>JAUJYZ010000931.1:0-160505 GCA_033675265.1 Actinostola sp. cb2023
TTGTGGAGCTATGGCGAGTGTTATCTTGCGGAATACCGAGGCATTCAAGTGGTTATCAAGCAAATCATCCCAAAGAACGTCAAATAATGGAAAGAAAAGAAAGAGCGAAGTTCTCCACGAAGCTCAAGTAATGACTGAGTTGGGAGATCACTTTGGTTTACCTTTTCTTTTCGGGATTTTGACCGAAAAGAAGCCTTACTGTTTAATGCTTTCAATTTCATGGAGTTGACAGACAAAGCTTAACACTACAGCAAGCTGCAAACTTAAAGCTTTTGTCGGAAAACAACAGTGCATTTATATTTTTGTAGACATTTGCACTATTTTAGAGCATGTACATTCTAAAGGCTATTTACACAATGACATCAAATCAAATAACATTATACTTGAAAAGAAAGAAGAAGACAGCTATGTGCCATATCTTATATATTTCGGGAAAAGCCACCTAATAAATACTGAGCCACAAAACGCCGGGAGACAGAAAAGGCCATACCTCGCTCCGGAGGTTTGCAACGGGGAACTGCAAAGTACCGCCAGTGACATCTATTCTGTAGGATACATGCTGAGGTCAACGTTTAGACAATTACAAAAAGAAAACTTTAAAAATGTAGCGGAAATTGTTGAAAAAAGCACATGTAAAAATATAGGATTTAACTTAGGGGAATTTAAGAACATGATCAAAAAATATTGATTTTACAGAACTGGTTTTTAGAATCTCCTGTGGATTACATGATCAAATATACACGTTTCAAAACGAAACTCCCGGTGATTTTATAATTCCCGTTGACAGCTATGTGGCCGCAAGAATGCATCTTGCGGTTGGTTTGCGACGCCTCAGAAGCTTCGCAAAACAAATTCTTAGGGGTTGGGGCTCGTTATCCTTTAATTATTATCTACAAGGTAAATATTATATTATATAACAATAATAAAATAATCGTTTTATTTCACTCGTGAAATACTAAGTAGTACTGAGAATCTGGCTGAGTGAACTTCTAATAAATTATATAAATGAATGTTAGACTGATATCGTTCAGGGTTTTATTTGTCCTTTAATTTGTACTCGTGTTGGGAATAAACCAGAGACGGGATCGAACCGATATACAACTTACCAATTCCAGGGATAGTTACATGATAAAGCAAGACTGTAGCTGTAATTAAAGGGGTACTGTCACCGTGCAACCGGAGGCCTGGGCCGAGTATCTAACTTGAAAAAAATTGGCAAAGCACTCTAGAAGATTATACTTGCTTGTTCAGTTATTTAGACTGATTGTTATTTGGTATTTTCAAGTAGTTATTTTTGGTTTGAAGTCCAAGTTTATACGTTTTATATTTAATTGGCGACAACGATGGCTTCTCTCGTGGCGGCCGCCAGTAAGGTAGTGGTGATAACGAATGTATTCTGACAGGCGACAAGCTTATAAATTTTGGTTAACTGGGAAGATAGAATACGGTTATTACACAGCTTCTGAGTTCGCTAGACATCCTCCTAGCTATGGAGTACCAAAGGAGGGTTCAAAATGAGGTAGGAAAGTAAGCCGAATGCTTGACAGCAAACTTACTTCACTGGAATTATTATGTTCTCAAATAAGAACTTACATGTCTATAAATTAAAATATTTGTAAATGCAAACAAGCCCTGGCTACTATATAACTTTTGCTATTGTATTACTTTAGACTTGAGTGCAAAAATCCTTATTCTGATAGATCTGTCAATATATAATTATCTGTCCCTTTCCTCGCTGTTGTACTTGTAGCAGTAACTGTCACTTTGAACATCGCGATCGAGCATCGGTCGTAATCGGGCTTTATTTGCTTATTTGGCTAGTCGATGCTGCACAAATTAAATAAATAAATCACTCCAGAGTATGTGATTTGGCAATTACGCGGGTCACTTGTCTCAGTATAAATAAAAGCAAGCTGAAGTCACTGTCTAGTACAAAAACCGTGATGTAGTTTTCATCAGAAACCGTCATTGATACTTCAACAACAAAGAGTCTGGATATCCTTCTATAACTATCGATACTTCGAATTAAACCTTATATTTCGCAAACGACGACCATTTTTTAGCGATTTACAAAAAAATATACTCGCAATATATCACTCTCAACAAACGAATGTAAGCATATGCTAATTAGGAAAAAAAGGCTGTTATTGCGCAGACTCACCGGCTGGCAGTGCCCCTTTAATCTTTAGCTTTTTGAGTGTTCTACAGCTTCAGTAGTGCACTGATTTATCAGACAACAGAACATAATGATCTAATGTCATATAGATATTTTCACGCGCAAAGGGCGAACAACGAGAGTAAAACTATTCTTCAGAGAAGCGCGCGTTCTGATGGATCGTGGTAAAACTGACATTAAATATTACTGGAATATTTGCAATTTTCTTTAAATTTTATGGAATAGACCCCACTACATGTGCTCCGATCACAGGGCAAAATTAATCGTGGGCGAAGTTAACTATGAAAAATATGGGTGTTTTAGTTCCCAGTATAAAAAAAATGTCATCCAGATAATAAATAAGATTATTATTTTTCCAGCAATCTACCATTATTTTCTAATCAATATATCTACCAGCATTTTCACAATAAATATTTTCGGTCATGCACCTAAAACATCACCCTGCGTAGCACATTAAAAAAAACCTATGCATGAACGTTGCTGCAATTCATCGTGTATGTGATCAATATTTTGTTAATTTTTTTCTTTGTTTATCAGTGGATGAATATCGCACTAATCATGCATGAAAGAGAATTCGACGAAGAAGAAGAACACGAAATTGATAAGTTTGATGTTCAGGTATATAATCACACAAACTCTCCTAGAAATTAAATTCAAAGGATCATGTCAAATGCACATTTTTGTTATGGGAGACTTTAATGACATTTGTGATAATTCGAAAATTTGTGTTAACTCTGTTTGTTGTATTTAAACTTTCAGAGTGGGGGTTTGTGCTTCAGGAGGTGTTTGGTAACTCTCTCGGCACTGGAGATTATGGTCATATGTCCATCGAACATGCACCAATGTTGATGAGAAGATTCAGATCCATGAGGGAATATTCCAATCAAGGATTTGAATCATGCCACAAACTTCAATAATCGATTTTCTCGAAAGCTACAAACCACGATGCAACAGGAGAGGCTTCATCAGAGGTGATTTATGCTTTTGAAATTAAAATTCCACGTGCCCAAAACGAATATAGAATGAGACATGTGACATTTATTGTAGTGTTAATCTCATTTTAGCTGGCCAATGTTAATGACATTTACTGTATAAGATAATAATAATCATAATAATCATAATAATCATAATGATAATAATAATAATAATAATAATAATAACAATAATAATAATAATAATAATAATAATAATGTTCGCCTTTATTGTCAAAATTTAGTTTTACAACAGCTTCATTAACTAATTAATATTAATTAACAATAACAATTAATGATTGGCGAATTTTATGTCGGAAATGTTTCTTATTTCTTTTATTTTTTGTTTTCTACATACTAGGTGACAAATTTTACTTCCGCGGTTGTGGTTGGCGGGCAAACAAGAGATTTGATTGATCATCAGATGATGAAGTATGGATATTTATTATCGACAACTTAGTTACCAAAATGTTTGGAGGACACCATTTAAAGTACGTCTATAACAAGAAGTTAGTTGGAGAGGTATCGAAATGCGATATTCCTTAGCGTAGATATGTACATGACGGTTGGGAAAACGAACTTCCTGATATACGAAACAACTTCCCGTCACCTAACATGTATGGTGTAAATGGAATAAAAATCTGCAAAAAAAATCTGAAAATCTAACAATGTGAAAAAAAGACGAAAGTACAAAATAAGAAACAAACATATTCTGCCACGTCTTCAACACCCAGTACTCCTTCAATCAGCAGCTCGTCTACAACACCAATGACTCCGACAAACAACAGATCGTCCACAACACCAATGACTCTTTGAAGCTACAGATCGTCCACAACACACAATACTCCATCAAGCCACAGCTCGTACAGTCCGCCTTCAACACCTAGTACTCCTTCAAGCAGCAGCTCGTCTACAACACCAATGACTCCTTCAAGCCACAACTCGTCGACAACACCCATGACTTCTACAAGCCACAGCTCATACAGTCCGCCTTCAACACCTAGTACTCGGTTCATGCAGCAGCTCGTCCACAACACCAATGACTCCTTCAAGCCACAACTCGTCGACAACACCCATGACTTCTTCAAGCCACAGCTCATACAGTCCGCCTTCAACACCTAGTACTCGTTCATGCAGCAGCTCGTCCACAACACCAATGACTACTTCCAGCCACAGCTCGTCCACAACACCCATGACTTATTCAAGCCACAGCTCATACAATCCGCCTTCAACACCTAGTACTCGTTCATGCAGCAGCTCGTCCACAACACCAATGACTCCTTCAAGCCACAGCTCATACAGTCCGCCTTCAACACCTAGTACTCGTTCATGCAGCAGCTCGTCCACAACACCAATGACTCCTTCCAGCCACAGCTCGTCCACAACACCCATGACTTCTTCAAGCCACAGCTCATACAGTCCGCCTTCAACACCTAGTACTCGGTTCATGCAGCAGCTCGTCCACAACACAAATGACTCCTTCAAGCCACAGCTCGTCCACAACACCCATGACTTCTTCAAGCCACAGCTCATACAATCCGCCTTCAACACCTAGTACTCGTTCATGCAGCAGCTCGTCCACAACACCAACGACTTCTTCAAGCCACAGCTCGTACAGTCTGCCTACAACACCTAGTACTCGGTTCATGCAGCAGCTCGTCCACAACACCAATGACTCCTTCCAGCCACAGCTCGTCCACAACACCCATGACTTCTTCAAGCCACAGCTCATACAGTCCGCCTTCAACACCTAGTACTACTTCAAGCCACAGCTTATCCACAACACCAATGACTTCTTCAAGCCACAGCTCGTACAGGCCGCCTTCAACACCTAGTACTCCTTCATACAGCAGCTCGTCCACAACACCATTATATGACTCTTTCAAGCCATACCACGTCCACAACTCACAGTACTCCTCTTATTCAAGCTTAACATAGATCCGCTACTCGCGAAGACATGGCAGCGTGCGTAGTGATGCGTGTTAAGACATGCTTATCGGTTGTGCATCATCCTTTCAGAGCTAGTGGACTTGCAAAAAACTTGTCTAGTGGACTTGCAAAAAACATTGTGAGGAAAGCACTTCAGTTATTGCAAAGTAATAAAGGTGTTCTTATCAATGTGGCTCAATGCAACAGCAGCCACAGGGGTGTGACCATAGGTGCTTGGCGTCTTTGACGAAAAAAGTATTTGTGTGCTTGAGAGATTAACAGCGAATGCCCACTAATACCGAGCGAAATCGAAATATCACGGCACAAGCTCAAAAATAATTTCCGCTCATATTTTGCTTAGTGGTACCCTTTGGTAAGTTAATAAACGTGGTGGGTTCAATTTGCCCAGGATAGTTTTAAATATCGAGAAAATCGTGGAAAAGTTGTGACGTGCCTGAAGCTGGTTTTTGCCCAAATGACTTGTCGACTCAAAAAAAACGTCCCCTACCTCTCGAAACGGCAATTTAAAATATCTGACTTCAGAAATGTCTAGAGGACGTGATAATCTACTGCTTGGTGCCTATGATTCATTTCTAACCTTTGTATGAAATCTAGAGAAAACGCTAAAATGAACAATTATTTATCGGCTAAATTCAGGACAGATTTTCGAAAAATTAAATTCCTATGTGGTATATATAGAAATCTCCCCAAACTTTAGCAATGAAAAGAGAAAACATCGATTTAGAGCAGGGGCAAATTTGTTTTTTTTGGGGAAATGTTATGCCAATTAGCCAATACCAAAACGAGCAGGGGACTGGGACCAAGTCGGTACTTTAGGAATGACACTATGTACAGAACTTGGAAAAAATATTTTTAAAATGTGCTATATATGGCTGAAGGGGGGGCTACTCCCCCTTTGCATCCCCTGGACCCGCACCTGTTTATGTCATTGTAAAGTAAAAGTAAAGCAACCTTATTTAACGTCGGTAACTCGTAACAGTAATTCAACTGACAAACCTGAGGCCGACATTGCGCATTTTACTCCCCTCTTTTTATCAGTGCTCCGTTTTAAGGGTATTTAAAGCACGGATTGGAAAGAAGTCGAAACAAGTGTGTGAGGTCTGGCGGTGGATCGATCTACGGAACTCTCGCTTATAAGACAGCACACTTATCCGCTAGGCCACACTTGCCGAATGGTCTTTGCAGAAGGAATACATGGATTTATAAGGGTATATAGAATGTCAATCGTGATTAACTTTGAAATTGCATGATGATATAATGGTATCAACCGAACACCGAAACATCGTTTGAACAGGAGCCAAGGTTTGAATCATAACTTTCGCGATAAAATGTCTCGAAATTTAAAAAACCCCACTTAGAACGTAAAATTTGAAACGTTCATGGAGAGCAAGTACCCGGACCATTTTAGAAATCGCTCTCTTGGTACACGCATCATTTTCGTCTGAGGTGAACCCCCCAAACCAAAATCCTAGATCCGCCCAAGGGATCGCAAAGGGTCGACAGTTGCAATTCCATTGCAGTCATGCATACGGGATATATCTGGACATAAAGGAACCGTTGATGTTGCATCTGAAATTGAGCTCCTGTTAACACGATCTGGAATGTTCGATGCACCTGGAAACAACTCAAGCCTCACCATTTGCCCATCTCATCGATATTCGTTGGGTATTTACGGTGGCCCATAGGGGACACGCTGCAAATAAGACAGGTTGCTGCAAATAAGACGAGTTGCTGCAAATAAAAAACGAGTTGCTGCAAATAAGAGGAGTTGCTGCAAATAAAAAACGAGTTGCTGCAAATAAAACGAGTTGCTGCAAATAAGACGAGTTGCTGCAAATAAGACGAGTTGCTGCAAATAAGACGAGTTGCTGCAAATAAAACGAGTCGCTGCAAATAAAACGAGTTGCTGCAAATAAGGACATAAAACACTGCGCGCGCAGGGTGCGAGCGAAGACTGGGTTCGACGAATGCTTGGCAGCCTAGCCATCCACTTTTCCTCTATGTTTTGTACTGGATGTGGAGGAAATATTACTCTCTTAGATGCAAACTTTTGTCCTTCCTGTGGGACACAAGTCAACAAAGATGACAAAGATATTACTGTGTTTATTAAGATGTACTTTCACCGCGGATATCGCTACAAAGATATTGTTAGTTTACTGAACAAACATCATGGTGTAACTGGATCGCAACGCTCTCTCCCGTCAGTTAGAACATCATATATGCATATTCCTCGTAGCGTGGTTCAAACGCTATTAAATGAAAGAAATCGATCCAAATGGAGTAGAAGAGAAGGCAAAGAGATGGCTTAGACGAAGGAACTGTGTTTCAAGTGGACTTAATTTTTGCTGGCATATTGATGGTGAGTTGCAGTAGCCAGTAGTTGCGCAGACAGTATCTTTCATGTCTTTCATGATTGATTACAGTAAAAATAATAAAAAATATAAGCTTAATACATTAATGTAAAGTTATACACCTTGTGGATAATCAATAAATTGCCATGTAGTAATGCACCAGTCAAGTGAAACCCCCTGAGTTTGGGTTGAGTTGACGCCACTGTTACCTTTAAAGATTCATAAAAATATATACATGTAGTATTATTAGTACTTCCCTCTGGAATATTGAGAAAATATGTTAACTAGTGAATAAGACCCTTCAAGATTATTTCAGTGAAGTTTCAGCTCAATCAAATTTTGAACAATTTACATCCTACATATATAGTCCCCCTTCAAGTTTGTCAGACCTGACAGAAGGGGGGGTACTTGACCCATGTTTGGGTATAGGGGTCTAGGACAACATATTTTAGGACCCTGTTTAGGACAAAGTACAAATACACACTATATTTTACATAATTTTAACACGTTGGCAAACGTCTTGGATCTCGGATGGCTAAATACTGGATAAAACCATACTCATGACGACAATCGTGCATCATACCCTGTTTAGGACAGACTCACATAAAATTATATACCCTGTTCAGGACAGAGAGGCCATATGGAAACATACTGTTATGTATACACCTATTTCAACTAACGTTGTCGCATTCAAAGCAACAAGCGTCAAGCCAAGACCGAAGTGAATGCTGGTTTTGTGCTGGCAAATTATTGAAATCAGACGTATTTTCTATGGAACGAAGTGTGATATGCAAACAAACATGTGAAAATGTTCACATTTTGTAATTAGTCCTCATAGAAACAATTGTGATTTAAATAATTGTCAGCGGCATAACCAGCATTCACTTTGGTCTTGGCTTGACGCTTGTTGCTTTGAACGCGACAACGTTATTTGAAATAGGTGTATACGTATTAAGATTGGAATTGTAACCATGATTTTTATGTATCAAATTTGACAATATTTTATATATTATAATTTTTAGTATTTTTTATAGTAAAACTTATTTAGTTTTTTTAAGAACTCATTTATGATGATGATATAAACTGTGTTTTCTTCTTTAGGTTACAATAAGCTAAAACCTTATGGCTTCCCTATTCACGGATGCATTTGTGGATATAGCAGAAGAATACTTTGGTTGGAGCTTGTAAAATCCAACAACAATCCCAAGATAACAGCTACACTGTATTTGGATAATGTTCAAAATTGTGGCGGATGCCGACAGAAAATGTTGTGCAACTTTCAGAAGAAGTTGATCTAACTGGTGGATTGACTTTTTTAAGGATATGGTTCTGTCAGGTGTGCTAGAGCTTGGAAATGAATTTCACATTTCACTTTTCAAAGATTATTCAAAATGAACTCGACAAGGTCAGAGATCACTGGAACAGTCACTACATATGGCAGTCAAGGCATGATACAGTGAGTGCAGTGGAGTTCCAAATATTTTATATTTTTTACCAGAACAATTAGGTTCTATGGATTGTACTATCCCAGTATCAAGATAAAATAAAGGAAGTTGAAGGAGATTGTCAGATTGATGTAGAGGATGATATGCATCATGAATATTTTGAACACATATTAGAAAGTACATGTAGTAGGTGGAACATGGCAGTTGATGAAGGAGATGCATTTGACCTTTTTCAAAGATTTAACCTATTACAAATTTGAACATTTTAATATTGAATTTTGATACAAATTTACATCATATGTAAGACAAGCAAAATGAAATACTTGTCTTTGCCCAGAGCAATTTGTGTAATTATTTCCACTAATTAGTACTAAATATATAGCAGCAATTAAACAATAGAAAACAATAGAGTGCAGACAAAAAAAAACTGACAGATTTGACTAACTAAATAGCACTATAAATGGTGTAAAGTTATTATTTGTCTTCTATTGTTTAGTGCCATTTAGCACTGATTGTTTACTACTTTTTCATGCCTTTGTTGTCTGCACTCTAGAAATGTCACTATTTAGTAATAGTGCTAATAATTTGGTATGCCTCAAAATTTCCAATTCATAAATAATAATATTGGATTTCTATTGTAAATTATGTAAATTGGTAATCAATAAAAACCTATTCATACTTCATGAATATTCATTATCCCGTGCGATGACGTAATAAGCAGTATATAAGGTAGAATTAATTATGCAAATGTGTCAGTTCACCAAGATTGAGATGGCGAGTGGAAGTCGACCCACCCTCTTGTTGACAAAATTAGCACTTATGTGCTCTTTGTCGTATTGCTCGACAGGGAGTCTCATCCCATACCTTAATGCTAATGAGTCAGCGGGAGGGATAATGTACTATTGTGTTGATTTTGCCATGCAAACAGGAACAAAGAATGTGTTCTTTATAAAACATTTTTACAATAACTGGAACTGGACAATAAAGCTGGTTCACAATAGAAATAATTATATAAACTTATGTAGATGTTTTATGTTGTTATGCTTTAAAATATATTATGTCACTAATCCTGTTATGCCATTACGCTGTGATGTCCACAATGATAACATAAAACCTAATGCAAAGGTGTATTTTGCATTTATGTCACCTAGTATGAACCAGGCTTAACTTATAATATTAAATAACTCTAGATCTTTAACAAAGTTATATGTACATGCACAATGTACAACAAAATGTAACTACATCCTTCACTATATTTACAAAGTACCAAATCCCTGAAAATTATATTGTTAAGTTTGTCTCAGATTTCAAGAAATGTATTGTCTCATAGCTGACACATGGCGACACTTTAATAGGAAGACTGCTACCTCGTTGAATCTTTAAATCGCCATCTCTCGAGGCCATCATTCCAACTTGTATGGTAACGTCTTGCACGATGATATCAACTAATCAAGTATTGATTTCTTGTTCTTGAACTTTGACGTTCTGTCAATTTCTTTTCGTTTCTTAAATTCAACGTAACTTGGGTGTTTCTGTGCTCCCAAAAGACTTTTATTCGAATCTTTGTTGACTTGTGTCCCACAGGAAGGACAAAAGTTTGCATCTATTAAAGAGAGTAATATTTCCTCCACATCCAGTACAAAACATAATTCGAAGAGAGGAAAAGTGGATGGCTAGGCTACCAAGCACGAGTCGTCGAACCCAGCCTTCGCTCGCACCCTGCGCGCGCAGTGTTTTATGTCCTTATTTGCAGCAACTCGTTTTATTTGCAGCGATTCGTTTTATTTGCAGCAACTCGTTTTATTTGCAGCAACTCGTCTTATTTGCAGCAACTCGTTTTATTTGCAGCAACTCGTTTTATTTGCAGCAACTCGTTTTATTTGCAGCAACTTGTTTTATTTGCAGCAACTCGTTTTTTATTTGCAGCAACTCGTCTTATTTGCAGCAACTTGTCTTATTTGCAGCATGTCCCCTATGGGCCACCGTAGGTATTGGATGGCGTCGAGGATCCCATGGATGTCGGGTCCCTAAAGACATTTCAATGCATCCCAACAGTACAGCCATGCGACAAGGAAAGCGTGGTATTAGCAAAAAAACATCCAAATTAATTATGCAGCTGACTGGCAAATTTATTCCTGTTGGATCGGGTAAGTATTTCAAATACCTTAGTTGCAATATTCATGTTATTATTTCATCTCAAAAACTTGTACAGGCCGGAGAGAGATATAGTTGTTTTTATCCGTCAGAGCTGTACTTTACAACGAAATCGACAATACACAATCGCTGTATGACATCAATAATTTAATTGTGTTATCTAGCTCGAACAGCTTTTTAGTTATTCTAGATACCATACCCTTTATTAATTATATAATCACTTTTATTATAACTCATGGTAAAAATAATCTGTTTTGTTGTTGTCGTTATTGTATGATGCAACAGTAATAATGTGGATAGGCGGTAATCTTCAAAGGTTTCTGCATCAAAAATATACTATTCACCGGCAATAAGTAATTATGCATTCTTGATTAGCGAAAATGTAACCAGTACACATAAGCTCATGCCATCAAATCTAGGTTCATCATTCTTATTATGGCACTTTTCGCAACCCTACTTTTCCTTCAGGCCAGTAGGGTGCTAGTGGGGTGCGTTAATGGTGGGTTGGGACATATTTCAAAAGCGATTTCAGTTTATACATCACAGGGTGGTTAATTTTATTGCCTTTTCGGACATAATTTTAGTTTAAAAACTCAAATTTTAGATTAAAAACGCAAATTATTTCATTATTACTAACATCTTATTTTTCGGCAAATTCAACATACAATTTATTGTCTTCAGCAATATGCCGCTGTTGTAGAGTAAAACTGGACGACATATCGAAGGAAAGTGAAACACGAACAAAGGTAAGATAACGACAATGCACTTCTGCCTATACCATGTACTTTAATACACCTTTACCGATATCCTATAACACCAGGGGGTAGCCTCTTTTCACCATACGATGACTCCTTGTCGACCCTCAGCCCTTGAAAACCCTGGAAGACCTGAACAAGTTCCTGCAGTCCAGAGACACAAGTCCAGTTCGATCAGTGTCATACTCCATTGGATGTTGCAAAAGATAGGACCAAACGATATTATATACGCAAGGCTAGAGAGTGTGACCACGGCTGGCACCTTGTGAGCCTGAAACATCATGGGACTCTGCGTCGAATGCAGTATTTGCGCAGTATTCAAAAGGAAAGGGACAGTCTGGAGATCTTGATATAATACTCATGGACGCACTTGCTGAATGCTATAACGAAGCCAATGGTTGGAGTGTACGACGTCAGATCCTTTCAATAATGCCTGACAAAGTGAGCCTGGAGACGCTCAAGAAGTGGATCCCTGATCTCATGAGGTACCGTTATACCGAAGCCAAGCGCCATTGTTTACTTCATGGTAGAGGAGTTCCTCTACATTCCATGGCGCCTCGAACAAGAATCGCTATTTCCACTGACAAGATCGAAAATTTTATTGGGTTTATCACCAGTCCTCATATTATCCAGGACATACAGTTCGGAGAAAAGACCATAAAACTTTCGACTGAAGATCTGGTCAGGGTTCCGAATGTTGTGTGCATGATCATACCAGAACGCATCGTCCAGCAATACCAAGCGTATTGTCAAGAATCGGGCTTTGAAAGCCTTAGTCGCAGTACACTACTACGCATGCTTAATGTTTGCTCAACGTCCGTCAGGAAATCCCTCCAAGGATTGGATTACATACGTTCCTCTGGTTTTCAGGCATTTGATGACCTACACAATGTAGCAGAAAAACTCGGATATAGCGGTAAGGGACTAGCTTGGGCGAAGTGTCAGCAAGATCGAAAGAAATCAGCCAAACGCTATTTGAAAAGTGATTATAAGGTACTGTATATTTAACGAACCGCAACCTTTATTTGCAGTTTCAAGGTGTATGTACATGTGCAGTAATTTTCGGATTAAAAGTTGATTGTCGGATGCTGCCATCGCATGAAGCCGCTACACGCAGTTCTTTGTGATTAGCACTATATACATCTTCTATTTTTGTATAATTTATAGGTGGATGTATCTCAAGACTCCACAGTTGCCGATCACTGTAGATCATATGCACTCAGTGATCTGAAAGACAGAGACTTCCAGTCTTCCTGTAGCCACGACCACCGAGACATATGCGAACGATGCGACTTGCCGACGTCTACGTTGAAGAAGATTGACGACGGCTTAAGAGATCAGTCAGATCAATCAGAGTCTTAGATCCTTCGTAGAGATTATTTCTGAATGTGTCATCGCTTGATTCATCATCCGATGAAGCTGGAGAACTGTCAGAACTTTCAATACTTTCAGGTCCACTTGAATCACTATTGCTTTGATAATCCAACTCTTTGTGCGAGCAAGACAAGTCTGTAAGTGTAGGATCGGAGAAGTGTTGGTTTTCAACTTCGTTGGAAATTTCCCCATAATGGACATCGGCTATTGTTGTATTTAAATCGGATATTGAAGCATTTTCATTGAATATCAATGTATTGACTTCGGCCATCGATATATTTTATTCGGCCATTCCTGCCCTTGGTGAGCTTAAGTGTATATGTTCTTCTGCCCTCGACGATAATGCATCTTCATCAGAATAAATAAGCCTTCTATTCTCACCAGAGGATGTCGATGACTCAAAGTTACAATGATCAGATTTTATCATCCTTCTCCAGGGGCCTGTTTTCGATCTAAACTTACAACGAGAACTTGAGAAGGATTCATCTTCGCTGCTACTGATGTTACTGTTAGTGTTAAACTTACGATCGAAACTTCTTGGCTGGCTTCTTGGCGGCCGTGCATACGAGCGTTTTATACTAGTACCACATGATGACGAATCGCTGCTGCTACCCATTTACAACTGGAACTTATTTTCTTGCATCGGGCAAGTCATAATATAGAATACACAAAACCAGCTCGATCGAGATAATACTAGTAAACTGACTTCTCATACTCATTAATTATTCATGAGGTAACCAGCCAATCCGGTGCATCAAATCCGGTCACATGATGGACCTGGAAACCCCGGAAAGAATTCCAATTCGCCGTAGAACACAGACCCGGTCGCCTTCACAACAATGCGGACCCTTTATCCAGGTTAATGACCCCCGAGGAAAACGCTTCCTGCAATGCGAGCTTAGTTACAACTACTACAGATAACGCCATACAGACTGCATTATCCTCGCCACATACAAACCCGGTAAGTATTAGAAAGATAATGGTCAATTTGTCACACGTGCGACAAGCTATCATTGCCCTCAAGAACGCGATACAGAGAGCTGTCAACAAAGATAACAAATGCAACTTACAACTAGACAAGGTGGATACCAGTAACATGCCAGCTATCGTCACTACAAACCTTATTCGGACAGAAGCGAAACATGTGCCACATTATTGAATCTCAGCGAAGCGATCCACAGTTATCTAAAATTATCGATTTAAAAGGCTGTGGCGGTATGTATCGGAATTTCGAAACGTAGCAAAAACCTTACTTCGGCATTACTCGTTCACGATGGTCTGCTGGTACAGTCTGTAGGAAGTGGACAACCACATCCAATTTCGTTATCGTGATCCCAAAAAAACTAAGTTTCCCAGAGCGGTACAACCCATTTGCCGGCCATCTGGGTATAACTCGCACGGAAGAGAGGGTTCGGAAAATATTTTACTAGCCAGGAATCAGAACTGCAGTTGAACAGTTCGTAAGGACATGTCCCAATGCTCACATAATACACGGCAGGACAACATAATCGCGCACCAAAGGGGAACATAACCGTCGGGGAACCGTTCACATTCTGGGCAATGGATTATATGGGTCCTCTGCCAGAAACTAGTAGGGGGAACAAGCATCTTTTAGTAGTAGTTGACCATTATACTAAATGGTGTGAAGCATTCCCTACTAGGGACCAAAAAGGAAGTACGGTCGTGCCGCTTTTGGTAAATCGAGTATTTTCCAGGTTTGGTCCCACAGTCGTGTTGCACTCTGACCAAGGCCACAATTTTGAAAGCAAGCTTATGCACGAGATATGCGATGCAATGGGAATAAACACAACATGAACAACAGCCTGTAATCTGGAAGGCGACGGCCACACAGAACGCCAAAATAGAACGCTTCAGAAAATACTCTCATCATTTGTGCCTAAACGCAGAAATGATTGGGAATTGTGGATTGACAGTGCGGTCTCTGCTTATAATACCAGTAGACAGGAGAAGCTAAAGGCCCGTTCACTTTAGACTCGAATTATAATCGAATTGTGATTGAAGTATAATTGGAATGCGCTCACACTTCCGAATGATAGTCACCAATTACAATCGAATCATTGAAGTAATTACACTCCGTAATTCAAGATGGCGGAGAGTCAGTGGTGAAACGTCGAGACAAAATGTCTCATATCTTTCTGGAGCAATGAAACCGTTCCAAGTAATTTGAATACTATGCTTAATAAGAATGGTATTTGGGATAACATTTGGAATGGCGATTGCAGGATACACCAGAAGCGGCCAACTGTGCCAAGTGAAAATAAACAACCTCAAGCAGAAATACCGCAAGGTTGCACTATATTCCACCAGCCCATATACCTCTTTCTCGTCCAGACTGGTAATTCTGAAGGACGCTTGGACGATGCCAATCAATATAACTGAAGAGAAATAAATAGCTGACAAACTGCCTCAAATAAAAATGCATCTCACGAAGGCGCCAGCTCTCAAGTCGAACTTTTCTTCTCCTAACATATCTTTATGCCTTTTCTTCGCTTCTAGGTCTTGAAAAAGTATAAAAAATGTACAACGTCTTCGAGGTGCCATTTTGAATGCGTGTCTTGAACTCCAGTCTTTGGAAGCAACTGGCTACGACCCTTTGAAATCATAAACCGCATGGGAATTAATTATAGGATAAGATCACAGGAGGAAGAAAGGGTAGTTTATCACGACCATTTAAATTTTAGTTATATACCTTACAGACAGGAAGTCTGCCTACGATAGAAACAGATGATTTCCAGTCTGTTGACTGCACGCCTAATACTGCACAACATGCAGCAAATGGAAATAGGGCTAAACCCCCTAGATTAAGACAATACATTCGCGATCCATGCCGCTATGGCTACGATCCGTAACACCCCACATATATTTTGTTCTCGGAAGGAGAACATCAAGCAGGGGGGAATTGTGTAACGATAGCTTATTGTAGTATTATCCGATAGCACCGGAAGAACACACCTAGATTATGTAAACAACCAAAGAGACTGAATAAAGTTAGTTCTGCCCTGTGACTCGTTGTGTGAGGTTGTTTGATTTGTCTGTCCCAGCACGCTACATGTGAACTACTGGAAATTTACAAATACAAATATATTTTATCATATCCTGTTGTTGCTGAATTCCATGGTGAGAGTGCTGAGGGTGACGGAGTCCTTAGATATTATTATTAGATATGTGTATTCAGCTTTCTGGGACTCATTCACTTCCCGCTTTTGTGTAAGCTCTTCACACTTCAGCCTTAAGGTCTTACCATGACTAACAGTGGCAGACTACTCGGCAATTAGTCGTATCATCAAACACCAATATGTATTAACTGGTACATCCCCAGTGAACATTTGTGAACTGCAAAAGCTTTAAATTACCTTTGGAATCCAGGTAGAAGTAGATGACGACTGCATTGTGCATTCATTCAAAGCTCATCTGACTGAGAAAGAGGCAATAATTATCGACCAAGCATTACAGAATGTCTCCCCCTTTCCACGCGATAGTTAGGTAAGAATATTCTGAATATTCAGTTTTGCGGCGTTGGCCTTGCAAGGTTGTAGAGGGAAGCATCATCATGAATGGCGTGAGCGACGACATTTTATCCTTATTGACTCAAAATACGTTCTCTCCCAACTTTGATGTACTTTAATGTACTTTAAGTGACATTTTGGGCACTGAAGAACAAGAACTGGGCGCCAAGGAAGGGAATACAACGAAAATCTTGCTGGAGATGGCACAACATGCCAAGGCAGCCATAGAAAATATTGTCTCGTTACTGTCGAAGAAATGGAGAAACAAAAAGATGACAGAATCCCGGTAAACACCAAACTCAATACATCATGGGCTGTTAGAACCTGGAGGGAATGGGCGGAAGAAAGAAACTGTAAAGTAAACGCTCAAACAAACGCTCAAGATCTACAAAATCTTAGCCCACAACAAACCATCAAGTCCATTCACATCCGAGTATGATCGACTGATGAAGGTTCTAGTACCTGAACCGAAACGTCTTTTTAAATCACAAATAGCTCAAGAGATTGTGAACATTTTAGCCTACACAAACCAACAACTAAATTACTGGATGTCCAAATTTGTAATGGAAATCAGAAACAATTGAATCCAGGGAAGTTCTACCCACCAAACACCTATATCAAATAGTTTGTGGTTTGCAGAGGCACATTAGAACAACGGCCGTCCTGTCCTCAATGTATTTGAAGATGCACAGTTCAAACATTTCCAAGACGTTCTCGACTCACAACTGAAGCGGATGACAGGATTGGGGCTAGGGGCATCTGTAAAAGAAGCAGAAGCATTCACAGAAGAGCAAGATAAATTTTGGTCACTCAATCTGTTGGGAGACGGTTCACCGCCTGTACTGCTTATAACACCATGGTCTTTCTTCTTGGTAAAAACTGTGGCCTGCGAAGTGGTCAGGAACATAGAAACTTAAAGTTCAGCCAATTGATTCTCGAAGACGCCGCTGAAAAAGTTCCGGCAAAACTGGTTTACGTTTCATTGAAGCTCGTCCCGAATGCTGCCTTGTCCATATATTTAAAAATAGGTACCCTATGGGTGCATGTGTCTACTGCTAAAATATTTTTCTTCTTCTTTGTGACAGGGAATATAAATTATTCTTCCATATGTTTTTGGGGAATTCATTCGAGCGAAGCGATGGCGTGACCTTTGGTTAATGTTTAACTTTTGTACATGTCGAGCTTGAAATATTCTAGTGTCGCTGTTGTGTCGCAGTAAATCCCAGTAGATATAAGTAATATAGTAAATAGCACACGGAACTTAACCTTGTGTAAAACTGAAACTATAATGCTTAAATTGAGAAAAAGCAGGAAGGATGATTACACGCTGGGCTCGCGGGCGCACGAAATCCCATCTTGCCATATGGGAAATTAATGAAGTATATCAATGAATTAGATATAGGTACCCTTCATGATGTTTCTATGTTTTGTAATGAAGAAGATGATAGAGTTGAGGGCAAATTTAGAGATATCGAACAACTGCTCTTAAAAATGGCCAAATTGTATCTCTATGTTGATTCAACATTTTACTCTACTGACAACCCTCTACTAAAATGGTTTAATAATGATAAAGGTTTATTCAAAGTAGCAATAGGGGCTGATGGAGCACCATTTGGGAAACATTCTGAAGCCACAGCCTGGTTAGTCAGCTTTTTAAATGTAGGTGGAAGAGTTGCCTCCCCTAATGATAACTTTTTGGTGTGCGGTGCTAATTGTAAAGAGGATCATGAAGTAATGGTACGGTATGCCAAGGACCTTGTCGTCAAAATCAATGCAATTGAATCAAAGACATATGCCATTGATATAAATGTACCTTCTGCTTTAGAACTACTGCCATCAGACATGAAATGGCTAGCATTTTATTCAGGAGAACTCAACAATGCAGCCTACTATTTCTCATCTTTTGGAAATGTGAATGAAAGTGATAAGGGAACAGTAGGGGGTTCACTAGGAACAGACCCAGGAGATACCTGGAGGCCTTGATAATATGAAGCAAGATTAGAAATAGCTGAAGAAGTAGATAATTTTAGAAACAACAACGCGAACAAAAGTACTTAATCTGATTAGGTCTCAAAACTCCTGTCAAGAAAATGTTCCCATTGTTGGTAGATTGATTGATAAGGCCTTAGCAGAACCCTTACATAATACAAATAATGCCTGGCAATATTTCAACAAAGACTTGTTTTTTCTAGTTAATGATATTTCTCAAATACCAGACAACATTAGGTCTGTTTCAGATCTCAAAGATGACTCGCCCTTTCTTCTTTACCTCAATGCTATAAAGAAAGATGTCAAATGTAATTTATTATATTCCAAAATTAAGACTTGGTTTGCAAATAGAAAAGCTAAGCAATTTGAATATAGATTTATTGGTAAAGAGAGCAAGTTATTTTGCCATAATTTTATGTTCTTGATAGCTACAGTGGCATCAGTCCCAAATCTAAGTCCTTCCTGCCAACTGAAACTTAATGCACTGGCTCACCTTGGTCTCAACTTGAGAGATGCTGTTTCTCTTTTCAGTAGGCAATCTGCATCATCTGTTGATGTAGATCAGCTTAAACAAAACTGCACTGAGTTTTTCAACACAGCTAAAATGTTTTTGGGTGTTGTGACACCAACTGTTTGGACTATTGGATATGCCATACCATGTCATTCAAAAATAACCCTGAGTAAGTTTGGTTCAGGCCTTGGCATTAATACCATGCAGGGACGTGAAGCTAAGCATGTCAAAATTGCTAAGTATGCTGAACATTCACTCCCGTCTAATAGATGGGAATTAGTTTTTAGACATGAATATATAACTACATTCTTTCTCAGGGAAAATGATCCCCATGCTTACATGTATAAGCACACTGATGCAAGCTACATTCCTGATAGGGTAAACACTGATGAGCACTGCTATTGTGGTTATCCCAAAAATAGAATTCAGTTAGAATGCAACTTTTGTGCTGATCCCCTAAGGAAAGCCATTCAAAGAAGTGTGCTATCTGGTGAATTAGATTTACGCATTAGACAATTGCTCAGCACCACAGAGTGAAAATATTTTCAAATACTTTTCTTGTTAAATCTATGGCAGTGTATAACATGTAGATTATTTAGTATTAGTTTAGACAATATAAATAGGTAGATACCATGAACTGGGGTAACCAACCCCTGGGGAGTGGTGCTAGGTTTAGTGTTAGTTTAGATAGTATAAATAGGTAGATACCATGAGCTGGGGTAACCAACCCCTGGGGAGTGGTGCTAGGTTTAGCTAGTGTTAGTTTAGATAGTATAAATAGGTAGATACCATGAACTGGGGTAACCAACCCCTGGGGAGTGGTGCTAGGTTTAGTGTTAGTTTAGATAGTATAAATAGGTAGATACCATGAGCTGGGGTAACCAACCCCTGGGGAGTGGTGCTAGGTTTAGCTAGTGTTAGTTTAGATAGTATAAATAGGTAGATACCATGAGCTGGGGTAACCAACCCCTGGTGAGTGGTGCTAGTTTTAGTGTTAGTTTAGATAGTATAAATAGGTAGATACCATGAACTGGGGTAACCAACCCCTGGGGAGTGGTGCTAGTTTTAGTGTTAGTTTAGATAGGTATAGGTATAAATAGGTAGAACCAAGTTATAAGTATACAGTGGTGCTAGATGTGAGACATGTACAATGTAGATAGCACGAGCTAGGGTAACCAACCCCTGGGGAGTGGTGCAAGATATAGTGAAAATTGAGACGAGTAAATACCACGAGCTAGGGTAACCAACCACTGGGGAGTGGCGGAAGATATAGTGATAGTTGAGACAAGTACATACCACGAGCTAGGGTAGCCAACCCCTGGGGAGTGGCACAAGATATAGTGATAGTTGAGACGAGTAAATACCACGAGCTATGGTAACCAACCCCTGGGAAGTGGCGCAATATATAGTGATAGTTGAGACGAGTAAATACCACGAGCTAGGGTAACCAACCCCTGAGGAGTGGCACAAGATATAGTGATAGTTGAGACGAGTAAATACCACGAGCTAGGGTAACCAACCTGTCACGGAATGTCATTAGTTAACTGAGTATTCACGCATAGCTACTTTATTATTTAGTACATTGTAATTAATCTAGTCTATTTAGGATACGTAATGGCATTTCTTGAGAATGTTTAGTCAATTAACCGTATTGTAATCTGTTTATGTAATTTATGTATAAATACGCCCTGTTTGAGGTTCGTCAACAGAACTGCGGAGAGTCGACAAAGTAGCAGTAGAAACAGCGACAGAAAGAGAAAACCTGAACACCACAACTCTTGTGGCTGGTTATACTAAGTGACCACGAAAGAGAAAACCTGAAAACCACAACTCCTGTGGCCGGTTGTAAAAGAGTGAAAAGCAAAATTGAGAAGAGAACTGAAGTCACTTGGAAGTCTTACAAGAAACCAAACGAGTCTACTCGTCTTCACTGAAGTCTTACAAGAAACCAAACGAGTCTACTCGTCTTCACTGAAGTCTTACAAGAAACCAAACGAGTCTACTCGTCTTCGCTGAAGTCTTAAAAGGAATCAAACAAGTCTACTTCAAAGTAAACCTCAAGCTCAGCAGTAAAACAAGTATTGTAACTGAACAAAACAAAACATCTTAATTTATATTATATTACATTGTCATCGAGGAACACTAGTTTAGTTTATGTGTTTAGCTTTTAGAGTTTTGCATCATTTATGTACGATAGTTTGTTTGTTAGTAAAGTTATTATATTCTTATGTGTGTGGTCACTCAATTTCGCACAGGGAAGGCCTAGGGCTTGGGTTGCTGGGGTGAAGCGGTTCGAATCCGTCACAGATTTTGTTGTCAGAAGTGGGATTCACCTCAGAAGCCTTCGGGTCTGACTGTGGAGTGGTGCTTGGGGAGTGGTGCAAGAAATAGTGATAGTTGAGACGAGTAAATACCATGAGCTAGGGTAACCAACCCCTGGGGAGTGGCGCAAGATAGATATAGTGATAGTTGAGACAAGTAAATACCATGAGCTAGGGTAACCGACCCCTGGGGAGTGGTGCAAGATATATTGATAGTTGAGACGAGTAAATACCACGAGCTAGGGTAACCAACCCCTGGGGAGTGGCACAAGATGTAGTGACAACAAAGACATACAAGGTTAAGGCAAGTTCTACAGTACAAAGAAAACTTGAATAAAGCTGATACACAGTTATAAACTAATTTTGATATAGTTATTTTACTATGTGTATAATGTTAATATACTTCTGTAGACCAATGTACAGTATACTATGAAAATATAAGTTTCTTACTTCATAATGTATAAAATATTCCTTGAAAATTTTTCAATAAATAAGGAAAGAATGTGGTCACTGTTTCTGTCTCCATTATTTTGATAATCTATTATTCAAATACATGCAGTACATACTACTGCTGCTGGAGGAATTTGAAAGAGAATAATTTATGTGACCAGGAGAGAGCTTAGCCTTCTCTTAGCAGCCGCCCATAGTTTCGTCACTGTGAAAATGGGATGCTGCTAAGGAGGCTAGAGAGAGCTAAGATTTGATTAGGGCTGTTATTGGGAAATTCAAATAAATGCAAATAAATGCAAATAAAGGGAAATAAGGCAATGAAACAGCACAATTTTAGGACAATAATTATTGATAGCTCCATGGTTACAGAAATGCTTGTCATATTTCATTTTCAAGGAACTGACTATATAAAGGTATTTGATGTTTTGAAAGTAAAATCAACAGACAGCTTTAAATTGCTTTCATCTTCACTTCTGCAGAGAATATTAGCAGATTTGAAATCCATATGAAAAATTGCCAGCCCATTAAGCTATTCAAGAACAAGAACTATATGTGATTTAAAATACTCTAATGTATCAAAATGTGAAATACATATGGCATCGATCAGCTATGGTTTCAATATATACAGCTATTTCAAAAAACGTTGATACTGAATAATATTGTATTCCAAGACCGAAATGCATTTTGGGACTCGTGTATTATTGTCTAAAGTAATATAAATAATAATAATTTACTATATTTTTAGTGCATTCCATCAGAAACAATATACCAGCTCCATATTGCGAACAAATCGCTGTATATTTACTTTTTATTTCAAAATAACTAGGCCCACAATGCCCTTTGGTCTCGGAATGCACTATTCAGTATGCAGTATTCAGTTTTCAACGTTTTTTGAAATAGCTGTATATAAAACATTGCTGATTTGTTAATTCAAAAACAAGGTAATTGCCTTTTTTAAGAAAGATTTCAAATTATTGCCAATTACACCGCAATTCACACATGCTGAGGGATACCGTATGCATTCCACACACCGTAGAAAAATGTGATGGTGATATTTTCCTTGGTGAACGAGTATTTCAGTTCAAAGGGACGATCTTGCCTGCAATTTAGTCCAGCACAGTCCTTGTTCTTGAATAGCTTGGTAAATGGCTGCAGTGATTCTTCAGTGGATTCCAAATCTGCATGTTCCATCAAGTGTAGAACGTCCTCTGCAGAAGTGAAGATAACTTTGCAAGTCCTTTTCGTCTCTGTCACCATGTTGCTCAGACCTTTCAACTTAACTTTCAAAACATCAAATACCTCAAAGGGTAAGTTCCTTGTAAATGAAATCTTGAACGGATTTCTGCCATTTGGCTGCTGTCTCATTCTCGTCATTGCCGTGCTGTTCCACTGCCTCATTTCCCTCTTCGACATTCTGAACGGTTGTGCCAAAAAATACTTGGTTCTTTTGTCATTGTCCAGTGTATGTTTTTTTATAACAGCCATAGTCAGTTCTAGAAGCTCTCCTCTGATCTCGGAAGCCTTTTTCTTTTCCCAAAAAGGGCTATCTCTTTCAAAATCCTCCAGTGATTCATAGACTTTTTCATACGCACGAGTCGCCATTTTGGATTTTGACAAGCAAATCTATGTGAATAACCGCTGAGTTATTACGGGCTCATACTTCTTAAAACCGCCGATTTTGATACGCTCCCAGCCCAGCGTGTTAGCCTTCCGAATTATTATTGTCGAATGAAGAAATGGCGAGATATCTCTTCGGTCTGTCGTGAGTACAGTTTGCGTTCGGGACAACAGCCATTCTTATTGACATCGTCCTATAACTTGAAATAGAACTTGAAAATCTTTCATTCAACCAACGTTGGACAGGTTAGACACAGATTGAAAGCCATGGCAAGTCCTATTTGCAAGTTTGGTAAAACTGATGATTTGGCGAAATGTTCTGAAAACCCTGGGTTAAAACCATCCATGAGTAGGTCATGGCCATCGCCGATGAGTCATATGCTATCGCTTCTTTCTCGAATTGGTTCCAAAGGAAAATGCATTCGTTTCTTTCTCTGATTGGTTCAGAAGGCGAAGACATTCCATTGTTCTGATTTACTAAGCTGTGATTCGTTCAAAATGTTACTCACATCTTTTCCGGAAAACCTGCACGATGGTTATAGTGTCTACTAGCGCATGCGCAGTAGACACAAAAAGTACAAGGATAAATGCCCAAAACTGCCATAGTGAAAGATATATTCTAATTAAGTACACATCGAAAGTTTGACTTTGCCGACAAAGGTGAGTAAGGCCTGTCAGTTCGTTTAGTTGTCAAATGGTTTAGTTGTCGTGTTAGTTTACGGAGCAGGATAAAATATAAAATTTGCAAATTAAACCGAATCATGCAAGTGTATTTAGTAGTAATCTCTCCTATTTTGTTTTAGAGTGATTCACCTCGAATCCCGTTGGACGAAACACCTTGGCAGCAAACTGTAAAGAAACTGTGTAAGGAAGCTGGGATAGAGGGCCATTAATCACAGCTTAAGAGCAACCACCGTCACACGAGGACTAATGAAGGCAATCCCTGATAAATTTGTCATGGAAAGGACGGGGCACAGAGACATTAGGAAGGAATGAGGGTTTATCATGTAATTTCAAATTTCATAGGACAAAAATATTTTGATCATAGCTGGAAAGAGCTCGTTGAAATTAGTAAAAATGTGAAGTTTGAAAAAAATCCCTTCACAAATTGCGAAGATATGAATTTTATGATAATCATTTTTTTGTCCTATGTCTCCTATAAGTTTTGAAATTACGTGATAAACCCTCATTACCACCGATTGCATTACTACGCGCCCGACATAGAAAAGTTCCTGGTGCGAGTTTGGCGATTCTCTTCCGTCAATCAAACACATTTGGTAAGACTACCGATTACAACCAAGGAGCTTCACTCAATAAACATTCGGTTGTTTGAGAGATTAAACTGGTAGGACTATAAATGTTTCGTTCCTATTTACTTTTGTCGATCTGATAACTAGAGGTTAGAGGGCCACAAGTTTATCAGTCTGAGACTGTTTAGTGTCACCCTCATAAAATAAAGTCTTTTGATTTGATTTGATTTGATTTGAGGATATATTAGTTAGAATAAAATGCTTGCTCATTTGGTGTCGAACGCAGCTTTGAAGTTCTGGGAGACTAATTAGGACTAACGGTTGTCAATTTCAATCAAATTTATCAGTGCAAATGTTCCTCAAAATGAAATGGAAATACTTACAAAATTATTTCTCTTTGTCTTTTGGAGTTATAATAATTGCAAAGGCACTCTCTCAATCGTACGAATGTTATTGAGCCAAACTCCTTGGTTGTAATTGGTAGTCTCGCCAAATGTGTTTGATTGACGGAAGAGAATCGCCAAACTCGCACCAGGAACTTTTCTCTGTCGGGCGCGTAGTAATGAAATCGGTGGTAATGCATTAATTATTAATTATTATTGTAAATATAGTTTTATATATATTTTTTTTCTTCTTGTAACTATCAGGATTTTTATACCAATTTATATTTCATTTTTATACAATTTATTAATAGGTTTTATATATGTTATAGTGTTTTTATCCTTATGTTATAGTATTTATTTATTTAATTTTTTATTTAATTTTAAACACAGCTTCAGTGTAAATAAGTGCCCAACTTCATGAATTCTGTGTTAAATAAAGTTATTATTATAACTATTAAGGTCACTCCAGAAATATCAGCGACCTGATGTTGCAACTAAACTTGAAATCTCTAGGGCCTGTGATTGTGGCAATTTAAGCTTTGCTACTGAAGAAGCAGAGCAAGAGACCAAAAAGGCAAGCATCAAAAGAGCTCTAACTACAGAGGACAAGGATGGCAGGGATGGAGTTCTGAAGAAATTGTGTTATGCTGCAAGTAGAAATCCAGAAGAAAAAAAGTCAGCAGTATATTTTCATAATTGCACATTTGTTATTTCCAAAGACTTTTTAAAGTTATTTCAATCAAAATATTGGTTGAAAAAATGTCAATATGTAGTAGAGACGGAGATTTGATATTCAGCAGGGAACGAATTAAACGAATTGCTCAGTATAGATTCAAGTGCAATATACATTATGATTTAATTACCAGTGCAATATTTAGATATTGCACAGGGCAATATTTGTATAATGCAATTGAATCTCTAATGAGTCATTAATTTCATTCATTAGCCCCACTCTTCCCTGACGAATAAAATCCCTCCCCGGTCTTTAAGACAGTTGAGTATTAATTAAGAGAAATAAAGGTCCTTGAATAACATAGAAAACCGACTCCATTGTGTAATAAGCAGATATATTGACTGACTACACAACAACTATGCCATCACCAACTAACATCAACAGCATGATCATTAATTCAGCTGAGATAGTGAAAAAGCCATACTTGGCCATATCTTTAGTGAAGGCAGGCATGGAGGACTTCTGGACAGCTAATTTTACGTCACGCGTTACCAGTAAATCGGAACATTCAAATGAAGTTTTGAAGTCTAGACTCGAGTCTCGAACATTCAGACAGAAAAATCAAATCTCCACGAATATATACAGTTGAACCCCGTATCTCGACCTTGGTTATCTCGAACACAAACCCATTTCCCTTGGGTCGTTTTCTCAGTCAATTGCTATAGGTTATCTCTAACCCCCGCTATCTCGAACAATTTACCGATTCCCATCACGTCGGGCTAGAAAGCACTAAAATTCTAAGGGGATGTGTCATGGAGTGTCCGGAAATTTTATTTTTCCGGATACTTAAGGAATACGGGATGGATTTTTTAAGTGTCAGGATTCTTCGAGTGTCATGGAGTATCAAGTACCGAATACCTAGCGTCTTGAAGTATCATGGAGTGTCAAAGGCCTGACACCATAAACATCACGTGTCAGGGCGTATACTGGGGCCACGCATAGTATCAGGGTTTCATAAACTAACTGCGAAAAAATATATATTCGATATAAAATGTTCTTTCTGGTGCCGTACACTTCTCTAACAACTTAATTGCTAATTTTCCTGGTTATGATAAATATATGAGTTATCGCTCCCCCAAAAAAATATTTATGGGATTTGAATTACTATTAATATTTTCGATTATAAAAACAAACATGCATACTTCTCGACTTTCTCATTCTTCGTTTTTACGAGCCGCAGCCCGTTGACAACCATAGCCGTTTCCAATCAGTGTGGAATATATAGTAAACAGTACCTGCATTGCGTGGTTTAGCAATACACATCTAACAAACATTGCCGTAAGTAAATAATGAAACTTTACTTTTTTACTGCATACTCGTAGTAAAATGTAGCACAGGCTGACCTTCAAATTGAACTAATAATACCGAGCATGGCAATATTGGCATCGGAGATGATATAGGTGCAAAAAAACTTTCATTTTCTGAAGGAAAAATATTTATTTAAAATATTTTGATTTGAAAAAATAAATCCCCTAGAGCACAGCACACCAACCACACATCCCACTCACCAACAGTGAGAGCTGCGACCTCCCTGCTGCAAAGCGAGCGTGTGTGCCAATGGCCTTCCTTGGTTCGGGGCGCCCAAATGAATGAGTCTTTGTTGTTCCAAGGAACTTACGGCACCTTTACTCGATTGCATGGGAGGACAACTACCGAGACCCAAAGCTTCAATCACGCCGCCACGTATTGATAGTTACCTTTTACTTTCGTCGAGTATGATACTATAACATTATTCCAGTATTTATGAATGATGTCTGTCGCTCATCTATGCATGTGGGACCCATACTGATATCGTGATGCGCATGCTCAATGTTGAATTATAAATGACTGTATGTACCGTATGTGTATAATTAACACAGGTAGTTTTATAAACATCAATCTTTCAATTACAATGTAAATAACCACCGCAACAAATTGACAATGAATTATCAACGAATTTACATGTAAGTGTTTTCTGGTATTTGTGTGAAGATATCACAATATTTCATTGAAATATACATAAATCCAAAGCTTATTTTTAGTGAAATAATATTAAAAAGTACTCTCATCCAGCTTTCCTTTTACAAGGAAGTACATTTACAATGTATATATTTATAAGCATGATCCAAAAAAATGTCCCCGTACCATTACTGTGTAAACAATCCCTATATTAACAGAGCAGCACTCCCTCCCCAACTTTGGCAACCTAGCTTTGACAATTATTTTCTAATGTCCAGGATCTGTCCAGGATAGAATAGGGTGCAATTCCATACTTATTTTATTATATACTCAACTCAACTCTATAATGTTGCACTTGTTTTTACAGATTATAATATTCTCCTTTAATTTCGTACAACTATAGGAACTAATATGTACATGTAATTGAAATTAATAATCCTTAAATGAGCCTGGAAATAGGCTTACGATTGGCTTACATGTAGTAATAAAATAAACCAATACTAAATCACTTCAAACTTCCATACTCTACTAGACACTGATTGCATTGGGAAGGGGAATAATTACGTTAAGGTTATCCCTTACATTATTACTTCTTTTAAATGAAGCTTCAACTGCAACACATTTTTGCTGAATTCTACATACTGGCATATAACAAAAACTAGAGTAATCCTCAAATTTGCTGCTCCACATTTCTAGTGGGCTTGAATAAATATTAGTTCCATGATATTTGGCATACCATTCCACATCAGCTAAAACATTTTCTGTGACTTCCCATTTTGCTTTTCAACAACAACATCGTGTATCATAAATCCTCTTATGATTGCTGGTCGCTTTGACTCATCTAGCCATTTAGCATTGACAATAGATGCATTGCTATCATTTTTACTGTCAGCATGGTAATAATACCCAGCATAAAACAAGCGTTTGAAAGATTGATAAAAATATGACACATGCCTTACATTATCAGTATCATACATGATCTGATACATTTCTTTCAGGTTCTCAACTTCAATCCTATCAAGTGCTTTTCTTTTGAAGGGTGCTAAAGGGACTTGAGCTGATGTTTGAGAATAACTTATTTCTGTTGGATTAGGTAATTCTAAAGAAATAATTAGATCTGAGAACAGTTCACTTCTTGTGGACATTTCCAATAAGGTTCCCTCTGTCTGAATGGAGTTATTAAGCACATCACTAAGGTGAGACATCTCTTCTGGAAATACAGCTGATAACACAAACTTGTCCCTCAGAAACTTTCTCATGATCTGCAATCCTAAATATAAGTAACTATATTAAAATGAAATGAAATACGAAAGCACACACAATAGAATATCAGCAGTGTTTCCCAGGCAAAGCTGAATAACTACAGTACATGTACCATATTTACTGTTAAAGTACCTCCCCCGATTACCTAAACGCCTCCCCAGATCAATCGTCTCCCTCGATTAAATACCTCCCCCCGATTAAGCGACCACCTCTCCTAAGCGACCAGTTTTCCAAAAGACAAAACGTTTCCAAGTAACTGAAATCACTATAGTTGGAACCTCCCGTAAGCGACCAGAAGACTTGACCCCCGGCGAATAAGTCTTCCCAAATAAGCACACATCCCAAACCCCCAAAATAATTTAATAGGCGCCGCAGAGCTTAAACAAGTAAATATGGTATTAGTCATGTGTACAATGTGTATCCCACTGGCATGTACATGTACTCACCAATATTGGTGTTATTTGTATGGTAGTCTCCAAGTAGGCCATTATACTGCTCAAACGAAAAGCACCAGAAAGAGTATATTGGGCCATAATCCAAGATACAGTCCATTAGATGACCATGGAGATGCATATTTGGTGTGCATTTCTCTTTTCCATACAACTTTTCAAAGTTCTTACAAAAGGTCAACAGTTTTTTGGTCAGCAATTTGACAGTTTTGCTTGGTTATAACCTTTGAGCAAAGTATTTGGCATGCATGGACAAAATCAGCCCACACATCATAGTGTTTATTTGGTATGACACCTTTCAATGCATATAAGGAATATATACAAATCCAATTTTTCCATTGGTCGGCAGTAAAACCAGAAAATCCATTGGCAATTTTACTTGGTATGCGCCCTATGTCTGAAGGGGGTTTCACTTTATTCACACGAGCTTGTAACTTGAAGAGATCATTAATCTCTAGAATTCCTTCTTTGATCCAAGTATTAAGTACATGTTTAGCTGTTCCAAGTAATAGATTGTGCATAGGATCAATCAGTGTGAAGCGCACCGCATCATAATATGGTAGTTGATAGAGGACTGAGTATCTTACACCAGTTCTACTTGCATTTGTCTTGGCCTCAGTCATAGTACGTAGACATGATTGTCGATATGTTTCTGCGTATGTTCTGCATTGTTCATTGGTTCTTTCTTCCCATTCACTTCTATCAAAGCCAGAATAATCTGGTTTGTCACCAAATTTTTCACGTGGAAACTTTTTGTGGCACTTATTGCATCCTTTAACAAGAAATAATAATAGTATTTAATATTTTATACATAGAATATGAAACTGGAACGTATAAATGGTTCGCATATTATTTTTGATACAGCCTCATTTGCATGTAATATTGCCATTAGCAACAATCCAAGATGGTACGGTGTGTGGTGCGCTTTAGCAAAACTCAAAACCACTGTGTGGAAATAAAATGTATCTATCTATCTATCTGTTTGTTGTTGTCGGGCTCCCTGTGTAAAGCTACGCATGCACACTTATGATTCACGTCTTATTTAGGACGTGAAAGCATTTATACAAGAGGTTTTGTGTCTTATTTAAGACGCGGACAAAATCAGAACAGCTGAAAACCATGTTCTAAGATAAGTCACGTCTTATTTAGTTTGCGTCTTAAATAAGACACAAACACTGATTTTGTACCATTTATACGATCAGTTTCCGTCTTATTTAAGTCGCGTCTAATACCCCATTCACACCAAACCTTGTTTAGTGAAACTCGGTTTATTCTCGCTTTTCTAATTCGAGCGCATTTAATTTCACAATATTCAAACTACCTGGAAATCATACTGTTAACTAAAGGACAGTTTACCCAGCAGTTTTGTGCCAAAAGTTGCATGGTATTTGTAGATCAATTACTAAACCTGTTTAGTTAAACCACTTTAAACCATGTTTAAGCCTTGGTATGAATGGGGTATATAAGATAAGACGCGTCTTATTTTTCTCGTATAAATGGCACTATTTTGTCATTTGGTCTATGATTTTACAATAATACTGTTAGCAGTAATACAAAACTGTATAACATACCTCTATTTGCACCATGTCCTACAAATCCCCCACATTTTCTTGTTGCTGGAATATCACTGCATAATGCCAGAAGTGCAGCTCTATACTTTTCGTATATTCCATTTCCACTATCAAGAAGCACTCCATCCCAAAGGTCGATCAAGTCATTTATTAGTGGCTGCAGAAAAGTGTTGATATGTAACTCGGGCTCTTTAGGTCCAGGGATTATACCAACAATAATCGCATTCTCCGGTTTTTAAACCGCTGTTCCCTTGGAATATTCATTACTACCAAGTATATCACACCAAGACTATGTATCCCATGCTTTGTAGGTTGGAACCAATCAACATTAAGCATCAACCCAAAGTTGTTAGGAGAAGAAAGGAAAGGCTCACCATCTACGTTTTGTAACTCCTTCCAAATACGTCCCTCATATACATCCCCCAAGATGTCAGTATTCAAATTACTCCTATTTCGCCACAGTTCACAATCACTTTGGAAATTAGGTCTTTTAATCAAATCTTGGAGAGATTCTGTGATTTTTTTGTAGCAATACATCTTCTTTGGATAGAAGTAGTTATTTCCACTACGAGACCTTTTTTGATTCATTAGTATTGCACCACAGGGCTTTCTCCTACTTTTGTGAGGATGCAGAGGATAAACAACATTTGAGCACTTTGCAGATACTCTTTGGCCATTCGGCTTTGTAATCACACAGTTCTCCAGATTATATAAATACTGGCACATAGGACACACAGCATACTTGTCAAATTCATCCTTCTCCATGCAAAGAGACTTTCTAATCATATATAAATTGTTTCTGGTATTGTGCTTGCAAAATCTTGAAGTGTATGAAGTTCACATACTTCTGCCAAATAACATAATAATCCTTTAAAGAACTTTAAAAGTATCAAAATAGCTTTGTCTGATACTTTATACAATGTTTGCCAAAGTAAAAGAAACAGTAAGAGTGTTCTTGACTCAGTCGATGTGCTGTGTGTATCTGGAGCACCTGTTTCTTGACTTGGATCATTGCCATTCTCAAGAGATTCTACACAAACTCCACCATCCCTCTCCTCTATATCCTGAAAAGTAAATAACATACAAATTTACATGTAAACACCATTATTTCAATATTATGCTACAATTTTACAAGGGGGAGGGGAGGGGAGGGGAGGGGAGGGGAGGGAGCTGTTTGACAGTAGATTTCATGCAGACACTACATATTTAGTATATTATATGTTGTAGGCTAAAATGATTTTTGGTTTAACTTAAATTGAACTGGTTTAATTTAAATTGAACCAAGGGATCATTTTAAACTACAACATGTACATAAGATGTTTTGATGGTACGGGTGGGCAGGTCGGTTTGTATCATTGTAAGATGAATGTCCTGGGTGCTGGTAAAAAAAAGCTGACAAATCAGTATGGTATATAATAAAGCAGTAGCTGTATTAAATAATAATTGTAGAATACAGTAGCTGAGTGTTTGTAATATCATTCCATACTCTTATATTAATGGAGAGTTTGTTTGCAACAAGCCAATTATTAGAAAATTTGTCAAGTTCAGAGTTCATTATGTTTTATAAGTCCCATGGCTCGACATTGTATTTTGTTCTGGACCGTTCTGGTTTCGGTGAGTTTAATTTTTGCAAATAATGTGATTACCAGCAAGCTGACCAATCAACTTCTTTGACCAGAATCGGGTCAAAAATGACATCACAGTACAGGAATTCTGTACTGACAACGCAGACGCTACTTTGCGGGAGACCCTGTGGCGCGACCGCCAAAAAGCGGCTGTATTCGCAGGCTAGCCCCACTAGACTGCACATGATATTACAGGCCATTGGGTAGGTAATAATTACTGTCAAAACTATTCACATGCAAATCAGATTGTTTGTTTATCATGTGCACTCTAGATGAAAATGAATTGAACAAGACCAGCGTTGTTTGCCTATTCTCAATTCTCTGAGAACCCCGCAACACTAGCAAACACTATTCAAAACAAAGAAAGGTAGACTCGCCTAATTGCATACATTTGTACTTGTCACTGCACTATCCTCACTACATGTTGTGCTTACATAAAACAAAATATTTCATAACAACTACGGTAATCCCTCACCAAACCTTATACACAACTACTAGCAATGCATTCACCATCAGCATTCACTGCTGTTAGGTAGCCTAGTTTATTATTATTATTAGGATAACCCTAGTACTATGGTAACCCCTAGGGCCTTATTTATTACTGTAGTATTAATCTGATTCTATTGTGATTATACATAATTAACTAAGACACGTGATTGATGTAATGTGCATATCAAAGTTTGAGCTAGCTGCAAGATAACTAAAAGGACCCACAGGTCACCACAGTTACATGTAACTCTGTATTTTAAGATTTGAGCAATATAAGCTTATACCTTGTCTAGTTCCACACAATTGTCTTCGCTGTTCACGTCACTGTTACTGCTAGATCCATCCAGCTCACTTGAAGTATTGTCTTCGCTGCTACATTCATCCATATCACTTGCAATGCTACTTTCATATTGAGAAAAGTTTTCTATTTCATCTTCCAAGCACTCAGCATTACATGGATCCTCGCTGTCAGATTCTGTTTCGTTGGGATTGTCATTTATAGCAGCATCGACACTGATCGTGTTGTCTCTTTCGTCTCTTGACGAGCTTCCATAAAGAGCTCGATGTTCATAAAATGTCGATTTACTTACAAGTCCCTTGCAGTGCTGACAATAGTATCTACCATTAAAGGGTTTGGAGTCTGTTTTTAAAAACAAAGAAAAGTTCACTCAGTTACGAATGACGGCAAGGTTGCGCTAACAGATTGCAACTGAAATTTTAGATACTTACTGTCATTTAAACTTTGTTGAATCAAAGCATTGCAGGGCAGATGATCGTAGTACTGAGTTTTTGCCAGCCAAGTATCGCATCTTTGGCAAAACCTTTTGTTTGACATGTTAAAATACTTTCTTGATGTGAATGCCGAATGTAAACATACAATGGGTAGCTCTGGCGGTGTCCAAAGGTCAACTTCAGAACGAGGCTAACATTGTCCATCATCCTTTGCCATTTCACGTGTCTTTCACGTGGCAATAAAATACTGTGTTTTCATTGGAGAATAGATGCTTACCTGAAAAGCGCGGGCTCTTCGCTAGACCACTTTTGCTTGTTAGCCTCTGTTAGCGACAACAAAAGCACAGCAGAAGCACTATTCTAGTTCAATTAAAACGACACGGTTTTATACAGTTACTTACGGTATATTACAGTTACTTACGCTTTTGTTAAAGATTTTATTCCAAAGTCTTTATCGATCCTCGAAGAGTTATACAGCAATCATCATGCCTTTTACTGCTGGATCCTTTTTTAACACATCAGCGTCTTCTTCATCAAGCGATAGTGCTGCTGAACCAACAAGACATCGTGGAACTTCCAACACTCGGGACGCTAATGCTTCACAGCCGAGCAGTTCAGCTGGTCATCGACAACGTGAGAGACAAATGGTTGTCTCGTCAGCTGAGCTCGGACGGCTGTTTGACGGCATCAAAGAAGTAAGCAATGCCGTCAAACAGCAAGGAGAGTCCATCAACAAAATGGCGGAGGAATTGTCAAAATGCCGCCAAGACACGGCCGAACTAAAGGAGGAGATCGCTTCATTGAAAGAGGATGAAGAACAGTTCATGGAGGCAGGACATTCTGGTCCTTTACCAAAAGGAGTGAAGGTAACTAATCCAGTAATCAGTCCCCAACAGAAATATTGTTTTATACTGGTACCTTTAAGACTTATACTATGCTTAGAATTGTCTGAAAAAATAATTCACAAAGTAAAGTGGCATTGATTTTTGTTTAAAAGTGTTAAGGGCGTTCCGAACAACAGTTCCAGACTTGGAATATGGGTCGATGGCTTAAAACAAGAAAGATTGAGGCAGATTGTAGTGAAATCGTGAACATGATCCGTAATCATAGGGCATGGCTTTTGTTTCAGGAAGATGTACGTAACCTGCATAACCAACAAGATGACGACCACCAGTATCGCGGCAGAGAGAAGTAAGATTAATATGAACAATGCCACAAAGTAATGTTGTTTTATTTGTTTCGTGTAGTAAAGAAAAGAGTGCTTCGTGTAGTAAAAAGAGTACTTGTGCTCTCACAACGACGGAAGCAAACTAACTCGCCACGTGCCTCAAAGAGACGCGCGGTACGATCTCCTCGACCTAAGGGGGGAGGGGAGAGTATTGGGTGTTTTTTTTTCCCAGACACCGCACTGGAACTTACCTTTTTTGCTCAAATATTTTTTGCTCAAATCTCTTAATTACTGTTTGTTTTTACTAATTTATTTTTTTCCTATGTTTTCTTTTATAGAATTGATACCCCACACAACTGTGCTGTCCGTCATTTTCTTGCTCAAACATTGTTAAAGGAACCTAACTATGGGTATGACAAGGCTACTATTAAACGTAAGTCATTCATGTGCTTCATATATTTAAGAAATATAACATGTGTGTGTCTGTCTCTGTACATAAACATCTAGAGTGTATATAAAAGTGCATCTAATCCGTAGTATGATATTTTGAAAATCATTTATAAATGAATTGCAAAGTGACATGATTCTGAGGATGTGGACTTTGCATTTTATGAGGGTTTGAAATATAAAAATGCAAATGAGATTATGTCAAACCAGGCAAAAAGAAAATTAATGCTAATGTTTAATTTGTATATCATTATTATATATCATTTAGTTGATATTTTGGTCATATCACTCATCAAAAGAAAAGACAAATCCTGGTTAGATGTCGCCACATTTGCATTTTAAAATGTCAAGTCTGAATTGAGAAGTCCATATCAAGAACAATTATACCATGTTTAGAAGTGATTTTTAAAATACATGTATATATCAAATACTGGGTTAGGTGTAGTTTAATAATATCACAGGGCAGCAATACTTTCAACTACATTTGCTTTAATGAAATAGTGTGCCTGTGCTTTGATTTAAAGGTGCGGTAATACGGGCAACAAAATCGTGCAACTTGTCGCGCAACATTTTCAGATTGTTGCGTTGCAAGTTGCAGAGCAATGTTTCTCGTATTACCATCGTTCGCGCAACTTGTCGCGCAACAAATTAAATTGTCGGTCATTTGTTGCAGGTTGCAAAACTTTGTTGCATGAAGTAGAAAGAGCTTCTACTTTGCGCAACAAAGTTTTGCAACCTGCAACACGAAAATGTGTTGCGCGACAAGTTGCGCGAACGGTGGTAATACGAGAAACATTGCTCTGCAACTTGCAACGCAACAATGTTGCGCGACAAGTTGCACGAATTTGTTGCCCGTATTACCGCACCTTAAGGTGCAGTAATTCGGGCAACAAAATCGTGCAACTTGTCGCGCAACATTTTCAGATTGTTGCGTTGCAAGTTGCAAAGCAATGTTTCTCGTATTACCATCGTTCGTGCAACTTGTCGCGCAACAAATTAAATTTTCGGTCATTTGTTGCAGGTTGCAAAACTTTGTTGCATGAAGTAGAAAGAGCTTCTACTTTGCGCAACAAATTTTTGCAACCTGCAACACGAAAATGTGTTGCGCGACAAGTTGCGCGAACGGTGGTAATACGAGAAACATTGCTCTGCAACTTGCAACGCAACAATGTTGTGCTTCAAGTTGCACGATTTTGTTGCCCGTATTACCGCACCTTAAGGTGCAGTAATTCGGGCAACAAAATCGTGCAACTTGTCGCGCAACATTTTCAGATTGTTGCGTTGCAAGTTGCAAAGCAATATTTCTCGTATTACCATCGTTCGTGCAACTTGTCGCGCAACAAATTAAATTTTCGGTCATTTGTTGCAGGTTGCAAAACTTTGTTGCATGAAGTAGAAAGAGCTTCTACTTTGCGCAACAAATTTTTGCAACCTGCAACACGAAAATGTGTTGCGCGACAAGTTGCGCGAACGGTGGTAATACGAGAAACATTGCTCTGCAACTTGCAACGCAACAATGTTGTGCTTCAAGTTGCACGATTTTGTTGCCCGTATTAAAAATTACCGCACCTTTAAGAGAGAATATCATATTAATACATATAATATATTTTCAGGTGCTGCAACAAGATACTTCGAAACTAAAAGGCAGCACTATTTGGACAGTTTGCCTGAGAGGAAAGAGATGTCGGAAAAGAAGCAGAAAGACAAAGCTCTGACATCAAGAAGGAGAAGGGTAAGTAAACAAACAACAACTCCAACACTAATACATATGCAAAATCATCAATAGATTAACTCAATCAAGATGGGCATTTACATATTACACTGCAACACTTTTAAAGGCTCAGACACTCAATGCGACTTTTCTTGCAACGTTGCTCGTAACAGTTGCAGAAGTAGGATATAGTTCTACTTTTGCAACCGTTGCGCACAACGATCGTGTAACGCCCCATAAAAACCTTGTTGCGCGCAACGCTGCAAGAAAAGTTGCATCGTTTGTCTGGGCCTTTAAAGGTGTACCACCTTTCATGTATTTGTATATACCAATATCATAAGTCCGTACCTTTAAAATAGACAAACTAAAACCTTTACAGTACGAATTGCTTAGGTCATCAGAAAGAACGCTGGGTTGTTATAGACAATGTATTCAAGAAATAATTACGGATCAATAATTGTACATGTTTATCAACTGAGTGGTAATGAGCCTCGTTTTCATGTTTTTCACATTATAAAGCACTGATAACTTCGCAGGAATTTAATTTTTATTCTTAAAACTCACAGACATAGTTTCTTTGAACATTAATTTGTCAATCTGTTATGCTACTTTACCCGATCACATTTTGACTTTGTGCTTGAAGTAACGGTATTCAAATACATTATAAGAGTGTCATGCTGATATTCACTTGCCACCCTATTTATTTTCTTTATGCTAGCCTATTTTGTTTTTCTATTTATTTATATATATATATATATATATTTTATTAACAGCTCTATGTTCAAAGAATGAAGGTTGCTTCTGAAGAGGACAAAGAGAGCCTGAATGGAATCACTCATAATTTTATGAGTGATGAAGAGGATGGGGAGGAGAGAGGTGTGTGGGTGGTGAGAAGTCCATCTTGGAGAAGTCAAAACCTCAACACAATCCTGGAAAGACTCCAAGAAAAGGTGGCTTCTCAGGATGTGTCTTCACGCCACCCAAAATATCGAAGAGTGAGGGACCGTCCCTCATCAAGGTCTGCTCCATCAAATGCCCCATCTTGGGCATTGAATGAACAAGGTGTCGATGAAACAGAAGGTGGTACAAGCGATGTATCTGACCATGACCAGCCTGATGCTATAGCATGCAGTACACCATGCAGCACACCATTGAACAATGCTGCTTCGCCTGTTGAGAGGGAAGAAGATGATGAAAATGTCCAAATACCAAGACCGCGAAAAAAAGCCAAAAAGAAGAAAAGAAGACTTTAATTAAGTAGAACTGCCAAGTAGATCTAGATCAGGTTTGGTTCTGTTCTCTGATAAAACACTAGGCTGAAAATTAGTTTGAAATGTTATATAAGGTACATGTAGATGTTCTACAGCTTTAGCAGTGTTTTATCAGCGTACACAACACAGCCAAACCTGGTCCATTTGCTTTATATAATACATTTTCGAAGAATATTTCTGTTTTGAGCTGAGCGCAAGCGCGCGTCGTACGTCTTTTCTATATTCTGAAAAAATATAGGTAAAGTAATCAGAGCGCAATGTCGTGAACATCTATAAATTATTATTTAAACTACCATGCATTCCAAAGTTTCAAAGAACAGTATTTATTTGAATTGTATGCATTGAACACTTATTTTCCAACGTTTGAAATGTTCTAGTTAGTTAATGCCATGTGCAATTGCATTATGATAGAGAAATAAATGATTTAAAAGTATATGTTGTAGGTTTAATTTATCACATGACTACCCAGAAAAGAAGGATGAAGTGTGAATAATGTCAAAGAAAAAGGTGGAAATTATGGTTACAATATATAGAGTATCCTGAAAAATCCGCTTTTATTGACTACCGAAAATTTGAAATATCCGAGGAAATCGCGAGAAAGCATTAGCGGATATTTAACGCATGAAAGAATATACGGATAGTGCATTTGACAAATCAAGGAAAATCCTTAGAAATACAAATCGTGTATTTGACAAATCAAGGAAAATCCTTAGAAATACGAATCGTGTATTTGACAAATCAAGGAAAATCCTTAGAAATACGAATCGTGTATTTGACAAATCAAGGAAAATCCTTAGAAATACGAATCGTGTATTTGACAAATCAAGGAAAATCCTTAGAAATACGAATCGTGCACTAGAAGTATACGGGAAAATTACGGATCCCGGAAATTCCCTGACAGGGAAAGTAGTCCGAATACGGAGAAATACGGGCCTTGACACTCCATGACACTTTAAGTGGCTGGTTCCTGGGTACTACCGGAATATTACGTATTCCTAAAAAATACGGGTGCGAATCCGTGAAAACCGAGGCCCGTATACTTGACTTTTCACGCAGTGATTGTTTCATTATATTCAGCACTAATATACACGTCGGGCTGGCAGGGCTTAAAATTGTTTCATTATATTCAGCTAATTGGGAAACTGGGTCGAGCGCGGACGGAGGTGACGTTGTTCACCTAAACAAAAGCCAGCAAAACACAATGAGTTTAACCGTCTCTACCCCCCTGGGGAGACATTTGTCAATTAAAATGGCGGCGGAACTGGAATCAACGTGAAGCAAGCTTTCTTTCGATATATAACACGAAATACAAAATGAATTCTTTGCCACAGGACACAATGGTTGTTAGGTAAGTCATAAACCAAAGCAGTAGTACAAGTAAAGCTTTCTTTGTCGCTTTCTCTGGACAAATACGAGAGGATTTAACGAAAACGAAAACGACAGTTTTGTGGGCCAACTTCTAAGCTTTCCATTGATATGTAAATGTGGTTATTTACGTGCGAAAACTTTCATTTTATGCCTAGCGAACCGGAGCAGTCGGAGCAATACACTCCGACCCCACCAATTCGTACAGGCCGTTTTAACGTCGCCCTATATGCTAAAAAGAAAAAGTTGGCATTTGATAAACTAATGGAGGAGAAGCTATCGGCGGACTACCAGATTATATCTCTCAAGAACAAGCTGGAATATCGAAAACGAAAGGTAAGATTCCTTTTTAAAGTTTTCCATGTATTATGAAATAGGTTGTTTTTACTTTGAATTCATAAATATAGGCTATTGTCTCTTATTTGGTTTTGTTTTGACTATCACTTTATAAAGTACTAATATTGCTAGCTACAAAGAGCAAGCGCACAGTCACACTCACAGTCTATATAACATGTAGAATATACCTGAGTATTAATATATAAGCTTATAGTTTTCACATTTAATCCCCATTCAAGTGAACTTTTTAGTTTTAAATTAGAAACATAAACAAATTACATGTAAGCTTATAAGTTATATAAAAATAATTGAATGAAATAAGCTTACTAAAACAAACTACAAACTAAATACTTGATAAAAACCTATAAAATATACCTAATTAGTATATTATATTATGCTACTAATAATTAACAAATCGCAAGCAGGTTTCCATTGTCTGTACTCTTATTGACAATGGATTTGACAAAACTCAAGTGGAAAGTTTTGAACATTTTGTGACGTCAAATCCATTGTCAATAATAGTACAGACAATGGAAAACCGCTTGCGATTTCTTTTTTACAATAACAAAGTCAAAAAACATCCAAAAGCAAGGAAAAAGTTTGAAGGAAAAACCGTTTGAAGCGCACGCTGGATCCGTGCACAAGCGATTCGTCATTCTATGTGTCTGTCCTCTTATTGACAATGACTGAAAGCCAATCAGATTGCGAGATTTCGCTCTGTTATTGTAAAAACTGTATTGTATTGTATTGTATGAATATATTTGCCATTCAGATTGGAGGTATATCAGATTCATTATATGTACAGTATGATAATTTTGTTCATCTTTTATAGGCAGATGATCTTAAAGCAGAGCTCTCATCAATTAGCAATGCCCCAAAACAGTCTAGGTTGCCAAATGTAGAGAGTTCTAGCTCAAAAGAAAACACTGACAACCTGAACATGTCAAAAGTCCAAAATTACCGTAGACGAAAAGCAACAATGGAAGCACTCAAGCCTATTCACTGCTCTCCCACATCAAGAAATAATGAACCAGTACTAAATGGAATGTTTTCCACTATTGTCAATGAATGTTCTTTAAAGAATATACAGTCTTTGATTGCCAAATCAGCCACATGTTGTAAAAAGATCATTCCAAAGATGGTTAAGAACAAGGTTAAAGAATACGAAAGCAGCAAAGAAAATATGATTCGAAGTGTCACTTTGTTTTACAAGGGTGGCATTTTGACAAAGAGAAAGTACAAAGAGATGAGAAAGAGGAACGAATCATTCATGTCAGAAGTCTCAATACCCAAACCAGTGTCGTATGACCGACTGATAGCTTTTATCAATAGCATTGACATGGGAGAAGTGGTTGATTTACAGGTCATGTAGGAATTACAATTATTGTTATTGTGTTGTGGATTAATGCTCTAATGACATATTTAGAGAACTCAGAGCAATGTTATCCTGGTAATATATTTAATGATACAACTGAAGGGTATCGCAGCTGTTTCTCAGTTATATGCCTCATTAAAGTTAATATTCACAACTTTTGATAATCTCAAACATTAATCACCCCTCCAAATGTGCATTTAATCTGTATATTCATTTTATTAATTTGTTTTATTAATGTGTAGGAATTTGCTGCTAGTGTAAACAAGCCTTTTGTGTTTGGGGTGTATCGGCCATTGGAAAATTTTCTTCTTAGATTGGCGAAGATGTATCTACAACTGAATAAATACAACAAGGTTCTACACTGGTTTCAAGAGCAAGAGGGACATTTCTTAGTGGCACTTGGTGCTGACGGCGCCCCTTTCGGAAAGGATGAAACGGCAACGTCATTTGTGGTGAGCTTCCTAAATGTCCTCGATGGAATCCAGAGTTGCGATAATAATTTCTTATTGATGGGAGCAAACTGCGACGAGACACATGAACTCATGTTTGCATATTCTGAACATGTTTTCGATGAAATGGAAAAGATTGAAGATAAAACCTATGAAGTAGAAGGTACCCAAGTTACATTCAAATGCAAATTAATACCAAGTGACCAAAAATGGATTGCTGCAATGGCAGGTGAATTGAACAATGCAGCTACCTACCCTTCTAGCTTTGGCAATGTTTGTATGGGAAATATGTCAGTTATTGGTGGGTCTCTTGGAAATGAAAAAAATTCAACTTGGAAACCTTGGAACTTTGAACAAAGACTTAAAGATACAAAAGCTGTCAACTTGTTCAAACAAAAGAACAAAATTCCAGCTGACACAAAAGACAAGGGAGTCAGGAAAAAGATAACAACATTTATTGCATCAATAAAGTCTAGACAAGAAAGAGAGCCCTACATTGGGAAGTTTGTAGACCTTGGCAAACCGGAGCCATTGCACAACACGAATAATGCTTGGCAAGCATGGAATGTACATGTATTAAACACAGCTGTGAAACTAATAAACCTAAGTGACATCAACAGAGCCAATGGGAACATTGATAATCTTTCACAGGACACACCCCTTTATAAATATGTTCTGTGCTTGGAAAACACATTTAAGGCTGGCAGATTAGTGAAAAATCTGAGAAAGTGGTTGAGAGAGAGAAAAAACAACGAAATGTTTTCGTATAGATTCACTGGAAAAGAGTCGAAATTGTTCTCCTGGTATTTTATGCACCTATGCAGAGCTTTGCAGAATTCTTCAGGAATAGACATGAACAATTTATTGCATGTTAGTGCTATAGCCTATTCTGGTCTTTGTTTACGCAATAGTGTTGCACTTTACTCAAGGGTGCACATCAATGCAAGTGACTTAATCTCTCTCAAGGAACAACACAGTGAACAATATTTCAACTGTCAGAGTTTGCTGCTGTCATCGTGTAAACCAACAACCTGGACAATTGGAAAGGCTGTTCCTTACCATACATCCCAACTGTATAGTGATTTGGGGTTTGGGCTCGGTCTTAACAGCATGCAAGGTATCTGCCATATTTTATTATTAAACAATATAACCGTAAAATAGTACTTATTACTAAATAGTGCTATTTCTATTGTTTTCTATTGTTTTGTAATATTATTTATTTATTAAGTTAATGTTTTATATTTACAATACAGCCAATTGCAAAAAATATGTAAATCAAGTATATCAGTATAATTATATCCTTGTTATATACCAACTGTCAAAGTTCATTTTTCTCATGCTCTGATTGGGCGAGCGGGTATCACGTGAACAAGTTTTCATGTTTCCCCGGCAACAGCTCTCAGCGGGTAACAATATGTTGTGGACCGGCAATAACAAAACCAGAAGTTGACTGAGCTTTGTAACCTTGATTGGCGTTGGTAAACGCGCTTGAAAAGCGGGAAACCCATATTTTTGTTGTTCTTTGACAGTTGGTATATAACAAAACACTTATTGACTGGGACCTCGGGGAAAGCATTTCCCTCGGTCCCAGTCAATAAGTCTTAAATATGAGATCTTTGGGTCTGTGTTGGCTTTGGTAGATAACACAGACCTCAGTCTTTATAATTTACAATACCATGCTCAACATCATCCAATAATTACTTATTGATGTTGTTATTATTAGGTAGGGAGGCCAAGCATGCTAGACTTTCCTGTTATGCCAAGAACACTACCAGTGGAAAGCGATTAAGGTGGTGGCAGATTTTCAGGCACGAATTTATGGAGATCATATGGCTGAGAGAGACAAATCCTGATCAGATGAGCTACAGAAGGGGAGCTGTTGCTGGGACACAAAACCCACCTGTCATTGAGAAAGAGCAGTATATCCCCTCATATTGCAATAGTGACCATTTTTGTAACTGTGGGCTGCCAAAAGTTAATACATGTGATGTTTGCAGTTCAGAAATGTTCACTCTAGTTAAGTCAAGTTGTATGAAAGGCAAACTAGAGGAGGAGCTCACAGTTTTGGTACCAAGTATCAAAACCAAAAAATCAGTGCAGACAGTTTTCAAAAAACATGATGGATCTACGCCTGAAAACCGAAAAAAAATGCCATTAAATCGTTGACATTTTTCCTATGACATTACGAATACTAGTCAAGACGGCCATGAAGCCATACATTGAAGACTTGTACTCCTACGACATCTTCACCTTGAATAAGGATAGTAAGGATGACAAGAATGGCTGTCCCCTGACATTAATGTGTTGCACACCTGAAGTTGTGTAAAGCTTGATGCGAGTGCAATCAATAGCTTTTTCACACCTGAGAGGTGCATTAATATTGTTGTCTTATACATAGAAATCAATTATCTTTTGTATTTAGCACTAAATAGTGATATTTATAGCTTTAACAGTGAACTTATCTCTTATTGGATCATTTCTTATTGGTTGAAAAAAACCTTTATGCGTAGCTTTCTGTCACCAATGTTTGTAACTGACTTTCGTCTACATGTAATTTTACAAAGCAACTGGTGTTTTTGATTTTCCCTGGCACACCTATAATAGGGTGTTTCCATAATTTGTATTATTCTATTGCTTATTATTATTATACAGTTGAACCTCTATTAGGTGGCCACAATCTATTAAGCGGCCAATTATCAAAGTCTTGAAATAATTATCAGCATGGCTTATGCTAATTTCTGTCAAACCTCTATTAAGTGGCCACTTGTCAATTCCCCAAGGGGAATGAATCAGTCAATTCCCCCCGGGCATTAGTATTTTTTTAATATCACTAATTCTTCACGGTCAGGTAACTAGCTACAAATGTAGGTGTTAAAATGTAAGAAAGGTTGGTTTATAAACATTTCCATCTACACAAATTATAATACCACAAGGCACAAAGCAAATGTCATATCCCCCAGGGTAGAATAATGCCCCACTCCCAGGATCCAATAGCATAAAAATGCCCCACGTTGTCTCGGGGGATGGGCACTGCTGGAATTGACTGATGCATAACCGCTTAACCGCATAACCGAGGTTAATACAGATGAATATGAATCTAATAGATTATATATTAATAGAGGTTCAACTGTAATTGTGCTTCAAGGGAATAAATATTACCTCCCCTACATGTCAGAACAATGCAGCTGAGATGAACATGGTGATGAAGAGTATGTTTCACAGGTAAGAAAATAGGTACATGTACATCTTGCAGGATAATATAAGGTTAGTGTTGGGGAACACCAAACGAGTTCCAGTATCCATAGTGAAAAGATATTGTAAGAACTTCCATTTTGAAGCTGTACTTGAATGTGAAAGGCTTATCTTCAGAAAATAGCACTTCTGCAACGCTTTCGTCCTCAAATTCTTTTACAAATAACATGCTTTTATCAAGGACAATGCCATTATCGTTTACTGTGTTCATAAGGTAGACGGCTTTTCTCTTGTCTGTAAACAAAACTGTGACACAGGAATTGGTAGAAGTAGAGGAATGTCCAAATCCATTTTGTTCAATCTGTTTCCATATACAATCAAATACTTCGTTTTGAACCTCCTGCTTGAAACTACAGAAATAAGGTGAAGAAGTAGTAGGAGTACGTCTAAGTCTTCGATTTATCGCTTCGTGGATCTTGACTAGTATACGTGATGCCATAGGAAAAATGTCAACGATTTGATGACATTTTTTTCGGTTTTTAGGCGTAGATCCATCATGTTTTTTGAAAACTGTTTCCATAAGCGTTTCTAGCTCTTTGTAAACGTTATCAATGAATAATTCATCACATTCACTTTGAGTTTTTATGGAAAGCTTCCAGCCTAACATGCTTGATCGCACTCTCCGCTTCAGTTCTTTCGACGCCATCTTTGAAAGTGCCCGCAATTTTATTCAGCGGTATAATTGAACAAAATATATACCCAGCATGCCACATGCGCCGATAATGAAACATTTTTAAGCCCTGCCAGCCCAACGTGATAACTTCTACACTTTTAATCCAATCAAAATGAAATTTGGCATCGTGACAGTTTATGTCAATTCCAGAAATCGTGTCCCAAAGGATTTTTGATTTTATCGATTTTTGGCGGGAAAATAACGTCATGAACATGCCAAAAAAAAATGTCATTCAGAACAACACTAATTTGATCATGCCATTCGAAAGAACATGTAAAAATAAAGTTATTACAGAAAAAATATCTCAGATATCGTCATTCAATCCAGAGATATGAAATTTTGAAATTTAAAAAATGTTTCTAAAAATAGCACAAAATGGCGGAATTGGCATATTTCAAAAATTCATATCTCTGGATTGAATGACGATATCTGAGATATGTTTTCTGTAATAACTTTATTTTTACATGTTCTTTCGAATGCCATGATCAAATTAGTGTTGTTCTGAATGACATTTTTTTTGTTGGCGTGTTCATGACGTTATTTTCCCGCCAAAAATCGATAAAATTAAAAAACCTTTTGAACACGATTTCTTGAATTGACATAAACTGTCACGATGCCAAGTTTCATTTTGATTGGATTAAAAGTGTAGAAGTTATATTAGTGCTGAATATAATGAAACATTTTTAGTGCTTTCTAGCCCGACGTGCATGGGAGTTCGAGATAACGGGGTTCTACTGTATATAAGAAAAAGTATCAGATTTATGTTTACTCAGGCTGTTGTGATTGCAGAGTATGTAGGCTTAGCTGGCACAAATTTTCATCCAATTTAATTTTAATTTGATGAACGTTTTTAAGAAAATATTTAGTGATATGTAGGAGATTTCGTTGGACTTTGAAATGTTATTTGAAATGTTGATTTCAAATGCTCGAATTACTGGTCACGCGTGACGTAAATTAGCTGTAAAAGAGGAAGTACAAGCAATGAGTCTAACGGAAATTTACTGGCGCCAATAATAATGAACAAGATTCCTTCAGAACTCGGGTTAGTTATCAATCGTAAATTCTGCAAGGACAAGTTGTGGCAAATAGATGAACTTCTGAACACTATTAAAACCGAACTAGAAGCCAGAGAAAGATGTACAACTACTTCATCGTAAATTTTCGTATGTCTCAGACTTGATTCCCGGTGAGCGTAGACTTTGAATGTTTACTTCGATCTGCTCAATTTCATTCACTGATGGCAATTTCAACAATGAATCCATGTGACTGGATATCAGCAGTTGCGGGTTTGCAAATCTGTCTTTCAAAATATCAATGGCGACCATGAAATTCTGACTCATTAATGAATTCCATCTATCATCGAAGCGGCACTTCCATGTAAACAACTTTTGAGGCAAATATTTAGCAAAAATGATCACACAACTTCTAGTTATCCTTTTCATAACTTTTGAGGTAGTTGAACTAATTCTTTTAGTGTAAGTTTAGGAAGCTTTGGATTTAGCATTCAATCTTTTGTTATGCTTGATGTGCCGCTTGTAGACGGTTCACACAGACATTTTTGCTTGACATCTATAAACAGTCCCATAAAACTCACCCGATTCAGGGATTTCCTTTTCGATATCTTCTTCTTTACTTCCAGAATTTGTCCATCGAGTTTATTGATAGTCTCTACCTTTCTTATGAGGGATGATTTCAATCATAACAAGTGATGCTTTTGAGTAGACGTGCCTTCGTAATCCTGACAAAGTTGATTTACCTCACTGATGACTTTATTTTAATACATATTTATTTTAAAACATATGTCTTGTGTCCTCCACGTAATTTTTTGGCCTTTCCGAATTTCATTGTTTTATTATTCGCTTTTTTGATGTTCGTCACTGTGTTCTCGTCGACTTTACCATTGCTGGCCGACTGGCTATCTGGTCTTGGCTATCCCCTCTATCCGCTAACTCTATCTGGCTTGAAGGGCCATGTTGTGATTTGACTTCATTTCCCTTTCTTTAGTCGGCTTTCTGCAAAGAAACGTCGAGGCTATCCAATTGTGTCGGAAGATGATGAGGAGATATTGAATCGATTGCAGCTGAGACCGAGACCCAATGCTCCACATTGTGCATCCATGTAATGGAGGAGTTATCCTTTACGCATCCGATTTCAACATTTGTGAAATGCTTCAGCAGGACAAACTCGCAAAGCTACGTGTTGAGCAGTTGAGGAACAATTGCATTGAACTTGGGGAAGATGTTGGCGAGGTTTCGCAAAAGAAGATATATGTTATACTGATAAGTAAAAGCATGTGAATACTAATATGATGGTATTGGCACACGAACAGGCTTCTTCTGAGCTTTGCTAAAACGTGCTTATAAGAACTGACACAAATTATCATTGTGTAATCGTAAGATTGATCTTTGATTCGTTAAATATTATATTTCTCAATCTCAGTCAGCATCGTACAGTCGTCTTAAAATGTAAAAAGGAAAGTAAAAGCCAAAACTACTTTTTGTTTAACGATTAAAGCATTATAGCCTTAATTTCCTAACTGTGATAAGGAGTGAGAGCTTCTGCGGAAAAAAAAAGAAAGCAAAAACATTTATTTTGTAAATGAATAGGAAATATGTCACAGCAGCCGACATTCACAAACCGAACAGCAGCTGCATGGACTTCTCACCAAAATATTATTATTAATGTAGTACAAATGCCTTTATATGTGTTCAAATATACTTTGCCAATGGTTATCAGCACTACTCGATCGTTATTTCTAGTATAAAAAGAGTCTACTTTGATTATATATTTCACACATGTGGTTGTTGTTGTCAATTTCAGTTTTAATAAAATGTGTGAATGGCGTTCATAATGATAATATTGAAAAGAGCCCCAAAACGATTGCTGGTAATTTCAAGAAGTACCTTTGAAGAATACGTGGTAAAAATATGGACGGTTTTAAGACATTACCACATCACTTTTTCCTTAGATGATCAATGTATGGTTTTGAACTAGATACGTTTTTTCTCTAAATATAGTCAAAATAGTTAAACTGCTATAATTTGATTAAGTTAAGTCCAATCTATGCACCCACGTTGAGAAAATATCGTTGTTTTAGATTGTTGTTTAGTTTGTGTGCAACGTTTCCCAAAAGTGCACAATTTAGACATTGGGCGTGACGAATTCAGTGTATTCCGGGTCGAAACAGTTTTTGCCAATTATTACTCGATGGGCATAGCCCGATCGAGTTATAAAATGGGCTCTTTTCTTCGTCGACGTCATCGTCCTAGTCGTTGTAAGGAAAGGTTACAAAGCTGTCGTTTGTGCGCAACACCACTGGATGGCTCAATGACTCCGACGACACGACGAACAGGCTGAATGTAGTGGGAATGAGAGCGAATATAGTGCGAATGAGAGCGAATGTAAAAATGCTTACCTATACGCATGTCCTTGCACGCTCGATTGGTCTTCGGTCGAGCACATGCTTTGAGTCTTGTCGAGGAAATATTGTGTAAGCTTGCCATTGTAAAGCCATGAATGCTGCCAAGTCTTATACGCTCACTCCACATACAAACGCACACGACGTTCGCAGTAGATCCATGTAACAGAATATACAGATCTCATTCGTATACCAAGTTTATTTATTATACAGCTCTGTAACTCGGTAGTCTTGTTATATGTAAGTACTAGATTGTAAACGGGGTCGTGACCCCAGTAGATTACCAGTACGAACGCTGAAACGTCTATCAGAAAGCTGAAAGCCTTCTTCCTGATGATCGTATTCCGGTAAAAACACACTAGTCATAACAACGAATATGGAAGTCATGGTGAGAATTATAAGCTAGGTCTTACGTAAATCGAAGAAAGAACGGGTTTGTAAACAAAGAAAGAATTGCTATATTTGTCATTGTATACTTGTAATTTACCACTGTCTGTTTACAAGACTACATATAAGACTCAGAACCATAATGTAACTCACGGTTCTTCTATGTCAGTTTACCATTTTACATTAACTTGTTTCAGCCCATCGAGTGTGCGCTATGTGGAGCGTCTAGTTTTAAATAATAATGGATATTTCAAAAAATCAACCCCATTTCCTTTTCCTGCCTACATAGTCTTATCAATAGGCAAAATATAAGCCAATTCGGTTTTTCGACTGTGTCCGCGAATTTTGAAATTTTATTTGGTTCTTACTGACATTCACTCTTTTAAAACACACAGCTGTTTGCTGTTTTGGAGGAGAGCGATCTGGGCCATCTTATTGACGGCGCTCAAGCGAAGTCCACGAAATACTCTACGACCACGCTGTGAGAGTTTACAAAAGTACATTTAATAAGAGAAAAGGTTCTAATTTTATTATAGTTCTATACAAATAAAGTAATTTTCTTCCGAATAATTATTTTAATTATTATTATTATTATTATTTTAATTACTTTAAAATTGAATGTATAAAACTGCAATTCCAAGGACAGAAGTTAAATTGTAATAATGTAAACAAGAGTGACATGCATGAACTTAGTTACGGTAATAATAATCAAACCCGACATAAAAGGATGGATAAATACAAACAAAATACTAACTATCAATTCAGAGTGGGCCGACGAAAAGGGGTATAATCAAGAACTTCACGAGCTTACTGTAGAAGAAGTAGACGAAAATTTTAGACTGTTTTATGCTGAGGATACAAACAAGCAAGGCGAGGAGTACTCAAAGAACACACTTCTGGGGCTTAGAAGTGGCTTTGAAAGATACCTCAATGTGCCTCCACACAACAACAAATCCTTTATTCAAAAAATCTAACCTGACGCTAGATACAAAGTTGAAGAACCTCAAGCAGCAAGGGAAACATAAGCCAGATTGCAGTCAAAGACCTCCAAAAGTTAAAAATAAGCACCACCATCAGTCCATCTACTCCTTTGGGTTTGTTGATTAATGTTTGGTTGCACATCACCATCACCGTATTGGTGTCGAAGAGGTCGCGAAGACCAGAGGAATCTTACTAAGTCCAGTTTCCAGTTCAGCACTGACGAAAACGGCAAAGCGTTCGCAACGATGAGACATGATGAGGCGACCAAGAATCACCCAGGAGGATTTTCAGACACCGAAAGCTATGAAAAGTTTGGTCACATGTACCGAACCGATGACCCAAATGATGGCTACGATGACCTATGTTTGTACCTCACCAAACTAAACCCCAAATGCGAGGCATTCTTTCAATTTCCAAAGCGAAATTGCTCAGATCCCTCCGCTGAAGTCTGGGTAAGAACTGCTGCCTTGTTGTCATATTAAATAAAAAATAAAAAATATATATTATTCTATTGGCCAAAATATATGTTCAGAAAAAGTTATATTTAAAATGTATCTAGTTTGTTTAAAAATCACACATCAAGCATAATTACACTGTAATGTTATGATTAATGGCGCGTTCACACCTGAAGTGAATTGTAATCGTTCCGAGTATGATTACTCTGATTATAATTAATTCAATACAATGTTGTTCTACTCGTGTTCACACTTGTAATGAAAGACTGGAGATAGCAAAGTAACCACGCATTCAAAATGAAACCTCAAAAGCTTTGTGCATTTTTTACACTTTTTTTTTTTTTTTTTACACCAACAACCAGTCGTTCAGAAGGTTTACTTCCCAAGACGTTATCAAGAAGGTCAAAGAACTGCCACTCAACCCGTTGGTTCCAAGATACTTGGTTGCTATCTCAAACCTTGCGGTATTTCTGCTCGAGGTTTTTTATTTTCACTCGGCAATAACAGCAATAATAATAATAATTAGTAGTAGTATTATTAAAGTCAGTTCAAATTACTTTGAACGGTTTCATTGCTCCATAAAGCTATGATACATTTTGTCTCGTCGTTCCACCACTGACTCTACGCCATCTTGAATTACGAAGTGTAATTTCTTCAAACAACTACCGTGGGGTTGTTTGAAGTAATTATGATTTGATTGTAATTGGTGACTATCATTCGGAGGTGTGAACGCATTCCAATTATACTTCAATCACAATTCGATTATAATTAAAGTCCAATGTGAACGCACCTTAAATGGTGTATAATGATGAATTACAATTGAGAAATATAACCTGCAAGGAAGAAAGTACATTTTAAAATATTTAGAATTGATCAATATCAGCAACTTATGGATTCTAGAACAATAATTGGCTAGTACGTCAGATTACTATTACTAATGCATGAATTTTTCTGCTTTTTAATATTATTGCTGTTTAGTCGCAAAGAAAAACAGCCAAGGAAGAGAGAGAACTTCCACGGACAGTACCGCTAAAAACGATGAACCCTCAATTCAAAAAGAAAAAGATGAACAAGGAGAAGGTTTCAAGGTGTGATTAGATCCGAAATTCAATTTACATAATGTTTCAGGTGACTATTTGAAGTCATTGTGATCTATTCCAAGTAACATATTTAGTGTGTGAAGTATGAAGTACAGAAACCCCAATGAAATGTAGGTTGGTATATTTCCATTAATATTATTGCCAGTAGATGTCTGAAACACAAAGAAGCATACAATTCTGAAATTGTTCTGAAAAACCTATTATCATTATTATTATATATCTAAGTCAGTTTGAAGGGAGTACGGACCTCGTATGGGTCTGATTTCTCAAAAATATGTATATCAGTTTATTTAGGGACTAAAAATAACATCCAAAATTGAACAGGATTAGCAATCATCTCATTGTAGATTTTCCAAATCGAACACAAACACTGTTTTCAAAATATATAAGTTTGCTTTCTGATGCCTGAAATAAAATAAGATCTGGTTAATTTCAGAACATTTCGCTTATAGCATGTGACCAAAATTTTCCCAGCTGAAATTGACATTGAGTTGTTATGAAGAAGATTTTGGCGTAATTTATACATTGAAACTTGCTGTGCTCACACAAAATGTGTTTTTCTTCAATGTAGTTGAATATCGAAACAAGTACTGTATCAGCATGACACCATGTTTTGGTGAATGACGATTCGTACCCATTAGGAATCTGGTAGGCTTTCTTAATCCAGATGCAGTGCAACATATTTTATATGGTAACCCACTCGCCATAGAGAGCGGAGCGTGACTGCCGAAGAGGTCGGACGTGTTTCTGCTCTCTCTTCAAATTTATCCATTTTCTCTTAACTTTTGTTGCTTTGTGGTACACCACAGACACAAAATGTAATATGACTTCGGGCAATGGCAGAAAACAAAGAAAAAGTCAAAGACAGAAAAAGAAGAAGGTGAAGCAAGGCCTTGCAAACTCAAACTGATGAAGATGACGTCCCGCCGCCATGATGCTGCAGTGAAACACTAAATTTGATCAATGAGGAGAAGCTCGATGTGGCTGTAGTGAACTACAAACTAAGAACAACCACTTTGAAGAAAGCTTAAAGTTTTCATATGCCGAGATCCAAGATCCAAGAAGAGCAACGTAGCAGATTTAAGGGAGACTACTTCTATACAACAGCAAGATGGCTTTGCTCTAATTGATGATTTGGGGTAGAGAAAGCAAGAGGGGTAAAACTAGAAAGCCACTCCAGAAGAAACAGGCTCAGTTTCTTCAATATCGCAGAAAAAAAAAAAAAAAAAAAAGCTACCAGGACGCTGAACAAGCCCTAAGAAAATTATTAGAGAACGATATGCGTGGAGGACATGACTTTGAAACAAATATATATATAGAAAGAGTCCATAGAACAACGGCTGCCAATCCAACCACTACCATGAAACTAAGATCACTAATAGCAAAATTATCTTATTTCTAAGAAAAAGAGTGGTTCAGAATGATGGCCAAAAACCTTAAAGGCATAGGCATTGCAGAGGACTTCGCACCAGAAGTACTGGGCCCGGTTGTTCGAAAGCCGATTAGCGCTAATCCAGGATTACATCCTGGGTTAACTTTAACCCAAGATTAGATTCTGTTGCTCGAACAGCGATTAGAGTTAACCTAGGATTAAAAATAGCTAATCTAGGGTTAAAAATTAACCTAGCTAACGAGCAAGATTAAATATTTAAACCACGATTAAAAGCGATCAAAATCAAAATGGCGGACCTGTTGTTTACTTTTCCTCGTCAAAGGCGACCGCGATCATTTAGATTTATTCCCCGTTCTTTGGAAGAATTCGCTGACGAGGAATTGCGAAGTAGATACAGGTTTAGGAGAGAGTCTTTGAGATTTAGTGTGGACCTTGTAAGCGATGAATTGCAATGAGAAACCAGACGAAATCATGCTCTTACCACTTTTGACCAAGTACTGATAGCACTACGCTTTTATGCAAGTGGCAGTTTCCTCCAAGTAATCGGCGACACTTTCGGTCTTGACAAATCAACTGTGTCTAGAGCAGTGTATGCTGTGTCAAAAGCTCTTGTGGCGAAAAAATTCCGGTTCATCAAATGGTCAACCAACAATGACGAGCTCAAAGTCATCAAAAGACGAGGAGGTTTCCCTGGTGTGATCGGCTGCGTTGATGGCACACATGTCCGTATTCAAGCACCGCATGTCGATGAAAACGGATATGTAAATAGAAAAGGGTACAATTCTATAAATGTGCAAGGCATTTGCAATCACGAAGGTACGTATCTTGAGACAACAATTACAGGTTAGTACTTCATGTAATATCCTAGACTGACACACATACACTTACACAATGTATGTACTTGTTGAACATTTCAAATATGCAAATTGTAATTGATACTCCCAAAATTCAAATTGGTCCCCAGGCTTCATAATAATCACAACATATTTGAGCTCAAACATTCAAAATATTTGATCCAGCATATTTTCCAAGTAAAGTTTAATATTAATAATGTAAATTAACTTTATAATATTTATTTATCATTTACTCATAATAAAATTAATGCTTGAATCCTTAAGAAAGGTTTAAACACGATGTTTCTTTCAAGTCTTTCCTACTTTTTAACTCTTTGAAACAAGTATTATTTTCTTGAAAAGTTTTGGCTAATGTTAACGGGGGGCTTAAAAAGTTTACTTGAGCTCATGAGGGGAGAGTCTCCCCCCTACATATAAATAATGACCACTCCCTAAAAAGTGTAACTTTATTCTACATTAATTTTTAGGAGTGTTCACAAATATAGTTGCCCGGTGGCCTGGAAGCACGCACGATAGTAATGTCTTCAGGACATCAAGTGTATGCAATGATCTTGAGCATCACCACCATTCTTTAGAGGATGGTGTGCTGTTGGGCGATAGTGGGTATGGGTGTAGACCATATGTAATGAACCCATACAGTAATCCAATCAGTGATGCCCAAGAGGCCTACAAGTCATACAACAATGCCCATACAAGAACCAGGGTGCTAATTGAGCAGACCTTTGGGCGATGGAAAAGGAGGTTCCATGAACTCCATTCTGAGATTCGAATGGATCCAGAAAAAGTGTGCATAATTGTTGGAGCATGTGCTGTTCTCCACAACATTGCTGTACTTTTCAAAAAGCCCAAGGAAGATGGGGACATCAACTGTGATGATCCCCAAGTTGAAGTATATCATGGCCCACAACAAGGTCTTTCAGTTAGAGATCACATTTGTCAAACCTTTTATTCATAGCTATCATTTATAATAATAATAATAATAATAATAATAATGATGGTGATAATGATAATGATAATGATAATGATAATGATAATGATAATGATAATAATAATAATAATAATAATAATAATAATAATAATAATAATAATAATAATAATAAATTACGATTTGTAGTTTGGTTCAGTCACTGATTAAAAACGATATCAGCACAATCACTTTTTCGCCATATATGGTCGTACCTATTAGGGGTTGAAATCAACATGGCTTCAGCAGCTCTTTTAATTTATGCATACCTTTTAGGGGTCATTTTCAAAACCGACCGCCGATCACCCCTACCACTTGGACAAAGGAAGTACCCCCCAGGGGAAAATGTCCTATTAAAGTTTGTACCACACATGTGTAGTGCATACATTGAAACCTACCGGTAGTTGGGCTCTGATTCAAATCAAATGGTTTATCAATAAAACATTAATGTAGAGTACAAACAATAAAAGCACGAAACTGTACTATTTCATGCCTTTAGTGTTTACTCTACCTGTTTTGGCTGCAAGGAACAGTAAATTATTTCTCATTAATTCCTTGAAATGTATTGTTGGTATTTCCTATTTATGGCACATCTATCATGGTTGTAAACAAAACAATATTAAACAACAAATACTGAGCAAGAAAATTACTCTCCAATATTTAATTACTGACCAAAAAGGTTCTTTGTAATAAACTTAAGGCACAATATGTTATGCCTCGATATAAAAATTCTCAATATTCATGTAAAACATTGTCATAAATATATTATCTGAAAACATTTACAATTCAATACAAACTGTATGGGGATATATTGAATACAGTATTTGTATATCACTTTACTTTGAATGTGATAATTTCTTTGAAACACAAATGTAAAGAAAGTGGAATAATTTCTATGAATGGTGAAAGAAAGAAAACTAGAAAATATCAATTAATTTGAAAGTTTTTCGCAAAGAAATTATTGACCACTTTCCAACATTAAATGCAATAAATAGTTTATGTATAATATGCTTCTGACAAGAAAGTTATGTTTTCATCATGTTGAGCTATAAAATACTGGTATGTGCTTTATTTGTGTAGATACAACTGCTTACAGTATCTACCAATGGAAGTAAAAACTAGTACCGTATTTACCGGCATACAAACCACACTCGCAGATAAGCTGCTGCCTGAGTTTGGCATCCCAAATTTTTATGGTTAATATATACAGTAGTTTTAACTATAAATAAATTATCCTGCTGACGCACCATCTATGCGGTTAAGTTCAGCTTATTTTGCCATCCGGCCTTCTCACTAAGACTTCAGAATTTGCATATCTCAAACAGTCATTTGCAAAAATTCTGGCCACCACGAAATATCAATATATATCAATATATCGGGTGCATTATGGGTAATTAAATAACATTAGTATTTACCAAATCAGTGGATAGCAATTTTGGTGCATTTCGATTGCCTCCCGTAACTCGGAATATCCTTGGCTATTCACCGTTTTGGGACGAAATTCAAAATGGCGTCTCGTTTCGCTACAGTTTCCGAATTTATTTGTTTAAAAAAGTGCCATTTTTTATCCAACTGATTTGGTAAATACTAAAACAATTATCCCCCTCAGTGTCGGTGAGTAATGGTGAATATTTACCTTGCCGCTCGGGGACTCACGGCTCGGTAAATATCCACCAATACTCACCTCCACTTCGGGGAATAATAATTTATTGTTCACTATTTTGAGTTTCCTAACTTATTAACTTAGCAAAATTTTACAAAAAAACAAACGTAAAACTAAAATAAACATTATACTAAATATTTCTACCAACTGGCGTTAACCTGCTTTAAGGTGATGCGATCGTGCATTCGTGAGCATCTTTCCTACGCATGATATTCAACGGCGATTATCTAAAAATCTAAGTCGGTGACCTATCCTGATTTTTCCACGGTAAGTCTAGGTCAACTAAAGCTAGAAAATATCAAAAAAGGTCTTCAAGCTATTTTTTTAGTAAATCTACGAAGTGTTCATTTTCAAACTACTTTTCATTGGTTGGCGAATATCTAAAAATCTAACGCGGTGACCTACCCTGATATTTTTGCCTGCGTAGGTATTTACGAAAGCTAAAACATATAAAAAATGCAGGTAGGTCTTCGAGCTAAATTTTAAGGAAATCGCCAAAATGACCAAAAATAGGATCGTAAAGGACGGTAAAATTGTATTGTTTTTGAAATTTTGGCTTTGAAAACTTATTGTTCAACACAATAACATGACAAATTTCGGGTTTTTCATTATATTATGTTAACATATGTATCATTTGAAATCATTTATTTTATTATTACCGACCTATATGGACAGCAAGAGCTTGTAAGACCTTGTAATTCCATTATCCATTTTTGCCAGAAAAGATGGCCGCAATCTCCATCTTTGAAAAATTATATCTTCTCAATGGATTCGGTGACCCACATTTTTTATTTCATTTTTCTACTCTAGCACTCAAAATCAATATTTGTGCCAAGTTTTAAAAAAATTGTTCAACAAAAAATTGCACGATCGCATTACCTTAAGGTATCATCCTACCCCAAAAACCTCTCAAACCACCGGTTTTGAGATTATTTGACAATCAAATAAAATTGAATATTATCTATCATCTCCAAAAAACAGAATTTAAAAATATATTTTTCCTAGAAAGTTAGAATCAAAAAACGAATTTTGGATTTCATATGAAGAGAAACGTTGTTGACAAGCAAGCTGTCAACAGCACTCACGTCTATGATAATTGAACGGACATACCAACCTCAACTACGTACTGACCAGCGTCAAAACGAACACATGTACCAATGAACAAAGAACAAATGTGTACTGGCAATGTATGTAATTTTCCGCAAACGTGAAATGATTAGGCAACAAGCACAAGCACGCTGTGTGACTGGAAAACTGATACTCTGGTCACTATCTGGTCACAATCTGTCAGTGAGTAATTAGATCCCATTGTCATGGCATGGACTAATCTACTTATGTAAACAGAGGCACATTAACCTTCTTTCGGCTTTTTCTCAAAAGACGAAATGCCAACAAAGATGCTCACATTTGGAGTTCCTGGACAAAGGAATTCTATCGGATTTATTTGAAACTTCGCAAAATCCATGTCTGATAATTGATCTTCAAAACTGTGTCTCCGATTTTTGGTATTTTATTTATTTCAAAAGTTGTGCTTTGATATAAACAGAAGTTACTAGTTATGACAGTACTCAAACTTTGAAACCGGATAATTAAAGAATGGAGCAATATATCAAAATTCGGAGACACAGTTTTGACAAGTGATATCTACTAAGTTCATTGAGGTGTTTATCTTCGACGGCCGACGAACTTTGGCTGTCAAATAACTTATTTTCTCTGCGTAGGTGAAATTTCGGTTTTGAAGGAATATTTCACTCACAGTTTTCTCTATCTTAAAAATCCATCTTTCATAAGATTCTATGTTTATTAAGCTATAAGAAAATGTATACTTTGTTGGGGTTAAAATTCTTAGTTTTGAAGCTAGAGCGTGTTGAACGGAAGTCGGTCGTTTGGGGTAGGATGATACCTTAAGGGGAATTTTCGATTATTTAATTACCGGTACCCATAATGCACCCAATATATTGATATATTGATATTTCGTAGCGGCCATAATTTTTGAAAATGACTGTATCTTGGGGATATATCAGAAGGTGATGGAAAGGTAGGTAGAACAACAGAGTATTTTTCTTTCAATCATTGCACGTGGAATGTAGATAGTGTTCCATTCATCTTTGGAGTTCTACATTTGATTAGTTTGTAGGTGATATCAATATATTTAGCAACCACACTATGATGTAAATAGGTGCAACACAATATATTACTGCAATCATTGTTTCATGTTATTTCTAACTGCATGCTTCATGAAATAAAGCATCCTTGAAAGTTTTAAAATGCTGTTTCCATCAGTTATTTTATCATTAGTAGCTGTAATTAACCAGCGTACCAAGAAATCCCAGTTTCAAATGATGGTATACATTGCATGCCAGACCCTTTATTTTGTTGAGCATATGCAGTTATAAATAATGGTCCCTGATGTGAAATTGAACAAAATGATTATTAAATGTTGTAATGCTAAAAACAAATATTATCAAAGGTTAGACTACAAAACTGTGCAGTCTTACTCAGGGGACCTTAACATGCCAGTGAGGTCTTTGTATTGCTGATTTGATATCAACAAAACAGCATTAATTAAGCAATATGTTCACATATAGTCTTGCCTGTGATGATTATATATAAAACATTTCCAATATGACCATGTATACCATAATAAATAGTTGATAATTAATATACAGCTATTTAAAAAAAAGGGTGGTGAAGGTTTTGTTGCACCTTGGGTGATGTGAATGGAGTCAGCAAAAGGTCACAACAATATGGACTCTGTCTTCACAATATATGGAGCCGGCATATTTTCTTCTGTATGTGCATGCTGACATTATTTACATATGATCCACAATACATTTCGCGCTTGGTATGCAACATGCAAGATGCAACAAAACTTTCACCAACCTTTTTTGAAATAGCTGTTTATGTTATGGTTTGAAATTTTCCACTGGTTTAATTTTTTTAATCCATTGTTTTGGTTTCTTAATTCACTTCTTTTAGTTTAATCCTTTACAACTAACCTAAAGTAAAACACATAACTTGCCCACCATAAAACCCTAAACCTAACCTTAGAACAACCCTCAGAAAAAGTTAAACCAGAGGGAAAAATTAATAATATTTATTATTATTATTAAACCACAACATATACATGTACAGTTGACTTCTGATATCAAGACATCTAAAAGGCATCAGCATCAAAATAGCAGCGAGCAGTCATTAATGCAGTATACATTTGTATACTGAGTGGGAGTAGTGATTATCATCTTTTGTGTAATCAACCATACTGAAAAGGACAGGGATGATCGTCATCTCTTTTAGGAGTGTAAATACTCCAGTTTTCAGTTGTTTAGACACCGCTGTACTCCTTGACAAAAGACGCATTTGCTCAGGCTTAGCCTCAATTCAGTGTAAATTTTGCACAAATACCGACAAGAACGCGAAAAAGTGTTGACATTCAACAATAGAAACCATTTTTAATTGCACGGGTTATTCTCTGGATTGAGGCTAAGCCTGCGCTAACGCGTCAAGGAATACAGCGGTGCATAAACAACTCGAAACTGGAGTATTACGGTTTTTAGTATCCCTTTAATGGTGTTCAAGACGAACCTCCAATATTATTAGCCATCAAGGTATCATTTTGGGTTTCTCGAGCCGAAGATATAAAACCGACCTATATTGTGTTGGTGGTCTAGATCGAACAGGCAGGAAATCGGCAATATTTATGGTTTAGAATGGTACTCTTTTAGGGGTGACATAAAGCAAAATGCACTCCTGGATTGGTCTCGTTTAGGGGTCTAATTCAAATTTTCCGATGATCATCCCCATCCTCTTCACATGGGATTCCCACCCCCCCCCCCCCCCCCATTTTGCACAGACAAAATGCAAAATGCCCATGTGCTCACATGGAGTGTACACAAAAATTGGCTGATCAGATGAAATACTATATTTTTTCCATAATTAAACATTGATGACCAAGCATCGATCAAGATAAGACCCCATGATGGTCGGTTGCTATGGAGTTTTCACCCTCTACTATGTTTGGTCACGTCACCACATGAGCTCGCGTCCTCAGCTAATGGCGTCTCCTGGATATTGCCTCACTTTGAAAACTTGTATGTAGACTATCTTGTGTTATGTTTCATACATTTTTGTGCTAAGTGAATCAATACAGTAGTAGACCCAATTCTTAATTGCATGTGTATTATTAAAATAGACACCCGGGGGCAAACTCTATAATCAGTGCCCTGACATTGTACTATTACACTTTTCATTCAACCGTTGATAATAAATAGAGGTCACGGCAATCTAAGTTTATACACAAGTTAACAGCTACATTTGGCTCATTTTAAATGTTAAAGTTTTTTGAAATCAAGCCATAAAGATACACGATTACTTGACTTGACTTTTACTGTCTACTAGAGAGTTTGGTTTAAATCATTGATGATCAATTTTCGACCCAAACAGTATAACTGAATTATTCACGTTAATTCTCCGCGGTCATTTTCAAGATATTGAATTTTCTGCTTTTAGTATTCAATTCGAAATCATTCTACACTTTTAATTCACTGAAAACAATATATTTCATCTCACAAAGAAGTAGGATTTTTATGTATCCTTTTTTGTTTCACTTTGAAGAGTTACTATTTTTAAGTTACTATTTAAGCAAATCATTGCACAATGAGTTAAAAGCTCATCTTACATGATTGTAATCGATGAAGATGTTTTTTAAAAACGGCACACTTGATTTTGAAAATAGTAAGCTTAAAAAACACAATAATTAACTTAATCTTAAGGTATCAGGGTACCCCAAAAACCCTCTCAAACCACCGGTTTTGAGATTTTTTGACAATCAAATAAAATTGAATATTATCTATCATCTCCAAAAAACAGAATCTAAAAATATTAGTTTCCTAAAAAGTTAGAATCAAAAAACGAATTTTGGATTTCATTTGAAGTGAAAAGCTGTTGACAAGCGAGCACTCACACACCTACGTCACAGTGTGGTAATTAGTCACGCAACAGACTTCCCGCAAAGATTTCACAATTATTTACATGAAATTACGTATGTTTTAATACCGTACCAATGTGTACTAACAATGTATGTAATTTCCAGCAAGCACGAAATGATTAGGCAACAAGTACTGCACGTTGTGTGATTGCAACTGATGCTCTGGTCATTATCTGGTCACAATCTGTCAGTGAGTAATTAGATTCCATTGTCATGGTATGGACCGTATCTACTTATGTAAACAGAGGCACATTGACCTTCTTTCGGCTTTTTCTCAAAAGACGAAATGCCAACAAATAGGCTCACATTTTGAGTTCCTTGCCAAAGGGATTTTATCGGATTTATTTGAAACTTCACAAAGCCCATGTCTGATAATTGATCTTCAAAAGGGTGTCTCCGATTTTTGATATTTTATTTTTTTGTTGAGTTATTAACTGATTAGTAAAAAACAATGTTTATTTAGCGTACCGAAAGTTTAGCGGCAAATAAAAAAGCAATGGGGCAACTTATCGAAAATCGGAGACACCCTTTTAATAATTGATATCTCCTGAGTGTATAAGATAATTATCTTGAATTTCCGATAAAATGCGACTGCCAAGGAACTCACCGTATAATGCTACATGAAAATTCATTGAACTCGACTTATTTCTAAAACGCTTGTTTCTTTTTTGTTAATAGACCATTAGTTGGAATCTCCATTTATTTAGCTTTCAGAAAATGTATACTTTATTGGGGTTTAAATGGACGGATTCTGTGTTAAGGCGACTTGAATGCATACCGGTCGGTTAGAGTACCCTGATACCTTAAGCTTCATAAACCGGCCGTGAAAGAAGGGTTTACCTCGGTGTAAAAACCTCACAACTGACGTAATTGTATCAATAACTTCGTACTAAGTTCTAAATATCTCTAAACCCTTTGCAGTACTAGACTGATGAATCCATATCTCTATGAATTATTGTGGTTATTTTGAAAATTAGCGATACAGTGTTGTTTGCATGCCTGAAATACATTAGCAGACAATGTTCATGTGTAGGAACGGAGTTAAATTTCACACTATACATCCAATTTTAAAAAACTATCATCACTTATCTTTTCCTTAGCTTTCTTCTGACATTATTCCAAAGTATTAAGAAAACTCAGTGAGTTTCCAACATGAAATTAAATATGGCGGACTTCGTCGTTTTGTTTGGCCAGTACAACGCATGTGCAATCAAATGATGAAAAGCTATTTATAGATAGCCAATTACCATAAATGAAGAAAGTTTTAGATGTGTCTAATTTTTACCTGAATCAAATCCTTGAAGACCTGAAAAGCTAGGCGTGTCTTCGAACATAGATATAATTTTATGTGTAAATTTATGTGGCCTCCGAAGGACGTTTTGGACGGGGACCGCCACTAGTCTTTGTCGTTTCTCTACGGAACTCTGAAAATTCTCTTTGCTTTGCAGATTCTTCCACTTATCTTTGACGTCTTGCACGGTTCTCTGCGATACACCAATTGCATTCACTGTTTCCGTTATCTCCTCCCTTGTTTTTCTTCTTGTTAGCTATGTTGTTGGTAAACTTTGATTGCAAAGTTGCAATATTTTTCTCCACTTGGTCAGTAAGGATTTCTATCTCCGTTGAAGAAAAAATTGCTTTCCTCTTTCTAGAGTGATTAGCGCTAGCAGCTTCTGTAGTTTCCATTTCTTTAACTATCTTTTTAAAAGCCAACACAAAGCTTAAAAACAAAACCAATTAAGAGCGTGCAAGGAAACATCGAGCAAGCCGCTCGCGTACAAAACTGGTTAAAACCGGTTTCGCGAGATTAATCCTGGGTTAGTTATTCCAGGGTTAATTTTCCTTTTGTAGAACGCATTTTTAATCTAGGATTTGTTAACCCTGGGTTAGCAAATTTAATCCTAGATTAATACTAATCCTGGGTTAAAATTAATCGGCTTTCGAACAATCGCGCCCATGGAGGTAAGAAAAAGGCTCATACAAGTAATGAAGAAATATCATACTGAAGGAAAGAAAGTGTTTATTAAATATGACCAGTTATTCATCAAAGGAAATACAGTACAAAGGACCAGAAGCATACAAGTCATATGCAACAAGTAAAATGATTGATAAATGAATTAACAGACATTAATTAAGGTTCGCTTTTCTTCTTTTGTGATTTTGTTTCTCTCTGCCTATTCCCAAACTCAAATTGAGTTAATGCTCAACAATATTCACTCCTATATGTTTGACTCTAGAAATCGCCAACATATTCTAATTTATTTTTCAATCATATTTATTGTCCAACCAGGCAAAAACAAAAAATAGTTAATCAACTTCTTGTGTTTTGTATTTCTAGCATTCTATTATCTTTGTAACTTTTTCAGGAATTCTTTCTTTTATCTCGGTTTGCATCTTTGCTCCAAATTTGCATTTAAGAAAAAGGGCCCCTCCAACAAATAAAGGTTTTCACACAACCCTGACCAAAAGCTCAATTATTTTCAAATAAAATGTATTTATTTAAATGTACGAGGTTTTAAACAAAACAACTAAAATAAATAATATTTTTATGTGTTTGAGTAAACATAGTCATGGAACAAAACATAGTGAAGGGGTAATGACTCTTGTTCATCACTCGTGTGATACAACACGGAAGCTCATAGGACATAGGACAGTCGATTGTAATTAGTTTATGACGGACAACAATGGGAGGTTCATTATCCTCGAAACAGAAATTGGATCAAGCCCTTTTATTTTTGTTAACGTTTATAGTCCAAATAATCTAACAAAACAAAAACTTTTTTTGATGATATCCTGGCCTATGCAATCGATCAAATCGATGATCGATAACAATCGATGAAAATCGATAACAATCGATGAAAGTTAATCGATTGATATCGGAAATCGATGATCTGTCGATGACTGGACTTTGTGTGACTATCGATTGTTCATCGATTGCAACGTTAACTGATCGATTTTCATCGATTTTCATCGGATGTCTTCTTCAGGGCATTTTGTTGTTATAAGTCGTTAAAATACACTACTATGTCAAAATTAAAGCAACCGCCAGTGAATAATGTGGAACATGAACTTTATTGATCTTAAGACGGAATCATCATATGAACATTAACATAACCGGCAAAAAAACGAACGTAACAGGGTCCAATCTGACTGTTATTATACTAAATTATTAAATGTACGTCATTTAAAAACGGTGCAATATTTACTTTTGCACACAAAATGCATGTCATAAAATGCCATACAAGTTTAAGCATCAGAAGAAATACATTCGCTATACCTAACAAGGCAATTTCGATTTGGAGGAGTATTATTAGCTCTGATATATAGTTGAGAAACAAAATATCTATGTAACTACCAAGCATTTCCATCAGAAAGAAGAGATAAATTAGAAGAAAGTAGTAACGGTCTTTCTTTTCGTCGTAATAATAGACAGTAAGGTTGTATCCTAATACTAGACGACTATTCTGTTCCGCGCTACACCAACTTTTATTCTCTGGACGAAAACGTGTTTGGTGGACAAGAACAGATGCGTCGTTGTCCGTTGGGTTTTCTACAGATCCACTGGTGCTATGTTCAAGACGGTCACTGCATATTTCCGCAATCGGAGAATCATTGATCACAGTATCGTTATTTTGCATGGCCTTCCTTGCATCTTTCACTTTAATTATCAATTCTGCTTTCTTGCAGTTATTATTATAGGGGACACCCATTTCTTGTAAGACTTCTTAAAGTAGCCTAACCATCATATCTTCAACACAAACTTGCTTAAGGTATCAGGGGACCTTCGTTTTAGACCACTTTCTCAAATTTTACATTTTGATACCCAATGAAAGTTCAAGAATAGATCTACATTTTTGTAAAGGCTAAAATTAGTTAAACTAATTCTTCACCGAGAAATCGAAGAAAAACGATGTTTTACAAATGTAAATAAACGGAAACGAGCTGTCATCACTTCATTTACACTCCATTGCACTTCAAGGTCGTTGCATAGCAACAGCTAAATATAGATCATCACAACAAAGCACACCGATTACATGCGATCGTCAAGCGTCAATATTATCGTTCAGTTTTATATCGTTTAGTCTATCTTTTCGCTTCGTGTATTTAATAAACAGTTCTTTTAAGAACTATCAAATGTTATCTGCGTCGAGGAAGCGAAAAAAATCCAAGAAGAAGCCGACAACGAAGAGAAAGAATTCGAAGGCGCGAAAATTGTTCGACATTCTACAACAGAAAGAGCTAGAGGAAAGTGATCTGGGATCGTACTACAACCAAATTCAGAACTTTCCAGAGTCTTCAGAGCCCCCTTCAAGTGCTAGTTCACGAAAAATAACTGATTGCTCGACGGATTTAGTCATCAACAGTGAAATATTGCGAACGCCTTCCCTGACAGTGATAGACGGAGAAGTGCTACAAGATCGATTGTCGTCCTTTGTGACATGTAAACATTGTGGAAATGCAATCGAACTTTTAGAGGATACTAGCACTAGTCAAGGACTTGGAACGTTTATGAAAATTCAGTGCCCCAACAATTCTAATGAAGAAGTATTTCCAACATCAAGGAGACAGAGGCGAATATTCGAAATCAACAGAATGGCCACTCTGGGTATGAGACTTATTGGACGTGGTCACTCGGGAGCTGAAAAGCTCTTTAGTGTGCTTGGTCTCCCGCTTCCCGTAACACACAAGCCGTGGTCTGATCACACGAAAGTAATTGAAGAAAAATGCAAGGACTTGTGTAATAAAGACATGAATGAGGCAGCATGGGAGCTGAAACAAAATCTCTCGGCAGAAGGGATGGTTGAAGAATGTTCTCTTGAGGAATTGAAAGACAAAGTTGTTGACGCTGGTGTCTCACTTGATGGTTCATGGTGTTCGCGTGGCTGGTCAGCAACAAATGCTTGTGTGGCAGCGATTTCAACACATACGGGGAAAGTTCTAGATGTTGTCCATCTGAGTAGCAGTTGTGCTGAATGCAAAAAAGCTGAAACCAGGAGGGAAAAGGGAGAGATGTCAAAAATGGAATACTTGGAGTGGTATCTAACACATGAGCCAACCTGCTTTTTGAACCACGAGGGTACATCGAGGGTACATCGGTAAGTTGTTTTGTTAGACTACATGTGCGGTTTCACATGTACATGTATACACCACCACTACTACTACTACTACTCATACTACTGCTACTGCTACTGCTACTACTGCTACTGCTACTACTACTACTCATACTACTGCTACTGCTACTGCTACTACTGCTACTGCTACTGCTACTACTACTACTCATACTACTACTACTCATACTACTGCTACTGCTACTGCTACTGCTACTACTGCTACTGCTACTACTACTACTCATACTACTACTACTCATACTACTACTACTCATACTACTGCTAAACTACTACTACTACTACTACTGCTACTGCTACTGCTACTGCTACTGCTACTGCTAAACTACTACTACTACTACTACTGCTAAACTGTTAAACTGCTAAACTGCTGCTGCTGCTGCTGCTGCTGCTGCTGCTGCTGCTGCTGCTGCTGCTACCACCACCATTACCACTACTACCTGACTACTGCTACCACCATAACAATACAAATTACTTTATTATATTATATAACTACCTATGCTGCAGCTACCGCTGCTTGTTATAAATGGCATACATACACCAATAATGTTGTACATGCATGTCTGTGAATAATGTTGTTCCAAGCATTTATGATTCTCTGACATTCTTTTCAGGCAATGGAGGCATCTGGAGCAGTGATGCTGTTCCAAAGATCAATAGAGAAAATTAAACTTCGCTACACTCCATTTGTGGGAGATGGTGATAGTAAAGCATACACTGATGTATGTAAAGCTGAACCCTATGGCCCTGCTGTCTTTATTCCTAAGGAAGAATGCATCAGTCATGTCACAAAAAGGATGGGCACAGCATTGCGAAATCTAGTGAAAGATTGGAAAGGTATCTTTATGTGATGTTTATAAATGAGCAGTTATATTTTATCAGGTTAATAACCAAGGGACAATAATTATTATTATTTATCTGTACTGTAAAACTGCTATTAGTACTCAAATGGTCTATGTATATTGTCAGCCATTAGAAAATGTTGACTCCCTATTGTAATAGTATTAGAGCTGGGAACTCAATTTTTTTAGTAGTGCATAATTATGAACAAGTAGCACTACACTCATGCTAATGCTTAATTTGAGAATTTGGCAATTAAATTATATCAATGGTTTTCATTCACTCAAATGCAGAAATGCCTATACAGTAGATGTACGGTTTGTAGGTATGGATATTGTATTCTTATCATTGCTGTTTGCTTTTGCTGTTTCAGGGAAGAGCTTGCATATGGAAAGTGTTTTGCTGGAGCAGGACGACTGACTCTGAAGCGGATAGACACCATTCAGGGTTTTTATGGGAGTGCCATCAGAAATAACAAGGGTAGTGCAAAGGAAATGGCTAAAGCTACAAGAGCTATTTTAAAGCATTACAGCAGTGAAGCCAAACATGATGATTGCCCAAACGGAAAAACATCATGGTGTACTTATCAGAGGGACCAGGCAAATCACACAAACCTACACAAGCCGATAAAGAATGGTTTCACTCCAGCCATTGTTGAAGTTATCAAACCAGTTTTTGATAGACTAGGAAGTGAACAATTCCTAGCTGGCTGTGAGGGAGGCTTCACCCAAAATAACAATGAGTCCTTACATCATGTAATTTGGAGTATGGAACCAAAGGACTCCTTCAATTCTCCCCAAGAAATAAGCACAGCTATCCATCTTGGGGTGCTGCAATTCAACAGTGGTATGCAGAAAACATTGTCATCTTTACTTGCCTCAATGGATGTTGAAGTGACATCACACATGTCTGCTTCATGGTCTGACATTGACAGAGAACGAATCTATTTATGCGACCACAAGTCATCAGGAGTTGTAAAGAAGAGGAGGAAGATGAAGAAAAAAAGGATGATTCAAAGGCATGATGCATTTGTTCATGAAGAGGGAGTCACCTACCAATCCCATTCATTTCACCAAAGTGAAAAACAGAAAGCTCCAAAACGAAGTGCTCCAAGAAAGGCAAAAAAGGGAAACAAGAAAATGACTAATAATCATTTATTATGAACACTATTTATTTATTTATTTATTTAATTATTTATTATCAATACAATAATATATTTTTGAAATCATTTAAATATTCTGAACGTGATTGACACTTTACAAGACATACGTGTAAGTGAATATTTGTTATTTTTCCCTAGTTTTTTCCCTAGTTTTATTATTATAATATTATTATTATTGCCCAAATTCTCTCGCTGAATGAGGTCTTTATGCAACTTGCTTGACTCCATATTCAAAATATATTGGAGAAAGAACAGGAACACTATTTGTTATTGATTGATTGATTTGTGAGTTCCTTACATCACAAAGATGGGAGTTCAAGAGCTTCACAAAACTCGCCAATGGACACTTGGAAAGCATGCTGAAATTGAACAAAGAATCAATTCTTAAAAAAACTATTCCTGAAGCTTATTACAGACCCGGGATCAGTTCAAACAGTGGATAGCACCAATCGATAATTTCAAATACATGTACTGCACAACATCATTATTATTATAATGATTTATCTGATGGACAGGGATATCCAGTATTTGGACAACCGGAGCAATATTTATACAGCGTTTACGTTCACGTTTATTACTAGACAACGCTTTCGCATCAAGTCTAGGACCAATTAAATTAAAATATATATACATCAGTCAGTAATACCTCACGAATCTCCCCTTTTATATTCCTTGGCACGAGATGACGAATAAAGCAAAGAACGCTCTGTGGAAATGAATATTCCGCCTCAGGAGGACCAATTTCTCTTCTCTAGAATGACATATAGATATATAGATAGATATACATATAAATAGCTGTGAATTGACCAAGATAATTGCAAAATAATCATATTGTACGGGGGGGAAATATATCTACCATCAAAGCATGTGCCCATCCACAGTAATGATAATATCGATTCATTCGCGGAGGTTTCCCTCTCTGTCTCCGACTTGATGTACTAGCCTCTAAATTCTCCACAAATAGAGTACCATCGTAACTGGAAAACACAACAAACAGTTTTCATAAATTAGCACATGGATTATTTATGAATTGGTCCAGTATTGTAAATCATGAAGAATCGTATATGATAAACATCGCATTACCAAAATCTCCGCATTTCTTCAATCACGCGTTCTCTCTGATTTACATCAACAACAGCGGCAGGACTAGCAGTATTATTGGTTTGCCCATGTCTTTTCTTTGGTGTTTTTGTCTTCATTTTACCTATGAGAATGATATGATTGAAATAAGCGAATAAGTAACATTGAAAGCCAAAAGTTTCTGGAATCGACACTCACCGCTTTGTTGTCGCCAGCAACTAGTTTCTCGCGCCAAAAAGTAAAAGTCACTCTGTGTTCACGTGCTATCTTGACCTTTTAGCATAAACATTCAATGGACCGGAAACTTGTGTTGACAGATCGATCACCTATGTCAACAAACAACAGCAGGGAGCAGAAAGTGTTTGAAAGCGCTTTTCTCGGAATCAAATGTTGGTGTTTCTATTGTTTCTAATTTTATTTTGTGCACGCCGCATTTTATCCGATTTTTTTTAACTTTGGCATGCTTATAGAATGATTTGTAATCTCCAAAACCGTGTCTCCGAATTTTGATACGTTGCCTCGTTTAAAAGTTATTTGATGAGTTATGTGTAAATCGCTTAAAAACACATTAATGAAATTTGACAGCAAATATCTTCTCAACAAAAGCGTTGATCGGAAATCGGAGACACGGTTTTTTAGAACAAAGTTTGCTCATTACAATGGCACTTTCCGTTTAGAAATCGATTGAATTCCCGCGTGCACAATTCTCCTTGAACAAGGCCGGTCGAATTTTCTAAAATGTGCAATAACAAAAAATATTTACAAAATAGGAAATAATCTCCAGCATATTTAGAATCTGCATTTATTCAGCTTTAAGAAAATGTATACTTTTATACATGTTGGACGAGTATTTGGTGCGCTACGCGGCTTTCAGTGAACAGTGGTCACGAAGGTCCCCTGGTACCTTAATTGTAGCTTCTTCTTCCCTTCTCAACAATACTTCCCTTGTTTCTCTCTCTTTGTCCAATAATGGGGTGTCTCTCATCACAGTTCTCAAATCAACAATGACAGGCCAAGTTGTTTTAACATTTATTTGTACAAGTACTTTTAGAATGGCCCCAACATCGCACCATTCTAAGTTTTGAGACAGCGATAGCTCCCAAGCAACAGGTGTTTTCTGTATATATATCAGTAGGCTTAGACAAACTGTTACTTTTTCATTTTTCTTTGAGTCCGATCTCCATTCAAATATAGGAAAAGCAGATTTTAATGAGGGAGCGCGAACGATCCTTACGACTTGTCCCACACGTAGTCCCTTGGATGGTATCCACACTGAAATTATATCACTTAGGTAAACACCAGATATCACATGCACAGGATTTACTGTTTTTTCGATTATTTCATAAAAATCGTTTCTGGCGAATTCGATCCAACGAGAAAGTCGAGACATAGTTGGGCGGTATATTTTACCTTGTTGTAGCGACAAAAATTCAGCAATATGGAAATAACTTCCTTCATACTCCACATAATTCGGGTGTACAGAATAATCAGTGTGATGCTGTACTACCTTGGTATCTGAATTGCATTTTCTCAACCGTTTTGGTAGGGGCTGGAGGGAAATATCTTTGTCTTCCAACGAGTGTTCATCATCCATAAGTGTTTTGATCTTATTTGGGAAATGTTCTATAATTTCTTCATGCTTTGGGCAAATAAGAGTGTACATATCCCAAGCTTCTTCCGTAGCGAAATGTAAAGAGAGGCATTGCTCGTGGTACCATCGACTACAAGAAGGGAAACTACACTCAATCCATATTGTTCTCCTTGGTGGCTTGAATGTACTCTTCTGGTACTTGCACTTTCTTGATTTGTATAGAGCACAATGTACAGGGCTGTCTTCATCTTCATCGTCCAATTCACTTTCACACAAAGAAGCTGTCGCTGCTAGATAATAAGAACATTACTAAAATTGCTACCTTCTACAATTGAATTAAGTAAAATCCCATTATCTAACTCCAACAGCTCCTCACTTGAAACTACGTCATCTTCATCTGGTTGGTCGTTTTGTGCCCATAATGCAAATGTTTCCAATTCTGGGGGGTTTACACATATTACAACATTCCCCTCCCTTCTAAGTATGTTGCCTTTTCCAAGATCCTGAATCATACCGAGGAGCTCCAATGTTTTCACCACTTCCCTCTCTGCCGCCTCCATGCCAGGCTTGATATCATCCTCGATACTTTCCGGCCATTCTGGCGAGGGAGGAACATTAATCTTTTTTGTGCCCATTTTCAGTTCCTGTATCTTTTGGAGCCTTCCAGCATAATCTATCATGTCTAACATACACAGGTCAGACCTTCCACGATTACAGCCTCGTAGTTTAGAGAACATTTGTTCGCACGTATCGGAACCAAATGTCGATGGATGAAATGCATGTTGTGGAAAGTATATAGATAGCATCTTCATTGCTAATATAACAGAATGGCCTGACAATATGAAGTCTTCGCACGTTTGCAATGATATAAAGTGACTGTCAAGGTTGTATCCTGAGACTAAAAGCCATGCTTTCCAGTATCTCAAAAACGAAATAGGGGACCAAGCAAGCATCGCACGCTGTTCCACGGAAACATCCTTGGCTGTAAAGGCTTGTAACATATAATGACCCATTTTCAGATAAATCCGCGTGGAAATCGTTTTCTCAATTTTGAGATCTTTCATGCATACTCGGACTTCTGGTTGCAATATGCGCCAAGCCGCGTCGACATTTTGTTTATCTTTTACAAAAACATTGGTCTTCCACAGCCAGCATCTAATCTTGTCATTTTCGTATGTCTTCATGAGATGTTCTATTTTAACCAGGGCGTTTCCGAGGAGGAGAATACGCTTAACGTTTAAAAGCTGATTCCTCCATTTCTTTATGAGGTGTCGCCAATCTGGAAACATTATTGTTGGGATTGGAACGTTCACGTTTAGATCTACGAGATCCTCAACAACGCATTTGAATTCAAATGAGCTATGATTTATAGAAATGACGTCATGTCTCTCTTCACCGTCTTTCCGCTTAAATGTCTCAACATAATATTTTCGCACTTTAGAGTCACCGTCAGCTCCAATACCTACAATCACGATGTCTTTCCTTCCGCCCCACACCATAGCCTGATTGTACCAATGTCTCACGTGAGCGTAATCTTGACCTTTGCAAACCGGACAAATTGCCAGAAGGAACGCAGGAACTTTCTCTTGCAGTGGTGCTAACACGAATGCATTCGCTTCCTTTGCTTTCTCTTGGTTCTTGTTTTGCACTATGGAAATTATGTCCTGAGCAGACGCTACGACAACTTCATCATCCGCAGCCAAGCCAATGATTCGATTTCCTTTCACTTTTAAAACAGGTGTTACTGCTGTCGCGTCTATAGCTAACAGAAACACGCCACTATATCCACTATATCCGATTTTCTCTGTGACTATTTTTGTTAGAGCTGGCCCGCCATAATCTAAAATTATTGCGAATAGCGATTTTGTTTCGTCACTCCAGCGCTTACCTACACTTCGATCTCAATTGAAAAGCAAGTCCTTCAAAACAGATACTAACGTCATAGTTTTGCTGTCTGGACTGTCCATTAAAGCAGCAAGCCTAATAGCCAATTCTGGGATGTTCTTCTGGAATTGTTTGTTCTGTATTTGCTCCCTGTCGAAGAGTTGGGCTATAGTTATATCTTTCTCCTTTAACTGAAAGGTCAGCTGTTTTACCTTTTCGCTATATGCTTCTTGTAGTACAGAATGCTCGACCATACTTTTAAGCAAGTCCTGAATTACTACAAATCCCTTTGTTTCAGTTGTGGATGTTTTTGTGATTGCAAGGAAGTTGCTATAAGATTGTAACGTTTTCTGATTCAGCTCTTGGGTACCTTCTCTCAGCATATGAAGGGTATTGATAGCCACGTTCGATATTGCAGAAACAGAAGAGAAAGCAGAAGAGAAAACAGCCTCGTGAACCTTTCTAGTGGTTTGGATGTCCTTTTCAGCAAATATTTTAACATTGGTTTTCACAATTGACTCAATAGCAATATCTAATTGCTTGACTTCGCTGACAGGGGACGCAGAGATTGTAGTAACACAGGAATCTCATGTCGCTAGTCGTGTCTCGAGATTATCACGGCGGTATTGTTTGTGGTTAACGTTTGTCACACTCTCTGATCTGCCATCATCAATGCAAAACACATTTAAATTACAGTGGAACCCGTTTTATACATGTTTATACAGTCAAAGCTCTCCTTGCGACCGCTCTCGTAAGCGACAAGCTCTAGTTACGACCAGCTTTATAAAACCCCGTTTGATTTGCCATCAAACTGAACAATGTAATGAAAAGTTCCCGTAAGCGACCGCTCCCGTAAGCGACCACTCAAAGAATCTGATATGAGTCTGTCAACACTTTAATAAAATACATTTCCCTTGTCATTATTCCAAGCTCTATGTTGTAATAAACGGAAGGTTTGATTATTTAGAGATGTGTGTGTGTGAATAAAATTGAATAAACAGAAGTTATGAATCTTTATAATGGGACTTGTTTTAAACTCTCCTGCTTTCTGATTAGAGTAGCTTCATTTTCAGACATTGTATAAGCTCTCTTATGCGACCACCCTGATTGTTTCAGTTCGTGGTCGATTACGAGATAGAGAGAACTCATTCTCGTAAGCGGCCAGCTCTAGTTACGACCACTTTTTCGAATTCCCGAGGTGGTCGCTTACGGGAGCTTCGACTGTAATACGCCCAAGTGTCTGTATTAACCGGGTGAACTTTGTATGAAAATTTCTTACTCGGTGAAAGAAAAAGCGGCTGGTATTAACTGCCCGGCCGGTAACTGGTCTCCTTATTTAAACCAGGCTTTCTTCTTTTGCCGGGAAAAAGTAAAGTGTCCATAATAACCGGGTGTCCATAAGGCCGGGTTACACTGTACATGTATAACTCGCCAATGCGAAGCTCAAATCACAAAATACTGAACCATCCCACTATTCACTTCATATGTAATCGATTTTCAAAAGAAAAAATTTCATGTCATATACACTTTAAAAGCAGAATTACAGCCCGTTCTAGAGAGGACTGTTCTCAATGTAGGGACACTGATCGAACTGCGATCCTCCTTTGTACAATGTGGGAGGATGACCTTTTGTACTCTCATGGGAGAAACAAATCTGGATATGAGGAGCCAAATGAATAATGCAACAACATTTAATTTGAGATTTATTTATTTATTTCGGAAATGTACCTGCCTAAACCACATAGAGCATATCCTGACTGAGATGTCATTACATATAATGGATATGGAGACAGTGCTAACATTCAAAGAGATTACTTCACTGGCTCTTAAATAGGAGAAGCTCAGGATCACTGACTACCGAAAAGCACTACTGAAAGTAGCCATCAAGCACTCTTCTGTGAAATGGTATGCATTTCGTATGAGAATGAAGAACATAGTTGTCCACCATCGGTCTTAAGGCTCCACAATATTGCCTCCACAATGTGGAAATATAACCTCCCACCCCTGCCTCAACCCCTCTTCGCAATGCTGGAACCGTGGAAATGTGGTAATATACCTTCATTGATTTAGCATTCTTTCTTTCGCTGCATGGCCTGTTTTTAGTTGCATTTGTCAATGTGTCGCGAAAATTTCATGTCACATACGGTAAACCGGTATTGTAGTTTTTGAAATGTTTGAAGATTGTTACTCCTGGTTTCAGACGGAATTCGCGCCAAAATTTAGCAACAAACTTGTTTTGCAATGACCGAAACCTGTTTTCCAGGGACCAAAACCTGTTTTGGAAAAAGCAAATATCCACCTGTGTTGAGATATGGTCGTATTTTCAAGATGGCTATGCGCGCAAATCACCACTTAAGTGTCGTTTCCTGATAGAGTGTTCCAGACTCTTGAAATGGGGGTCAACCGATTTGGATAAAATTTACTGGAGAAGTTAGTCTTGATGGGATATTCCAAAAGCCAATTTGGTTTTGGATTCTGACTTGTAGTCAAGAGTTTCAGGGGGGGTGCCATTTTGGACCTCCAGATCATTAAAAATATTGTGTTTGAAGGGTTTGTTTGGACTGGTGCAGAACCAAACACACAAAATCTATTGACTAATCAATTGTATGGTGTGATTCTGATATAAAGGTACTTTCAATCCATATGTACTGATACTACATAGAAGCTTCTGGAGTGGGGCCTGGGACGAGTTCGGGCCAAATTTTGAGTGACTGACCACCACAAAATTCACTCTTATCATGCATACTGATTTTTCAGATCAGCAAACTGGTTTCTTTCTACTCCAAACAGCCTATAATATCTCAAAGAGTATGTCTGAAAGAACATTTCTGGAAAGTTTTATCCTATTCCACCGAAACTTTCCAGAAATGTTATTTCAGACAAACTCTTTCAGATCATATAAGCTGTTTGCACCAGAAAGAAACCAGTTTGCTGATCTTAAAAATCAGTACACATGATAAGAGTGAATTGCAAAACTTTAGAAATTAATAGTTCTTACCTACCTAATTATTTGAAATTGATACTTATATCAGGAGTTACCTCAATATAAGTAGAATGACATTCCATCGAGAACAAATTAGCCCACATAATTTTGAGGCACTTTAACCCATTCGCTCCTGAGGTATTTTGAGTTTTTTTGCGATTTTCTGGACCTAATCACGCCGTAGGAAAATTCGATTACATATAAGGGGTTTCCATGGAAATGTTGATAGTTCTGAATGCCCGTGGGCTCGAGTTCTCGTGTGATCTGCCTTTTGTCATGGGATCTCGTTGGGGCCAGTAGTGTTAACTGTTTGAAGAGGCATATTTTGCATTTTTAGAGTGTTTCATAGCCATTATTCGCCACAGAAGCCTCCAGAACAGCATCATTAAGTTTGACTGGCGTGGTAGAGACCGTTCTCCTGGAAGAAATGAGGGGCGAGAAGCGATTTCACGAAGAAAGGTTGGTAGTCCGTTTTGATTTTCCAAAATGGCGGACTGAAATGTGAAATCGTCTCATTGGTTGTTCTGTGGTGGATTCCAGGACCTACAAAGGCAGTTTTCGCGACTTTGGACTTGTAAATAATGCAACTGGTGCATTATTTTGCCTGTAGGGCTTTTCGGGTGTGCAGAAGGAAAACACTTGTTTGCAAAAGCAGTCCTAAGGAAATGGCTATTGTTCAGCGAGTTAAGGAAGAGAGAGGGCACAATTCACGAATATATCAAGAAGAGAGATGGACGTTTGCTGAGAAACAGTGCTCACAACCCATATTTTCTATCTGAAATAGATAAATACATTATGTACTAATTATATTAACACTTCTTGCTCACTTGAACTGATTTGAGATTATTTAAAGGTCCTGTTTGACTTGTAGGGGAATTCAGTTCTCTACTGCAGACATATTAGTAGACAAATTCCTCAAAATCATGTGAGTACATATCATTGTACAGCCATAGAAGATTTGTGATAAACAATTATTCCCCTCAGTGTCCGGTGAGCAGTGGTAGATATTTACATTACTGTGAGAAACCACCACCACTCACCTCCACTTAGGGGAATAATTGTTAACTATAAATATATAGCGCTAATGGTAAGCCAGGTCATTTGTGTTCATAGAGTGGAAAGGCTACACACATAATCTCAGTTCTAAGATAAATCCTTCCATCTAGCTAGTGGATAATCTATCTATCCCTAATATCGCTGCTAATATCGCTGCTAATATCCACTCATTGATGCAATTGCAGCCTGCGCTATTTTGATGGATATGATAACTTAGTGATTCTCACTAACAATATTACTGTTTAGGAAACAATATTTTTCTTAAAAAGAAGTGTAATTCAGCACATAATAAAAATGTTCAAAGCCCTTCTGCATGGACTGTAAAAATGCAAAAATCACACATAGCTAATACATATTGTAGTTATAGTGCTTAAAATATTAAGAGCCCTACCATTGTCGTTATTCAATGATATTTTCCTTGATAATATTAGTTTTAATATATGACCAGATAAAAAGTTACATAATAATAAATAATAATAATCATAAATAGAGGTTATTACACGGGTAGTTGTGTAATACAGCTGGATATTTTTACGAGTCGTGCCGTATTTTGACGAGCCATAGGCAAGTCAAAATTCAAACAGACAAGTAAAAATATCCAGCCATATTACACAACTACCCGTGTAGTAAATTGTTTATTATACGACAACAAAATTAACAAAAAACAAACGTCTTTTTCGCTTTCTTTTTATTTGCGACCGGACAAAACAAGAAACAAACTGAGCGCGCGCACAAAATTGACGTGTCCGAATTCTAAAACGTGTAATACGCTGTCATATTTGTACTCGTATTTGTACTGTAAGATTACAAGTTGTGTAATAAATGACTGTATTTAAAGAGTGACACGTGACAGCTTACGGCGATGACCCCGTGGCCCTTTATCTAAAATTACATATAACAATATAAAATGTATTATTTATTTATAATTATTATTATTTTGCACTAAATATTAAAACAAATATTACTAAACAAGACTGAATTTCTAATCTAGTTACAGCTATTGCATTATGGCATGATTTAAGATATCATTTTGTGACTTTCCAGGCTACACAACCATATATTATTGATTAAGTATCATTCTCTTGCAGAAACTGAACAAACGAATTGTAGCCCTTGAGATGGTGGACTGGGACGTCCATCAAAAGGCCAAGCAGCAGAAGTCTTACAAGATGCTACGATGAGTAGTGAGAGAAAGCGACTTTGACGTTGATGAATCAGGCAATGAAAAACTGGATATATAATTAAAATGCTATCCTGGGAGAGTGATAAAGTAAAACATAAATAAAAGAAGGTTAGATAGGGCATACTCTAGATCACATACTAGGAGAGCTAGGGAAAGGGTTTTGCCTCGAAAAGATATAGGGATGGTATCTGGCAGAGCAGTTCCAGAGAATTTGCCAACATGGGCAAAAAAGGAAGAGTGAAATAATTATCATAATGTCATTTTATTATTTCTTAATTATTTGTTATTCATATTCCAGTTATAACATATCCAAAAAAGCTTTATTACATGCTCAAATCGTAGCTTAAAGTTGGGAACTAAAGACACATTAAATGTATAATTTAGAGATTTAAGCACTCAATTAAAGTCGAAGTATATGTTTCATTAAGATAACTTTAAATATACTTTAGGGCCAATCTGCCATTTCGCCCTGTGTGTCTTGTCTCTGCTTGGCCTTAGTAAACGTTAAATCACTTCAACTTACAGTGAAAACTTGGGGCTGTTCACGCTTTGCATCTGACCTAATAATGTGTAATATATTGTAGATAGTTAGCTGACTAGCTTAGTATAGCCTATACAGGTTAATTCTAGTCAGCTCGCACCTAATTATAATGATATTTTATTTTTGTATATTTTATTGTAATGTTTCTAATGGTGCCAAATAAAAAAGTGTCATTGTCATTGTGTCTGGTGGGGAAAAAAACCCAATGCTTTTCTTTTGGCTGTAAACAACCGATTTCCTTTGTGGAAAGCAAGTCTGGAAATTGTTTGCTATTTCGCATGTATGTTTTTAATTTGTATTTCTTTATTTCGAGAATTATTAATTACTGTTATCCAAATATATTGATTAAGACTGAGCTGTTGTGAAGCTGAACATCACAATACAATATGCCTGGAAGGAGTATACTTCCACCTCCATTTCCTTGTTTCTGTTACAAACGTTACACTTTATTATTGCTGCTTTGAAAAAAATTGTTAACTGTACCTTTACCTCCTCTATTACCGCGATGTATATTACATTTTCTTCTTCTAATACAAAATTATTTGGCTCTTACATTAAATATGATGTAACGTCTATTTCCAAGATTTCGACCACTCAGAAACCAAGGCCACGATTTGTATAAAGGCATTAAGAATAATCCTCATCTTCTTTGGTATCTAACTGGTGAGATAGTACAAACTATTGGTTGGGAAGTAAGTGCTCCTAGGTGTGTGCCCCATCAGCCATGGACAAACCGAAAGCGTCATTGTTTGCTAAATGTACATAATATAATTATACTGGTTTTGATTTGGCTGAGAACGTATCCTACTTACTGTGTCTTGGCATATTTTGTTTCTATAAGTTGTTTTTGAAGAAGTATACCATATTGTTCCAATTATGTTTCTACACGACCAAAGACTTGTAAGTTGGCCCAACCTAGTGACCTTAATTTTAAAAGTCTTTCACTCCTGTAAATAGTTTTAATTGAAACATTTCCTTGAATAATTAGCATTTATATATCTATTTCTATTATATCTATATATTTATATTTTAAATTATCCTTAATTGTACATTAGTTAAGTAGTAATTCTGAAAAGCCCCATGGGGAGAATTAATAAAGTATTATTATTATTATTATTATTATTGGGCGAGATTTGTAAAAACAATGTACATGGCACATATTTCCCTAACATTGTAGGAATGATAGACGCCACCATTCATCCAATTCAAGGACCGAATTCAAAGATAGTTTTATAGAGACAAAAAACGCCACTTTATGTCGTCCCAAATTATTATTGACCCCAACGGACTGATTGTGGTTATAGTATCTGGGTAAGTACAATATCTGCGGGGTGAAGTTAGCAACACATTCAGCTTTAAACTTCGCTCCTTACATTTGAACAAAGACAGTTGTTCCCAGTTGCCAAAAGAGTGGATAGTGCTATCCGTTGGATAAATTATTACCCAGCTTATAAACTGATGCCGATGCAACAACCGAGGCCAGGTCTCTTCTCTCCTGTATATAGTAAAGAGAGATAATTAAGAATTGTAACAAAGAGCAAAAGAGCTGTATGATGACTACTTCATTTCTCAGCACCTGAACCTCTCCACAACTAATTTCCCATTCACACCAAGGCTTAGACATGTTTAAAAGTTGTTTAATCAAACTAGTTTAATTTGATTTGCCGTTCACACTGCGCGCGTCTAACTAAACAAGTTTAAAACCTTGCTTAGCCAAACTACCTCGGGGAGGATCGGCAATATGATTATTGTGTAAAAGAAGAACCCACACGCTTGTGTCCACATACAGAGGTTATAAAGATGCCTGCAACAAGACAGGGAATGAAGCTGGAAAGCAACAACCATACTTTCAAGAGCTTGATAACATCCTGGATGACAAACCATCAACAAGACCGGCTGTGGTAATCAGTTCAAATCAAATGGCAACAACAACAGCTTCAGAAGCGATGGCCTACGATATTGATCGAGATGACTACAATTTTGATGAGTGAGATGAAAACCAACTTGACAACCATTGCGATGAAAATAGCGGTTGTGTGGAAGGTGGCCTATTATCAAGAGGGACACTGGAAACTATATTTTGCCACATGACTTTGCATGTGACCTTGCATGTGACAGCTTTAATGATAAATACAAAATAACGACCATTTATACGTAGTTCATTACTACTCAAGACTTGGAAATAGGGCAAAAAGTGAATGATTTTTTTAATCAAAACTTTGTGAATTCATAGGTAAAAGGAAATGACGAAAGCCATCGAACCAGGAGCCATGAATGGATAGAATGGATGATTGTATGAGCTTCTTCATGGCATACCAACAGGAGGCAGATAATTTATTTTTAGAAGCAGAGAAGGAAAGGGAGAGGAGAGAGGAAGACCAATTATTTCTTCTAAGGTTAGCATCGATCTTGAAAAAATTAGTTCATCAACACACGGTACTGTTATCAAATTTGATTATTAAAAGCTTACCCTTTGTAATCTAGTTACAGTACGTATTACATATATTTTCATAGTGGTTTTCATTCATATAAGCTTAATTCCTATAAATTGCCATTGTAATATTTTGTTATTTATTCAAAAATAACTCAATTTAAGGACGTTCGCGCGGATTGTTCACACGCATCTTTTCTGGGCATAAAAATATAGCAAATCATACAAATCATGTAAACAAAAGAGAAAAACTTGCAGGCATTTAATATTCAGTTTTTTTCGGTCTCTTAAACTTCATATTGATGTAGTCCTTACTATAAGTTCGCTAAGTCAATGATATGAGTTCGTTCTCAAATCGCGGCAACAAGGGCCGTTTTGCATAAAAAGTCAGAGTGCGAAAGACGAAAACTATTATCGCGGATGAATGTTTTGAATCAGCGTCGGCAAGCTCAAAATAATATTTAGTTACAAGCTGGTACAGTCAAAAAAATAACCTGCGCAGTCGGAAGATGAATCGTCGATCTGGAATGCCGATAACCCGACCAGAGGAATTCCTATATATGATATCAATGCAAAAGCAGCAACAGATAAAGGATATAGTAAGTCGATTTTTGTTTAGCCCCGCGAAAAGGCAATACACAATCGATTGTGACGATCGATCGCAACAAAGGTTACCAAAGGTTACCATTTCCCCCAAAAAATATAGTATTTTTTAATTTTTATTTCATAAGAGTATGGTTATCTCGTCAATCTATTTTGTACGGTGGCCCAAAAGTTCACGGCAATTTAAATTTGTTCACGGAAATTTAAATTTGTTCACGGCAATTTCAACTTCGCTCACGGCAATTTCAAGTTGCTCACGACAATTTCAACTTCGCTCATTGCAATTTCAATTTGCTCACGGCAATTTCAACTTCGCTCACGGCAATTTAAATTTCAACTTCGCTCACGGCAACACTTCGGCGCGCGGAAGCCGGATGTGACGTAATTGATAAATAAATGCGGCAGGGTTCTAAAGAATTCCTTACTGATGTGATCAGTGATATTGCCAAAACCATGTTTCCAAATGGAAGCCCAGTGCATTCAACACTCTTGATTCAAAATGGAAATTTCAGAACTGTTGGTGAAATTGTTGCAGCCAGTCTTACACAAAATGGACCTCCTCCATGCTTCTTGGAAGAGGCAGTTTATAACACTTTAGTGAATCCAAATGTTGACCTTAGGAGTCTTATTTAGGCAGTAATTCTGAAAAGGCCCATGGGGAGAATGATTAAAGTATTATATTATTATTATTATTGATGCTGAGTGCCACCTGACACCATCAGAGAGGGAGCAAATCGACAAAATCAAGGGAGATCTTGCCAATTATCATGACATTATCATTGACCATGGATATACTGGCCCTATCAAGGAGGATAAGATCGATGACATCATTGGCTCTATTGTTGTAAGCATCATCATCAGAAGGTTGCTTTCCTTAGGTGAGTTCATGGAAGGCCTTAAAGCTTATGACTTGAATAAACTTCTCCTAAACAATCCAGAGTCATGCAGGCCCCTTTTTGTCAAGGGACATGTTGAGGTTGTTGATGCAAACTACTTAGTTGGGCTTTTGCATCCAGAATTATCTGACAAAGATACGCCCAACAGAGTTGTAGAGGATCAAGTTCTAGATAACTTCCAGGACTTTCTTCACAGTCTTGAAGATGAAAAGGTAACAGGCTATACATCAGCAGTAGCCTGGAATTATGATTCTTCTTTGGAAGATATTGCAGTTGATGAAGAGAATCCAGAAGAGAAGTATGAGAGTGCCAAGCTGTCTGCAGCGGGAATTATGAAATGGTTAACCGGACAAGAGCACCGAGACATAACAGGAAACAACATGAGAATAACAGTGAAGTTTAATCATTCATGCAAAGATAACAATCCAAATCACACAGTGTGCTTCCCTCATGTTGGTGCCTGTGGAATGGAAGTAACATTTCCTGTTCTTCACATGACCAAGTATGATGAATTTAAGGACATTTTTTTGATGGCATTCTGCAAAGGACAAGCTTTTAGTAGGTCTTAAGAACTGTAGGACAACCACCATCAATATGGATGTTTAAACCCCTGGTAGAGTCTAATGTTCAGCACTTTTATAGGAACAGTAGTCAGAGAACTATGTATATTACCATTACTTAAAGGGGGACTTAGTATCAAAATCATTCGTGTGACGTCATACACTCACCCTAAACATTCACTTCCATACATTTCTTTATGTTTAGTTTCTTAAACTCTTTCATTTCTTTCACACTAAAAGTTTGTGTGAAGAAGTTTTCTTACGTTGTTTAGGCAAAGGATTTATTTTCTAGCCAGTTTTGTTCATTGTAGAACAATACGTTGAGGTATTTCAATTACAAACAAACTATCCAGTTATTGAATGGCTTTTTGAAAGTCTTTCAGTATAGTTTCAATGACGTTTGAACTAAATTAAATATTGAACGATTTGATGCTATTCCCTCTTTAAATGGTGATTGCCCTTACATGATTACACTGTACTTGAGATTTTATTGTTCCAATGGTGATTACCATTACATGAGATTTTATTATTGTTACAATGTTATTGTTCCAATGGTGATTACCATTATATGAGATTTTATTGTTATATTGCCACTACATGATTAGACATGATTAGTTAAGATTTTATTATTGTTACAATGGAGATAACATATTTGCCATTACTTGAGATTCTGTTATTTGATAATGCTTGAGAGATTCCATTGTGTGTTCTGTCATTCTGTTGTAGTACGATAAGCATGACGCATGACTGACTAGTGTTTTAAGGCTATAAGAGACTGTTTATTTCTATTTTAGAGTGACATGTAGTTACACCTATTTAAAAAAACAAGTCAGTTGAAGATTCTGAAATCTGAGACCAAGCAGAATTGTGGGGGTTGAATTTTATTGTATGTGTTGCTTTACTTTCCATATCTCAATCGCTCAAAGGTGACTGCACATTCATTTATTCATTTTCTGTTGCAATTTTAAAGCCACTGCTCATACCCACAAATTATTCTTCTTGGTCTAAGATTTCTGACTGACTAAGTTTATGAAATAGGTACATGTATATTTTATCTTCTGGATAAACATGTAAGCCGGAGAGATGAAATTTGTTGTGTTCTGAAATTTCACAATTTCATGTTATACTGTTAACATTAATAGATTCTTTTGTTTTCTATTGTTTATTGGTTGTGAATATTGAACAATTATCCACTACTCACTGACACTCAGGGGGATAATTGTATTAGTATTAACTACACAAGTGAGTAGCCAGTAAGTAAGGACCCAGGAATAGGGGGCCTGGCACCCAGAATAAAAAATATTTGTATTAATTGCTTGCTTATAGTTTTCTCTTTCTCTCTTTTTTTAGGTTCTACTTCTTGAAAATTTTGACAATTACCAAAAATTTAGGGTGCAGATGATCCCCATCCCCCATGCCCCATGCCCCCTCCTTATGCTAGCTTTTTGTGTATAATGTACTCAGTTTAATTCACATTGCATCATATGCTATGGGGGTTCTTGTGAGTTGGGTTCTTTCCTTTCTTAGTTACTTAGGGTTTTGTTGGGTATGTAACCTACAAGTAGGAGACCATGTGCCCTGTTGTTGTAATACCTGCCTTCAGTCAAATTTGTAAATAGTAATAAGAAATGTGTGCTCACCTGTATTACATACTATGAGTACCTATACAAAACTAAACAAGTGTCTGTATTTAGTTAAATTCCATTAACAGCTAAATTTGTAATCGTTTTATAAAGATTAAAAGCATCCTTCCAGTCATTTGGTATTGCTAGGTACAATAAGGCTACCAACACCACCATGAAACTCGGGTATAGTATACAGAGAATCCGGCCTCCCATTGACTGTATCAAATCTAGATTTTCTTATGTAATGAGTGTTCCAATTATCCTTTACTTCATCAAGCCCTATCTGAAGTACTTTTGCAAAGCAAAACCACAAACATTCCTTCTGGAGAGGATCAGCCATGTTAAGATCACCTTTGTCATCCATATCTTTGAAGAAAGATATCCACCAAGATGCCCAGTTTTTCTTTAAAAAACTCCACCATCCCTCAATCCGTTGGTTGCGGGGAGATGGTACATATTTATGGGAATCTAGATCATCCCTAAAAAAGGAGTGTATTCCAGCCATAATGCCATTTTCTGTGCCCAAGTCAGTATATAACTCGAGGGGGCACCCTCCTTGCTCACGGACAGTATCCAAATAATAGGCACCTATGTTGTCAGGCAGATTGTTGGAGCGTGTGACATATAGCCACATAACTTTCCTACTAAACCCATCTATACATCCGTGGATAGGAAAGCCAAACGGCTTTAATTTGTCATACCCGTCAGCATGCCAAGCCTTATTTGGTCCAGGGCAGATATACTCCCATCTACGCAGCTTGTGTCTTTTCGTTGCTTCAACTCCATCGGGATCTAGTTCTCGGACAATTTCTTCTACTACGTTTCTAGGTACTCGTATTCTCTTCCGCTGGAGAGCATGCCAAACACTGCGGTAGCCAAGAGAACATCCAGGACCATCCATTATTTCCATGATTGAGTTTCTCAATGACTGGGAATTAAACTCCACCTTGTTTCTGCGAAGCTTGTACTGCTTCAACTTTCTTTTGAGTTGACTAAGACTAAGTTTTATGCTATGTTGTGTTCTTAATATGTGACGAATTTCTTGGTACTCGTGTCCTTTATAAAACAGGGATTCAAGAAGTGTTCTCTCCTCGTCCGCCATCTTAAAACTGCGCGCAAGGTGCTCTGGGAATGTGTATTTTTCAGCTGACTGCCCGTGGGTCGGAAGTTGAAAGTTGAAGATTTCCGTGAGCAAAGTTGAGATTGCCGCGAGCAAATTTAAATTGCCGTGAGCGAAGTTGAAATTGCCGTGAGCGAAGTTGAAATTGCCGTGAACAAATTTAAATTGCCGTGAACAAATTTAAATTACCGTGAACAAATTTAAATTCCCGTGAACAAATTTAAATTGCCGTGACCAAATTTAAATTGCCGCGAACAAATTTAGATTGTCGTGAACTTTTGGGCCACCGTAATTTTGTATGTATTTTACTTTCGATCGACGGGGAAAGCGAGAACATAAGCATTGCAAAATATATATAATATATTGGTTTGAAATCTTTGAAGATTGATACTACATTTATTTATTTCATGACATTTGTCCTTTTTACAAGCCATGATACATTCTGGTCTTGGTAAAAGACACTTCAACTTCATGGCAGCTATAAATGTGCCAACAATCCATCACAAATCACTGAAAGCAAGAGAATGTGAATCGGGTGTTGGAATTGAAAGGGTAGTGCAGCTATATCAGCCAAGGAAATAACACTCTGTAGCCTTACGTCTAGGTAAGCACCTCAAAAAAGGATTTAAGTGAAAACCAAACTGTACATTTTAAGATAAATCAAATTCCTATATATGGTATAATATATATTCTCAAGGTTGTCATAATATTACACATACAGAGACTGTAAGTACAAAATACACGATTTTGGTCAGTAACATTATGCATTCCATGGGATGTTTGTATATATATTTTTTCTCAATTTTCAAAATTCTTACAAGAAATCTGAACATTTTGATAAATATTGGCTATATACTGGAACAATGTTTAAAGTAGACCTGGATTAACAATTAACAATTAAATAAAAAGTCATGAATGCATGCTTGTCAAAGGGTGGAGAGCGGGAGGATGGGTGGTGGTGCATTGTAGGTGGGAGATATAAACTCACACAATAATTTATAATCAAATTCCTGACTTTGGGGCTATTATTTAAGGTCAAAATGAGTTGCTTATTTATTGTAAAGACAGTAGATGAATATGGTCAAATTCCTAGGCAGTTAATCACGGTCAAATGCTGACATACGATGACCGCCCTAGAGCTACCAACCCCCCATATGTAAATATCAAAAGCAGTGAGCATTCAATTCAAATGTACATATCAAAAATGTTGATTGTTTCTAGGTCATGGATGTCTAATTGGGCAAAAAGCTGGTAAAATAACTCAATATGACACTCGCATACTCTCATGTAGAGTGTGTGCAAGTTCAAAGGGTTTACAGCCAAGAAAACACAATTGCAGAAAAAACTGGATTGGAAGTTCAAAAGCTATGGAAGCTGACTTCAAAAATATGATTAACAAAATTAACACCATAACGGATGATGACAGATCCACAATGGCAAAGATCAACAAGGAGTCAAAACATCCAATAAAAAATATCAGTGATATAAACTATGTCAAGAAAAGCCTACAATCGGCGTCAATTTAGTTTGAAACACTAACGCTTTGGAAATCATTGATAATGGCATTTTGTGGCGCATGCATAAAGTATTTTAACCCCCCTCCCCCCAACGACAATGTTGATTAGTGGTGCGAATCGAACACAGTGATCATTGCTACCCTCAACACTGATGATGGGCGAGGGGGTTTGTACCATGACATGCAGTTAATGTGCAATTTAGTGCCATGTTTGGTACAATCAATCAGAATTTATATAGTTGTTTCATTAATATTGTCGGGGATTATCTATGACGTATACACCCTAAATCGAGACAGGTGTTTGTGCACTAATCATTGTGATTTGTTCGTAAAATTCATTCTGTATACAAAGAATCTCTCAGACTTTGTTACTTTGAAAGATGTGCTATATATAAAAAGAAGCAGAGGTAGTATAGTAGTAGTGGATTTTTAGGACTTGACATTTTACGTCATTTATTACATAATGTAAGGAGTGAGACCGGGGTGGGGGACTACAGTCATTTAAAAAGCTTGAAATTCACATCAAATACAATATTTAACAAATAGAAAACGTTTCCCGGAGGCTCGGTTTTACACAATAGCTCTCGACTTCTCCCAAACTTCCCTCGTGTTTATATCAGGCTATGTAAACACGGGAAACGTTTACTATTTGTTTTATAAAATAACTACAAGGATTTCTTTCGTAAAACTCCTTTATTTACGCGAGATTTTAGTGATCAAAATTTCAATTCTCCTGAAAAGCGTCAGAAATCGCCCATCATCCAATCAAATCTCACAAAAGAAATCAAAATGGCAAAGCGACTCGACAACTTTTATCATGTTTATCTGTGCTGTTTACTGTTTTGACACGATAAACGGTTTGAAGAATGCTATTTTCTGTCAGAAAATTGCAGAAGAATGCTTGTTACACTTTGTTTTTGTATCCTGTGAACACGAAACACGAAGAAAAGTGAGAAAAGCTGAGCCGAATCACGATCAATGACGAAGAGTCGTCAAACTTTCTGAAATATTTGACATCTTGATGAATGGAGCACGAAGTCAGGTAGCCAAATATCTACAGTTTTTGTCGTATTTTTGAATCTTTTCGTCGCTTTTCTCGACAAGAATGTATAAACGATGGAAGTTTCTGAGACATTTCAAGATATGTTTTCTCTTTGACATATTTTACTAGAGATGAATGTTCTGGCGAACCCGCCGTGTAGCTACAAGAATCGCTCTGTTTTTACTCTTTTACGGCTATCTTTTCTTGATATTTTCAGTTGTACACTTGAGAAAATATAAGACTTATGTGTAGCTAAGTATAACTTACAAAATGGTTAGTATGTGATTGAGAAAACTGAGCCGTTATATTTAGTTTTCTTCGTTATTGTGGCAGAAATAATTGGACGATTCGTCGAGTTTCTTGCCGGCCGAGTTTGAATGAACTTGAAGCTCAATCCTTGCAAAATTACTTAATTTTCGGTTTAAAATCATCAAAATCACATCTAGATAGAACTTGAACTTAACTAAACAAGAAAAACTGTAATTCTATGGCTTTTGTTTAGTAAATAAAACATGTTTGACAACAGAAACAAATACATTTGTGGTCAGTTATTTTTACAATCAAATCCACTGCATCGCTTCAAGGTTGTTCAAGGTCATGAACCATGTTTACATAGCCTCATATCAACATGGTAATTAACCAATCAGAGCGCGCATTATATCTAAATTATTTTATAATTTCTTTTTTATGTATAAGTAGAGATATGTTTCTTATGTACGTGACATATGGAGGGATACCTAATATGGAGTGATATTTCTATGATTTTGTTATCTTTAAGTTAACGAAAGGAGGCATCAATCATCGCTTTACACTGTAATAATAATAATAATAATAATAATAATAATAATAATTTAATAATATATAATAATTTAATAATAAATGCACCAGTTTATCCGAATCACACTATAATTTATGTTACACTCTGTAAACGTCTTCAAGTAGTTGTAAATGCAAATTATAATGAGCATTATTAAAGTAATTACATTTTCGAAAACATCACGGAAGTTTAATGAGTACATGTTCTCAAATGTTGTTTTAGACATAACTCATTGAGTGATGGTTGAACACACGCCCATTACAATAAACACAACCTCGGATACATAACTCAAGATATCTCAAGACGTCTAAAATGAGCAAGAGCCAGCAGATAAATATCCATCAGGCGGATTGTGATCGTGAGCCCACGACAAGTATATATATCTCACGCACTTTCCAACAAGGAGGGCATTCGCTGATAGGGTTATTAATTCGATGGTTGTCCAGCTACAATTAAGCAGTGGTGTTGCTGTCTTAAACAACATACAAATCATGGCTGGCATTGTCATAAGGCTGTAATGTTTGATCGTCCTCAAAGGTGGCTCAGAAGTAAACAACGTTTGCTAGAGTGAGTGAGTGTTCACTTCTCGGACAATCAAACCAACTACCACAGTGCGTGGGGCTACGAAAATAAAGAACACCAGGATGCACTGCATAGTGTTGGTCATCCTGACTTAAGAGGACCGCCAAGAATGCAAATTCTAGCTCCACCGTGCACTTACGGCATCGACTATCTACTTCACAGATGGAAGATGATTCTTCTGACGACGACATAACCACAAGTCAAATCAGTCTGTGAAAAAAGAAGAAAAGATTGTCAGCGTTTGAACTGTCGGAAATCATTGTACAGAAAGGTATCAAGACCCGATTGCAATTGCTAGTTCTCGCCGATGAACAAAAAAAGGAAGGGAAAACTGACGTTGCTGAATTTATTGTAAATCGTGGACCTAAAATAGTATCAGAGGTACTGAACACAGCGTGGGAAATGAAGCAGTCAAGAGAGACTATTGAGCGCCGACACAAAACAAGAATATAACTATTGTACGAGACGAAGGATGGGGATTGTGAGCTTGGATGCAACGGACAGTGGCACGAGTGCGCACTGCAGCTGCTGAATAATAACGTAATTGATGTCTCTAAGTTTCGGCAATCAGTCGGATTGTTGTTAGACAAAGAACGCGATACATATCGCGTAATCATGACAGTTGGACCATGCGACACCGGCAAAACGTTTATATTGAACCCGTTAACACGTATCTACAATACCTTTTCTAATCCAGCTTCGTCTACCTTCGCATGTTGGAGCTGACAAGGCAGAATGCATATTCCTTAACGGTCATCCACTCTAATTCAGTGGCATGATTTCCTACTGATGTTAGAAGGGCAGGCAGTTCATTTACCCGCACCGAAATCGCATTATGCAAAGGATCTGGTGTAAGAGGATGCCACGCCAATTTTCGGAACTGCAAAACGGCCGCTTGTGTACATGAAAAATGGAGTGGTAGACGAAATGCTTCAATGCTTCAATGCTCCAGCTCCTTGGGAAGCTCAAAAGGAACTTTTACCTTGCGGTAAATGTTTTTGCATCGTTAATTTTGGGTTGTTAAGAAAATATCCTATAGGGAGTGGGGAGGAGGGGGATAGGGGGTTGAAGGGGGTCGGGAAGGGGGAGAAGGGGGGCAAGGAGAATTGGCTGGATAAGAATTATAGAATGATGCAATTAATAATAACGTTACCTTGCAATTACATGATATGACAAAATGAAGTTGCTTGATATGACGAATCGCTTAACCTTGTATGTCTTTCGAGAAACTTATAAGGTAACTATTATTAAATGCATTCATCTGGAATTTGTAAACAGTCCCCCCCCCCCCCCCCCCCCCCCCCCCCCCCCTCCCTTGATCAAGATGTGAAATTCAAGACACCACTCCTTGACTCCGTATAATTCAAAAAAAGATAGCAGTAATATTCAAACTCAAATTGAATATGTAAATTATGCCCGTGGAAATTAATTAATGCGTATATAAAAGAAATGACGCTCATTAAATATGCCACTTCCATCAAACCTAAAAGCTACGAGGGTCAGTCTTTCTTGGTGCAATAGCTTAACTCGGCTTGCTCGCCATGGCTCAGAATTTGACCGACGTTGCTGAACTTATTCGCACTGCTTTGGAAGAATATCGTCAACCTGACCAGAGGTATATTTTCTTCTCGTGTGTTTGTTCAGAGCCGTTAGTTCATAGTTGTGCGGTCACACTTCGTTGGTTCATTGCATTAGTAAAGTTCGGCCTTCTTGGTCGGAAGTCGGTGTTTGGCCTTGTTTGGGTAGATTTTGGCATTACTGTATCTCTGTTAAGTTATCGTAAGTGGTTTCCGTTAGTCACACTTCGTTGATTCATTATTTTATTGAGGATTCTGTTAGTTGGACATGTCTAAATTGAATATTATAATCATTTCATCGGGCATTGTGGCGTATTTCGCAGTCTAAAATGGTGAAATCAGCGGGCTAAAATGTATTTTAGACCGCTGCTCTAAGCCAATCAAAAATAAGAAAATAACCCAGTCAGCCAATCAGAACGGTAAACCATTCAACTGTTCGCGCCGTTATTTCTTGGCTGGCAGCACTTTGACTCGAGTCAGCTATTGTTTTTTTGTGCTTTATAACGACAAAATGACTGAAAAACCTAACGAAGAAGCAAATTCACAGTCTTCTCAGCTATATGAAGAGGACTTACAGAAACTCGAAGAAGAATGCATGCCCCAAAACACGAAGAAACAAACTTTGTGGGGAATGAAACAATTCATTGACTGATGCGCCGAGACACAGAATTGAGCAGCATTCTTCGCAGATGTTATGCAGAGTTTAAAACAAACCAGAAGAAGGATCTCACACAAAGTGCCTTGACCGGTATCAGAGCTGTAACAGTCCGTAGTAGCTCCATTCCCGGCGACGAAGTGAATGCAAGTTTGTCTTCGTCGAGCTAAACCCGCTCAGTTCCGGCAATTTAATTATGCCAAACTTCCAGTTCAGTGATTGCATAATTAATTTTAACGCTTCCAAATTTCTTTGCTGTTAGTTTTCCTTTCAAGAGAACTTTCGTGCAAAGATTGTTTTGACAAATTTTGCAGTGTTCTCCAAAGTTTTAATTTAGCTTATGTACACATTTTTAACTGAAATAAATGTCGACACGATGTCGGCTGTGTTCACCCGGAGGCTCGGGCCAAAATGAGCCTGACTCGGGCCAAAAACATATTTACGCCCGCGACATCAACTCTATTGTTATATTGTATGATCTGAAAGTACGGCCAGCATGGTCTGAAATATTGGTTTGTGTCATCTGAAAGTTTGGCCAGCGTGGTCTGAAATCTCAGCCTGTGTGGTCTGAAAGTTCGGCCAGCATGGTGTGAAATCTCGGCCTGTGTGGTCTGAAAGTTCGGCCAGCGTGGTCCAAAAGCTCGACTTGTGTGATCTGAAAGTTCGGCCAGCGTGGTCCGAAATATCGGCCTGTGTGGTCTGAAAGTTCGGCCAGCATGGTCTGAAATATTGGTTTTGTGTGATCTGAAAGTTCGGCCAGCGTAGTCTGAAAGTTTGGCCAGCATGGTCTGAAATCTCGGTTTGTGTGGTCTGAAAGTTCGGCCAGCGTCGTCTGAAATCTCAGCCGGTGTGGTCTGAAAGTTCGGCCAGTGTGGTCTGGAAGCTCAGCCTGTGTGGTCTGAAAGTTCGGCCAGCGTGGTCTGAAATCTCAGCCTGTGTGGTCTGAAAGTTCGGCCAGCGTGGTCTGAAAACTCTGCAAATGTGGTTCTGAGAGTTTAGCCAGCGTGGTCTGAATGTTCGGCCTGCGTGGTCGTTTGAAGGTAGTTTGAAAGAATGCTCATGGTTGTGAATAGTTTCATTTTATTTAATGTGCAGATGCGAATCTGGTGGGTTAAAATATGTATTGATATTTATTGGAAGAGATGCAAAATTCTACCGTGAGGGGGTTTTAGAAGAAGTCAGGAAACTGGCAGCGTCTAAGTCCCTACTATTTTCCAAGGTTCATGCCTTGGATTGTTTGCTAAATCTAAATTAAAGATGGTGGCATAGAAAACGATGCACCCCAAAGCAGGGTATTTTCGACGTCGTTTTGGAGGCATTGAGGGAAATGATTTTGCCTTAACACATTCAGTTCAAGAAATGGGTGTCCGTGATTAAGTTCAGGAGAAGATATTAGACGCAATAAGTAAAGTGGATAAAGCCCACGCAACCCTCTCAACCATAACTTTTGGTCAAGTTGAAGTCCCCCCCCCCCCCCCCCCACCCCCCCCCCCCCTCCCCTCCCTTTGTCAAGGTGTGAAATTCAATTCAATAGAAAACTTTGTAATGCTTTATCCGTTTAGTTTTTCATACCTTTCACATTAAACAACTCCTTTGTTGTATGAAATGCCTACAAAAAAATAACAACTCGTCCACCAGAGCCAACGTGCGATCCTTTCGCTGTACAATACTCAGAAAGTCCTTTCGATCTTAGTCTCCATATCAGACTATCCAGCGCTGTTGCTTGGTCAAACGGGTTCTACTTGTGGTAAAAGCTAACACCATCAGAGAAAAATTCAACTTTTTTAGTCCAAAAGTCTGTTGGGTAGTTTCTTTTACAATTTCTTGCAAATGCCAGCTTGCATTGTAGATCTTTCCTGGTCAATATACCTTTTTTCGGGCTTGTACATACCGGTATCCCAATCTATTGAGATATATTTGCATTGTCCTTACTGATACTACACTAGATGGAATATTCATCTCTACCAGAATTCGTTTAGCCGTAAAATTTCCTTCCCGCTTTCGTAGCGTGTCAATATAGCGCTTGATTCGTCGCTCTTCTTGCGCATGGAATTTCCGTTTCTTTCCTGGTTTCTTCTTTATCTGGGCGTGTATGTGTTTTTAGGCGTTAAAATATATCTATACACAGTCGAACACGATATCCCACATTTGACGGCGATTTTTTTTAACTTTAATGTGCTGTAATGAGTGTAAAGGCATTGAACCAATGCCTTGGTTTCCGGAGACATTACAAAAAGATCAGTACTGGTGTGGATGGTGGAGTTAGAGAGAGAGTTGTTCCAAGAAACTCAACATCTGCAGACTGGCTTGAAATAGAACAGCCACTACAAAAAGATGAGTACTGGTGAGGGTGGTGGAGTTAGAGAGAGTTGTTCCAAGAACCTCAGCATCTGCAGACTGGCTTGAAATAGCTGAAAAACTGTTCTTTCCCAGTGACATTAATTCTGATTAAAAAAACAAGACATGACATGACATTGACCATAGCAGAATTCAAAAGCGATCATTTTGATTTGTTCGATCCTATGACCGCTGAACAATACAAAGAGAATTCTGTCCCACAGATTGTTCTGCTGAGCAAGAAGAAGGAAATTCTGGAAGTCGATGTTTCTTCTGATGATGGAAGTCTTGGTCACTCTCCCTGGTCACCAAAGAGCCAGAAGACAGAAGAGGAGGACAATGATGACGGTGATATTGAATGGGATGATACATCTCCTGACAACCACCAACCACAGAGACCCCAGTCTTTGATAGGAACTTCACAAGAGAGGATGAAGATAATATACGAAATGGATAAAGAATATGAGGCGTCACTTGCAGCTGACAAAGAAAAGATGCAGCAACGTAATGCAGAAAAAGAAGACTCCCAAATTGTTATCTCTGTACGCCATATTGACTTGGGGGTTATTTCTCGGGCTTTTGCTACAGACTCCAAGGTATTAGCTCTATACGACTGGGTTGGCTCGCTTGCAGATACCCCGGAACACTTTTCCTTGAAAACACCCTCACCAGCCACCATGTTATATCTCGATGTAAATGCAAAGAAATTGGCATCATCGATGCTGTACATGTTACCAAGGGATGATCCTGTTCCTTTGGCCAAAGAAGATAGCCATTACGGAGATGCACAAGGTATGAAACCCGAAAGCCGTGATGATACCACATATGAGATCTCAGATACTGAGGATTTTCAGTTGCCATCTACATCTACAAGTAATACAAGTCTTAGCAGCAGCGTGGACATACATGTAGCATCCCCACTTACTCAGCCTCCTCAACAATTGATGGAGGGAGATGATGATAAGTTAAGCCATCTGGATTATGTTGCACAGAAGAGGTCCAATGCATTAAGTAATGATCTGTATAAGAAGTAGGCATTTCAAATCCGGGCAAGGTTTTAATCTGTCAACGCCTAATTGGATTAGTAAATAAAAATGGCGACTTCTGATTGGTCCGTATCAGAAAATTGCCCAAAAACATATGATGTAATGAGTTTTCTTTGTATATGTTTAGCTCAGCTCGGTTCTAGTCTTTTTCCCCCATTGTTTCTGGGTATATGACCGTGATCTGAAACGGGGAACTGGTCCGACAAACATCTTGCTCGAGTTACGAAGTTGCGATCGCCGCCATCTTGGAAGTGACATTGAGATCTTTGAATTATATCCTGCAGTTATCTGTTTTATTTCGGGTTATTTTGCATTTATTTTAGTTACCAAAAACAGAACGTCGTTTTATTGAAGGTTTGGTGTGACTTTAGTTAATAGTTAAGTTCGAATGAGGCGAATTCATGCCTCAAAAGAAGACGTGTTGTTGCCCGCGCCATGGCGAATGGGGCCACGTGGATGATGCACCGCATAGATTCGCCACTGCTGGAGAGAAATATATTTGTATAATTGACCCAGATGGCCGTCACAGAGACAGGAAAAGATACATGTGTCCACTGCCGCAAACGTATACTCCTGGAAGGCAGAATAGGTCAATTTGAGGTAAGATTACTCGAAGTATACTATTATATTTATATTTATATATTAATTAGGGCTCCCATTGATAGCAGTACGTTTTGTTACTGAAGGGAATACCCTGTTTAAATAAAGGTTTTCATTCATTCAAGTATTACGTCAACAGTCAACAGCGACATTTTCTATCACCTTTGGTTTTGTGACTTATGTCATTCGTAAGGCGACTTTTATGTCTTTTTGGGATGACTTTTGGCCACTATTGCATCTTGAAAAGTCTTGATTATCGACTGTGATATTATTATTTTGAAACAAGTGCAAGAGATCGTAAGAAAAAGACGATTCTGGATTCACCAAGAATATGTGAATCGTTTCTTCTTTTTCACACCGCACATGTTATTGTTAGCTACAGTAACATGTAAACTGCAATGCCTAGATCGCAAAACAGTCCCTATTTTTTCGTTCTACTGTTGATATGAATCATTTTCCATAAACTATAAAGTGATTGAAAATGTTTTTCATGTATAAAAACAATATTTTGATGCTGAAAATGTCTCTCTTAGTCTCTCTAACACCGCATATTTAAGTATTTTTACGAATTTTTACAATATATGAATATTTATTTCGAGATACAAATAATAAATCAGGCAGCAAAGTGAATTTGCCCTGTGGTTAGGTTTAGGTTATGGTAGTGCTAAGCATTGAAGTTATGTACAATCATGTAAGTGTAGGCCCAAAAAAATCCTAACTTCTGTAATATATGATAGTGGCACACTGTACTTGAATCTGCATACATTCAAGTGCTGCACGAACAGCCACAACATTTTTAGATATAAGCAATGAATGTGGTTATTAGAACACATAAAAATAATAATATTTGCTATGTCAACAGAATGAGCAGCTTGGAGTGGATGCGGATGAGGAAGATACAGAATACGCCGCAGATTATTTAGACGGTACCTCCTCTTCTAGACAGTATTGTGATTCGGCTTCGCAAACTGAGTCTGATGGTACAAATAAAGATCATGGTACAAATAAAGACCAATCATTACAAGTTGGGCCTTCAGTTCCAAGTCTTGCATACCACATGTATGAACGATCTAGGAAAAGTGAATTACGGGCAGAAATTTGTGAACAAATTAATGACTTATTAAAACAATTTGTTCATGATGACGAAGTGGCTGTACATGAGTTATACACGGATTTGTTCAGTTCAAAGAAGTGGTTGACAATGTTTGGTACAGTACAAGATAAACCTCCATCGGACAAATTCCTGGAGGCCCTTGTTAAAGAGTACAAGGAATGTAAAGATAAAGAAAATAATGCCTCTATTAGAAGACAACGGGGCAATTTCAAACAACCAATCAAGATTTCAAATTCCTTATCCTCCAGTGCCATTGCCTTTCAAGGACGTACTCCAGGCACCTTCAGCAGCCGCACAAAGACAGCCAAAAGTATTGGCAGAGTAAACAATTATGCTGCAGAAAGACGAAGGCTGCTATCAATTGTTGCATGTGATTTCTCGCAGTCATTTGACTGAACATTTTCAGTGTTCTAAAGGGACGGTGACAGCTGCCAGAGTGCACTATATACTTTTTGGTAGAGGGAGAGTTCCTCCTGCTTCCATGAAATTTACAAGGCAGTGTGTTACTGGCAGGACTCCATAAAGAATCTGGTACAGCAGTATATCTTGGAATTCCCAGATGGTCTTATACGATCTTACATATACACACACCTGCCAGAAAACTTCAGAAGTAACTCCATGTTGGCTGGCTTGTGTAATCTGTGTGAGAACTTTGGGTACTCCAACTTTCAAAGTTTGACAGATATAGTCAAGACGTTATCATCAACCACTATGCAGCATGAACTTGGTTCTACAATTGATTATATCAGACGACTACAACGGGATCTAAAGACAAAGTTTTCACATGAGGTAAGGGTAACAATAAATATTGAAGTGTAACATTTGATAGATCTTCAGGAAAATGCATGGATTTACATGTAATACTGCAATAACATTTTGTCTGTGGCAATAAAGTTTGTTCAATTTTCTTTATCATTTGATACATATATTGCTGGCCCACTACTCTGTAGTTTGAGCACTTTGGCATGGTACAGTGAACCGTTTAAACTGCCTTGTTGCAAGCTTGCTTGCTTCATAGCTAGGGTTCAGTCTGAAACCTCTGTTCTGCACTGATGAGCTCACAAAGAGCGAAACAGTACTGTCTGCAGATTGAGTAATATATATACAGTGTATGTTTGCCTACAGCCCTTTGCAAATATTCTGTAAATCAAATATATCAGTATACATGTATCCATATATTGGGTGCATTATGGGTAATTGAAAAAGTCCCCTAAATGATGTTTCACGCAAGCAAATTTGTGAAACTCTAGAATGTTATGTAATTTAGTCTCTTGTTTGTTGTTTGTAAGTCTCTGATGCATATTTTGTGGAAAAACTCTAAAATAGTATTACCCATAATGCACCCGATATATGGATATACTGATATACTTGAATTACAATTTTTTTGCAATCAGCGACTAATGATATTTGGAAAGGATGCACGGAGGTGTTTGTCCAAGAAGATTCGCAAATGTGAAGAGCTTGACCTTTCAAGAACTGGAAAACTTTATGTTTTCATTCCATTGGAAATATTCAGAAACATAAGCACGCTGTCGATTGCTAGGACGGACATCAGCAATTCTCATCTTTTGCAGATAGTGAAGCGTACTGTCCGCGTCTACAAGAATATGTTATTTTCAAGGAATTTTTGGGTGACTTGGAACAGATTGATATTTCAAAGAACAGTGAAAACCTTTCAATCCAGGCCATTGCTTGCCTTTGTTCGTATCCAGGTCTACGACCAAGCGGCAACTTGAAGATAATTATTGACGATGATTGCGACCAATGCAATATAGAAAATATTGTGGATGATTTGCTGGGCGAGAACATCGATATAAAAATGAAGACAAATACATTTTATGCTTAGTTCTGTAAACTACGTTTGACACTCGTGAACAATAGATAAACCACACAAGAGCATCAAGTTACGCATTGGTCTTCATCAGTACACATAATATGTACGATTTCGTTCTGTTCCCCATTTCATTTTCGCAAAAAAAGCACAACATAAAACCTTTGAAAATTTTTCTAGATATTGGTGAATAAATATCTTCCAAAAAGTCATTTTATGGTTTATTTTATTTAGTTTTGAATTCAAATTTCGCGCTTTTAACGTATTGAACCAATCACTTTCACGCATTATAATTCGATTACCAAACGTGTCTAACTGCTGTTCTGGATTTGACCCCTGAAATATGCCTACTTCTTACACGGATCATTACTTAAAGTGCCTATAAGCCCAATTTGTTTTAATTTGGAAATCGATTCTTTATGAAGTTAATAATGGGATGGTGTAGTAGTTTCCTGGTTTGGGCTTCGCATTTGTGAGTTATAGAGGTTTGAAATCTCAATATGCAAATCAGATGATGTAGAATCGGGAATTTGTCACAACTTATTTAGATTTTTTCAAGTAGCGCTTTTTTCCTAAAATAGGAAGAAAGCTTATAAAACTATTTATATAAACTGTGAAAATATATTCCAAGTTTAGAAATGTCAGTAATTTCCACAAGGGCGTTTTTGTATAATACTACGTCATCTGATTTGCATATTGAGATTTCAAACCTCTATAGCTCACAGATGCGAAGCCCAAACCAGGAAACTACTACACCATCCCATTATTTACTTCATAAAGAATCGATTTCCAAATTAAGACTAATTGGGCTTATAGGCACTTTAAGTGGGATTAACATATTTATTTGGCCCATTGCTAGGGAAACTTTGAAGGCTCATAAAACTCTGAAAATCAGTACACAAGGCATGAAACTTTTGGAATGTGTTAGTTGAGGGTAGAAGTTCGACATGTGATGACGTCATCACGTACGTCCTTATGACGTCATCACATCGTAAAAAACGCCGTTTTTCAAAGGGTTTTGAAGAATTATAAATATTTTGGTATAATCTGAAAATGTATATCAAGGTGCAGAAGATTGAGCATGCGTTTAGCATTTCAATGAAAATTGATTTTTTATGGCTGTTTCTTTGCATTTTTAACGACATTTTTGTCCATAACTTTTCCATTTTTTCTTTGTTTTTAAAATCCATGCTCAAATTTGTGGAGAATACTCTTCTTAGCAGATACATAAAGAAAAAAGTTAACTTTTTTGAAAACATGAAAAGAACGGTTTTTTTTCGAAAATGCCGTTTTTGTGGCTTGGACTACCTGTGTCGTTATAATTTTCGTTCGCAAGACAAATACATGACAATTTAGGTGTGTTAGAAAAATGTCTTTTCTGCACTTTCTTTTGGTTCAAGGTACAGAAACACCTTGTAGTGAAAAAAAAACACCTTGTAGTGAAAAAAACACCTTTTAGTGAAAAAACAAACACCTTTGTAGTGAAAAAAAAACACCTTGTAGTGAAAAAAAAACACCTTGTAGTGAAAAAAAACACCTAGTAGTGAAAAAAAAAACACCTAGTAATGAAAAAAAAAAAAAACACACCTTGTAGTGAAAAAAAAAAAAACCTCGTAGTTAAAAAAATACTTGAAAACCTTCGAAGATAAAAAAAATACTTGATGTCCCTTATGAGCCACCGTACAATCCAGATGCAGTAAATAAATATGCCTACTCAACATACCTCAGCACATGTTTGGCAACCACTCTGATTGCAACTGGTGGCAACTGGTGTAAGTACCATCTTTCACCTACAAAATACAAGCACAAGTCATTGCCTTATGGGAGAAGAAACCTCACCAGTACCAGTTTAAAACTACATTTGGAAAACCTATTTAAAGTTTATGCAAACAACGCAGAGAAACTGGCTCTCTACGGAAGCACCTTGTCAAATGAGTCATTTAAAAATACAGTTGCTAGTAAAGCCCCAAAGAACAGATATTACAGTGGATCAGATAGCCTGGATTATCGTGTTGGTGCTGCAGTTTCACAGAAGAATATGGGCAATCACTGCATTTGCGAGATAATTAATAATTAATAATTAATAAATAAACAACTAATAAATAAATAACTATTATAATTAAAGTTGAATATAATGAAGGGCAAGGATGCTTTTAATGACAATTAATCTTATTACCAAGTTAAAGCTTCTTTCTAATTCAAATACATGTACTTATTTAGCATACAATATAAACCATTTGATCAATAGACTGAGAATCAATCCATAGCTTTTATTTTATATTAAGGTTAATAAAGCAAATGGGGTGACCCCAGGTTCAATTACAAAACTGATAGCGTTAAAAGAAGATATAAGTGGAAAGAAAAGAAAAGCCAAGGAGAACACCAAGAAGCACATAGGAGAAGATTAGAGCTAAAAGAAAACATATTCAATTATCTGGCAAAAACCGAAACAAGGAAGGGTATCACATACCTGAGTTTTATGGATTTTGTGCCTCAAAGTGCCTCGTGCCTCGTCATGTGCCATATTAACGTAGGGCTTGCCATCGGGATCTTCTTGGAATTTGAAGCTGTTTGACTGAAGAAATCACTGTCCTTCTCATCCTTGGCAACACCAAAACAGTGTTGTGTTGAACCATACGTTACGGAGCAGCCCAAGTGGATTGAAGGTATGGACAACAGTTGATTCCTTCAACTTCTGCAGATCTTGTGGATTCATTGCTTCTTTCTTCAGCTTTTTTAGTTTTGCATCAAAGCATTCAGTTAGACATTTGGAAATTCCTATGATTCTTATTACTCTCTTGTATGGTGGGTTGTTGAGGATTACTGTATTCATATCCCTTTTGCCTGTGGCCCTCTGCATAGAATTTGCCTAAATATTGATCTAACTCGAGAGTTGACATCTCCTCTAGTTTGGTTTTAACTCCTTTTTCAGTGGCCCTATCTAAACTTCAAGAAATATCCATAAGTAAAATAGTGAAATGAAAAATGTTGTAAAATAAATGTTATGCTGATAAAGAAACTAGTGTGATGAGTATATACAGAACAAATGTTTGGAAAAAATCAGACGCCTCGAGTGGGATTCGAACCCACGACACCCCGATTTCATGACAGGTGCTCTACCCACTGAGCTACCGAGGCAACTACAGTGGCGTGGAGTTCAAATTAACTCAAAGATGCTGATTTTAACCGAACATTTGCTCCCAGGCCTCACGGAACTGGGAATTGCTTCTGTAATGACGTACGAACCGCATCACGCAGTCACAGTAGTCATATTAGTAAAGTACAATTAATGGCTTAACTGCATCACGCAGTCACATTAATAAATCAGAACTGATATCAGAGCCATCCAACCATCCATCCAAATTTATACTGATAAAGAAACTAGTATGATGAGTATATACAGAACAAATGTTCGGAAAAAATCAGATGCCTCGAGCAGGATTCAAACCCACGACACCCCGATTTCATGACAGGTGCTCTACCCACTGAGCCACCGAGGCAACTACAGTGGCGTGGAGTTCAAATTAGCTCAAAGACACTGATTTTTAGCAAGAGATTTGGTAATACTTTTCTATATACTTTTATGACAAAATAATTTAATATTAAATAGTCTTACCTTTAAATACTTTGATGCCAATGCTTGTAGCGTTTCTCGTTGTTTTTGCTTGCCCGTCCTCCAATATTTCATTGAGATTTGACTCCGTAAGAGCAGCAAACCGGGATTGCTTTCTCACTTTATCGATATTTAAATCGCTTTCACCAGTATTGGACTCTTAAATTGGGAAAGTGTCAAAGTCGAATTCCATGGAAAAACTTGGCAATTCTTTGTTTGTTTGCATTCTTTAATGTTTTAAAAAGCCATGAAAATATAGGGAAAAATTGCCGATATGCCGTTAGCATAAGATGGATGACGTAGCGTGTTTAGATAGCCTCATGAAACACGGCAAATCGGCCAATCAGAGCGCGCGTTATATCATAGTTATTTTATAAATGACATATACAAGTTCTGTCCTTTTGGACATTGAATTGATGTTTCGTGTTGGTGAATCAAGATAGAGATATCGTTTAATTAATATATTGCAATGTCAGCAATGTCTCGCCAGTTTAGGGGACGTCTACATATTCACCTTTCCCCGTATCCTGAAAATCAGCCGCCTCCTCTGGGTCAAAAATTCCCCCGAGTGAGACGTCTGAACTCCGAAGTCGATAATCGTGTCCAGTGACGTCACACTACGCCGGATCCGGGTAGTGTGTTCTGATTGGCGGTTCAGATGGCGGTCTGTTATTTCCAAACCGCCGTTCGAAATGTAAGTCTCTTGGTTGGAAAAACAGGCCAGGGCTGAATCCACAGCAAGAAAAACTGAAGCTCTTTATGAATTTATTAACAGGAAGAATGTCTATGTTGACCTTCCGACTGGCTACGGAAAGCCGTTTATCTTTGAAATGGCTCCACGCCTGCAGCGAACTGAGCGAACTATCCCTTTAGAAACTACATGTACTTGTACTACCAACTGAAGACGAAGGGCTGCTATAAAGTTGTCTTTCTTTCCCGCTTCTTCTACGGAGTCTACTAGTCCTTCGCATACTGATTGTCTTTCAGTTTGGCGTTGATATTTGAACATAGATTTTGGGGATACGTCAGTACGACTGATACGATTTTGTCTTGACTATTATTTTAAATTTCGATAATTTTCGTATATTCTAAGGTGTTTCACTGTCTACTAGCTATCAACAATATTTACAAACATAACTTTGTCCTAATACCGGTCTGTCTTTATTTCTAAGTCAAGCCTCAAGTGTTGACATTCTAACATTTACATAAATTAGATGACGTCACTGGACACGATTATCGACTTCGGAGTCGCGGCAACTTTTGACCCAGAGGAGGCGGCTGATTTTCAGGCTACTTTCCCCACTTTCACCTTTCACCTTTCCCCCCTCGCCAATAATAGAACTTTGTAATTTTTGGTGGCTTGTTTTCCCAAATGAAGTTAAAGATGTTGATCTCTGCTATTATATTATTAGGAATGTACAATACTGAGGCATGGTAACTGAGCTTCGGTAGATCTAGTGTTTCAATGATAGTTATTCTGCCAATTTCTTTTCTATCGCCTTTGATGAAACCAAAGGGCAAGGATCTAGGAAATTGATAAAAAGGATGTCTCAAACGTATAGTGGGCTATCTCGAAGAAACATCCAAAGACGTTTAAATACCATGAAGGAAAGTTGAAAGGTGAGGCCACTTTCTCAGAACAAGGTTCCCCTTTGCCCCATAAAAGCATATAAAATACAAGAGTTAGTATTGATAGTATGACCAGTATACCAGCCATATATAATGTCAGTGATTGGCATTTTCAGTCGATTCATCTTTTTATGCGAAGCACTGAACCTACGAATCATAAATAGTTCGGCATACAGCCCTCAAACACAAGGTAAAGATGAACGCTCTCATCGAACTTGGAAAGAGAAAATAGCATTCGACTTCAAAAAAAGAAACTGATTTCAAATGGGCGAGAGAACTTCCGACATAGCAGCAAATACACAACGAATCACCCCACAGATCACTTGGTTACTGTTACTTTGGTAGAAAACCAAACAGAGAAAATAATAAACTTGTGTTTGGAGATCGAAAAGTGTCCTTGGACGTCCCTATGGAAAATGTGGACATCGACTTTTCTAACTTAGATATATATGGAAGTCAATTAAATAAAGAACGCATTGAGCATCAGCTCTTAAACGACAAGGAGCAAAAAGCCTCAAACAAGGCTGTGCAGAATATGGTCAAGCGAGAACTGAAGAAGAATCCGCCGTCCCTTTATCATGTGGGAGAATGCGTTCTTGTTCGTGTTCCAAGAGCAAAGAAGGCCGTAAGAGGGAATAGAAGTTATTTGATTGCCAGTTGTGAGGGACACATTCTGGAATCAAACCACCCATCTCACAACTACTTTATTGAGTTCAAAGAACCATTTACTGAAAAAAAAAACCACGCTGGTTTAAAGTTAATAATAATAATAATAATAATAAATCGGTTCTTATATAACGCATTTCACATTGTCTCAATGCGCTTTACAACCAATAGAGGACTTTTGTTGATGACGAAACATTGTTAACGAGAGGAGGAAAACGAAAGACAAAGCAGTGTTCGTGACAAAAAAATATGTTCCTACGAAAACATTGACGCGGATAACAAAAGCGGGTGTGATTAGTGCGAGAGTGTGATTAGTATACCATCAGAGAAGTAATGTTATTCGAGCAACTTTGAGGGGATACTGTGAACGTATATTCCAACAGCTATCTAAGTAATGAAGAAGCAGCTGTTGGCTTCACCACAACATATTTCTACCCATCATTGCCATTACCGGTTGACTACAATAAACACACAAATGACAAAACGCTATGGGAATACCTGTTTGTACCTGTCTGTTTATATATGACTCTTCCAACTGCTCCAATCAGTCATATATTTGATACCATCAAGACAAAATACGTACAAAACCAATTGAAGTGGTTACCTCATGAGGACAGATAATCATTTGCGGGCCTGGTTTCATTTGCGGGAATGGGTTCATTTGCAGTCCTGTACAGAACCGTTATAAAGAAAGCGCCTATTTATGCAACCATCATTAGAGAAATTGTAGATAAACAAGCCAGTGGTTCAGCGAACTTGAAAGATTTACGCTTAGCTTGTTTATGCACATTAGGCGTTTTCGCTACCAAGAAATAAGTAGCATATTACAGGAGGGGGGAAGAGTTGTTTCATGATCATTTAAATATTTTGGTTCCACAGGCGAAAAACGATATATATAGAGAAGGGAACTATGTCTACGATAATTAACAACAAATATTGCCCAGTGGCACTTCTAGAGAGAGATATCCAGATGGGTTCTATAGACCTAAAGAGCGCTTTACCTCTTTTTCGACTGGTTAGGTTCTATAAGACTAGGTATGGCGGAGTGCGGACGTATAACAGATAGCTCTGACGATATCTACTTTAATACTCCCGTTGAACGAATCAATGCAGGTCAAACTGCTAGAGTTAATCCTCTGTCATTCAACGAAAAGAAAGATCAATACATTTGGGTTGGAACAGTCGAGGATCTTAGAGATTTCTGTGAAGAATATTTCAGTGAATTTATTGACGAGCAACCTTCAATCACTACTACCGATCGATCGTCTGTACTAAAGTTCAAACCTGTGACACTCACACTATTTTCATCCACCAAAACATTATTAATTCAAGGACCGTCTGATCACGTCAAGGAGATCAAAGCCAAACTAAAGTATCTAATCGAGTCTTGCTCAAATCAACCGAGTCTCGTCGCTGATAATGGAGATGAAAGTGTCAATGCAAGTTTGCATATGGAATCCAACGCCGAAGGAAATTTGTTCTCTTACATCGAAGATGTGAGTCCTGTGGCCCCAACATCCTGTAATTGTAACTGCCTTCAAACCGCTGCCATCCAAATCCAGTCTCTGAGGAAAGATCTGAACGATTTAAAACGGAATTTTAAAGTTCCCGCTCAAAACCACTCGAGTGCAACGAAGGACGCTATGCTAATTGAGGTAGATCGCTTAAAGAAAGGAAAACGCCGAACTTAATACAGTGATCCGAGTGCTCAGTTCCTTGCTAGTAAATAATAATAATAAACCCCAGTCTGTCCAACATGACCAGGATGTTCATCTCAGGGCCTCAAGTTGCAATCTTCCCGGCGTATCTTCCTGTGCCCAACGTTCTCATCGAGATGTTAATCAATCCAAAAGATCGACTACTCCTCCATCGCAAGTACAAAGTATAGATCAAGTCATATCTTTACTTTCTCAACAAGGCATTAACCCACAGAGAGAGTCCCCTTCACACGAAACGCAATCTCGAAACCGTCTTAAGAAGAATAGGAAACGAAATGATAATAGGCGCCGTAAGCAGATCAATCGGAACAACAATTCGACTAATCCTTCCCGGGACCAGCTAAATAATGATGAGCCCGTTAGCAACGACCATAGCTTCTCAAGGAAACCTGTAACTGTAATAGCTGGGGACTCTATACTTAGAAACATCGCTGGATGGAAGTTGTCCAAATCCAATAAAGTTGTGACCAAATCATTTCCCGGCGCATCAATTGAAGATATGGAAGACTTTATTAGGCCTATTACAAGAAAACAACCTGAAAATATCGTCCTGCACATAGGCACAAACGATCTTCGATCATCACAGTCTGCTCAGCAAATTGCAGAAAGCATAGTTAACCTGGTGGACCAAGTTCAAAGTGATTCACCGAGTACGCAAGTCTCAATTTCTGCTATTCTCTTCAGAAGGGAAAGTGAGCTCTGGACAAAGGCCCATGAGGTAAACAAGTTACTTCGAAGGTTTTGCAATAACAGAGGCTGGGACTTCATTCTAAACGACAATATTGATGCTGGATGCTTGAACAGAGGTGGGCTGCACCTTAATCTGAAAGGGGTAAGAGAGCTCTCGTCAAACTACTCGACTCACATTGATAGTAAGCTTAATTGAACTGATAATAACAATTGTGCTGTGCAGCATGGCGTAGCGAATGAATCACTTACTTTAGTTTCCAGTTCGAATATTTCTAATTTCCATTTGGGATTACAAAGTCGACCTGTCCTTCCTAGATCCATTCCCACTATGCGTGGCTTCAAGATAGCTTCATTGAATATTACCAGCCTTATAAAGCACATCGATGAGCTTAGGGTTTTCCTTGCTGTCAATCCTATAGATGTTTTAGCTATTAATGAATCAAGGCTTGACTCGTCAATTACGGATAACGAGCTGTATATTCCGGGATATGATATTGTCCGTCGTGACCGAGGCGTGAATGGGAGATTTGGTGGAGGGGTGTGTTTTTACATTCTATCCACTATCACTTACGCACAACGCATAGATTTATCCCTCGACCAACTCGAAAATCTATGTGTCGAAATTCGTAAGCCACGATCGAAGCCTTTTGTCATTGCAACATGGTATAGGCCACCGGATTCATCTATTGACAAATTTAGTTCATTTGAATCCCTCGTTGGCAGGCTTGATGCCGAAGGTATTGAATTTTACATAGCTGGTGACTTGAATTGTAATTTAGCTGCAACGCAGCTGGATAATAATTCATGTCGGCTGACCAGCATAACTGATCTCTACAGTTTTACATCAATTCATAAACAAACCAACGCGAATTACCGAAACCTCGTCAACTTTGATTGATTTAATATTTACTAATTGTCCGGATCGGGTGGTTTGCTCCGGTGTCTCGCACGTCGGCATTAGTGATCATAGTCTTGTTTACGCCTATCGAAAAATTTCTATTGGTCTACCTAACAAGGGTCATTCTACGGTGACATATAGAAAGTTTAAACACTTTAACTCACAAAACTTTCGTGATGACATTTGTTCACAGAATTGGGGCAGTATAAATCTACATGATGATCCGAACAGTATGTGGTGTGCTTGGAAAACTATTTTTTATAAGGTCGTTGATAAGCATGCTCCCATACGCACAAAACGTGTTCGTGTTGCCAAATCACCCTGGATTACATCTCAGCTAAAACAACACATGCATGAAAGAGATGTCTTGAAATTAAAAGCTTCTTGTTCAAATACTCCTGCGGATTGGCTAAATTACAAGAAATGCCGCAATTCTGTGAATACCGAAATAAAAAATGCAAAAGAATCGTATTACAAGAAGGCTTTTCATGACAATGCAGGGAACTCAAGAGCGACTTGGAGGATCGCTAATGAGCTCTCTGCAAGAAAATTGAAAAGCTCGAATATAAAAGAGATAAACAATAACGGTAACTCCATTGTTGATGCACAAAAGCTAGCTGAGGCCTTTAATGAACACTTCGCTAGTGTTGGGCCTAGGTTAGCTAGTGCAATACCCGATGAAAGCCGCTTACATTTAGAATATCTTGATTTTATTTCCAACAATGCAAATTTATTCGAGCTAAAACAAACCAATATAACTACAGTTTATTCATTAGTATCTAAACTAAGCAAATCTAAAGCAACTGGCCTAGATTCAATCTCTGCCAGGCTACTTTGTGAATGTGCTGACCTGATTGCTTACTCTCTTTGTTCCATTTTCAATCGCTCTATTGTCACAGGCATTTTCCCAGATGACTGGAAGTGTTCTAAAGTTATTCCACTATTCAAACAGGGGAAACGTGACGATCTGAATAACTACCGCCCAATCTCAATTATCCCGGTAGTGGCGAAAGTGTTTGAAAGAATAGTTTACGATCAGGTCTTCACATATTTAACTGATAATAACCTACTTTCTAGTCACCAGTCAGGGTTTCGACACCTTCACTCTACTGTCACTGCATTACTCGAGGCTACTGACAATTGGGCTGTTAACATTGACAAGGGTGAAATAAACGCCGTAGTTCTCTTAGATCTCAAAAAAGCTTTCGATACGGTGGACCATGTCATTCTTTTGTCGAAATTATACGAGTATGGCATTGGGGGTATCTCTAATGACTGGTTCAATTCCTATCTGAGTGAACGCAATCAAAAATGCTTAGTGAATGGCTATTTGTCAGATAACTGTTCACTATCATGTGGCATTCCTCAGGGGACCATCCTGGGGCCTTTGCTGTTCCTCCTTTACATCAACGATCTCCCAAACTGTATTTCCCATTGTCAGCCTCGTATGTATGCAGATGATACTCATCTAACTTTCGCATCTGATAATGTTGATAGCATTAACCATTTTCTAAATCAAGATTTGGTCAATGTCAAAGAGTGGCTTAACGCAAACAAGCTTACTTTAAATACGTCTAAGACAGAATTCATGTTAATAGGGTCAAGGCAAAGGTTAATGACTGTTGAGACTGTCCCGTCATTAACAATTAATGGAGCTTCTATCAAACAAGTCTCCAGTACGAAATCACTTGGAGTATTAATTGATGAAAGTCTGTCTTGGAACGCACACATCGACAAATTATCTAAACAAATTGCCTCTGGTATCGGGGCCCTGAAACGTATTAGACCTTTTGTTCCTCACAGAACTCTGCAGCTTATCTTTACTTCGCTGATCCAGCCACATTTTGATTACTGCAGTGTTGTGTGGGGAAATTGTGGTAAGACCCTGGCCTCTAAATTACAAAAGCTACAAAATCGTGCGGCTCGGGTTTTAACTTTCTCCAGCTATGACACTAATGCCGATGATCTATTTGAATTGCTCGGTTGGAAAAAACTGGACTGCCAACGCCAAATTCAAAAAGCTGTTATGGTCTATAAATCACTTAATGGTCTTGCTCCGGATTACCTTCGCTCAAAATTTGTAGACCGTAGCAGCGTTACAAGCTATTCATTGCGGGACACCGAGTGCAAACTTACTATACCATTTCCTCGCACTAATTATCGAAAAAATAGCTTTAGCTATAATGGGGCTGTTCTTTGGAATGGCCTCCCAAACGAATTACGGCAAGCACAAACCCTTAGTAGTTTTCGTGCTGGCTGTAAACGATTTTTTAACTAGTTCACTAAATACACGGCACTCCTGAAAAGCAGGTTATTTTGTTTATTTATAGTATTAGTTTTTATATATAATAATTAGATAGATAGAGTGTTTATGTATATAGATATTTACAATTTTATCATATTTCTTTGTAAAATCCTGATGGGTCCACCGTGTTTAAATAAAGTTATATTATTATTATTATTATGAATACTTATCAGTTGTGGGGAAATAAGTTTTCGTACTCAAGGTGTAGGGAATTTAAGGTGTATCAGGGAACTTGGCTATGACGAACAACTGTATAGCCTCCATAGTTTAAGAGCAGGTGGGGCTACTTCTGCTGTTTTCTAGTAGTGATGGGATTATTTCAGAAAGATTGTTGTAGTTTACATGGGAGATGGAAATCAGATATAGCAAAAGATATGTACGTATTAGAACAACCTTCTAAACGCCTGAACATAACTACAACCTGAGACAAGTTCATTGGGACACCTTTACATTTTACCCAATGTTTCAACTGTGACTGATAGGGACTTGAAATTCATCCTCTCCCCCTCCCTCCCCCTCACCCCCAACGAACAATGTTGATTCTCCCGGAACACTTTGGAAGTTGACATGCAGCCGTGGACACCAACATTGTTCGTGGGGGAAGGGGGGAGGGGAAGGGAAGCCCAAAGTAAAGTTTGTGACGATATTGACCATTGGGTACCCTTTGTCCCTATATATCCTGTCTCGGGTTGTAGCCTTCTGGGTATTTAATGGTCATATTTAGCAATATTGTAATTAAGAGTGAGTAAAAGTCAGTTATTGGATTACCTGAGGGTCCAAACGTAGTATGTTGTTTCTCCTGAATTCATAACATGTAAGAAGTAAATAATTTACGTGCGTTTGAGCGTAGCGAATTAGAACGTAAAGTAATTTACTATATACTTGGCTTACAAATAATTATAGTGTCTACATCAAAGTTATGCAATACATATACTGATACCCTAATTGGAAATGCATGACTTTAACAAATCCTTACGCTACATTTGATTTTAAAAATGTAAAATGAAATATAATATAAGGATATAAACTTACCCCTTCACAGAACTATATATTAGTATACCTATACATGCAAGGGATTAGGTTCGCCATGGATATCTATAAGCTTTATAAACACCCAACAATCCAGCCCTGTCTGTTGAATGGCCACCAGTAGCATGGTATAAATTAAAGCCTCTTTGTTGTTGTCTCTTCCTGGTTTTGAGCATATTTTAATATTAGCATGAGAAACATATATAAATTGTAGTATTTTTATGCTGCACATATTAAGCCGACGACACACTAGATGATTTTCTACACTTGTTTGAGCGAATTTCGATCGCTGCGACAGCGAATTTTCAGAGCGATCTTGATCGGCGCGACCAGCGATCGAAATTGCCGATATCTGACATATCAGATATTGTGGTCACAGGTAGCCCAAACGTAGAAATCAGTGGATCGTGACGTCTTGGGATTTTCGTTCCGTTGGATCTGGAATGAGCTCTTAGAAAGCCTTCAAAGGGTTTGAGATTCTCAAAAATGTCTTCACAACAGTAGTCTGATAATTAAAGAACACGTTGGTGTAGAAATCTGAGCAAGAAATTGTGTTTTTGAGTGGTTTTGAGCGATTCGAAAGTTTCACGTGGTGTGATTCAACTGGTCATTTAGCTTTGTGTATGAGTTTGTTTATCATTTCTAAAAATCGTGTTCTTTTTGTCCTGACACTCAAATATTTGCTCACAAAGGCGCATTATGTCTTAAACACTCACCATTAGTCGAGTAAATCTTTCTTAGAGTCTAACTAAGGCACGCAAATGACTGATATTTTCACCTAAGATTCTAGCAGATTTACAGTGAATGTATGGCGAAACTCAACTTCCGGTTGGATTTTATCCCGATTCGGTTCCAGGAATCACGGTAATCCTTAAACTCTGACTTGGCTTATTAGCTGAACTGCCGTCAGCAGGAACTTCCGGGCTGATCTACTTCTGACCCAAGTTACGATATATTTGCGGCTCAAAAGTTTACACTGTTTGAGTGAGTGAGTGACACTTCCTGTTCAAAATGCCCAAATCCAAAAACTTGCAGATGCTTCACATTCCACGAGTTAAAAACCAAGTGGTACTGGAGCAAAACCACTCCAAAAATGGATCTCAGATCGGCTTCAGTTTCTAGCACCACACATGGGTGTCAACATCAACATCAAACCTGAAGGTAATTTAAAGTATATATAAATATTTTATTTAAAATTATGCAAATGCCTGAGTTAATAAGCCATTTCAACAGAATGATGCATCATGGGTAATCAGGATCTCAAAATCCAAAATGGCGGATGTGATGTGCAAGAGCGTGGAAGTGTTTGAGGTAAGAACATTGAAATTTCGCTTCCCTACTAGTAGTAGGGAAAGGCCGATTCGGGGACAAAAAATGATTTGAGATAGCCGCCTTCATCACTTTTCTCATTTTAGGTGATTTTTCAAAAAATAACACTTAAAGATATATTACTATAGTATATTATGGAAAGATGTGATAATTCATAAAATCCATAATCAGCAAAACATGCATTTTCAGGCCCCCAAACTCAGCGATAATTTGCACTTTCAGGTCATCAACTCAGCAATAATATACACTTGCAGACGCTCTAGAAAACGATTAAAAAAGTAACCAAAAAATATTACAAAAAATATATAAAAAAAATAGTAAGTAATTATCATAATTGTGTAGGATGAACCATACATTGTTATAAGGATGTCACTGATGTGATTAAAAATAAACTTATATTGTACGGAATCGAAGGTTTGTAAGAATAATAAAACTTAAAAACGATTAAAAAAGTAACAAAAAAAATATAAAAAAAAATAGTAAGTAATTATCATAATTGTGTAGGATGAACCATACATTGTTATAAGGATGTCACTAGTGTGGTCAATTTCCCATGCGGTGCAAATAAAAATAAACTTATATTGTACGGAATTGAAGGTTTGTAAGAATAATAAAACTTAAAAACGATAAAAAAGTAATCAAAAAATATTACAAAAATAGTACTAAAAAAATTAAATTATGCGGCCGCAGAAGAAAACAATACCAAAAATTATAGAAAAATTATAACAAAACTATGCCAAAAATTACTCAAAAAAACAACTAAAAAAATATTCAAAAACAAATTATATAAAAAAATTATTCAAAAAAAATACTAAAAAAGTAATCAAAAATAAAAAACGCGGCCGCAGAAGAAAACAAATATATAAGAAAACTATACCAAAAATTAAATAAATTAAAAAAATTAAAATAACAAATCTATTGAAAAAATATAAGAAAAATACAACAAAAAATATAAGAAAAATACAACAAAACTATCAAAAAATATAAGAAAAAATATAAGAAATAGTAAGTAATTATCATAACTGTGTTGTAATAATAATAAAACTTACACATAAGATTTAACAATTTTATGTGTAACATTATATTTACAAACTTGATGATAAAAAAACGATAAATCTATAACCGACGTGTACAAAGCAATAATAGTGCATTACCGGACCCCAACTCGACGATTTCCTAAAAACCAATAATATACACTTGCAGACCTCCTACAAAACAATAATAGTGTATTGAAGAGCCCCAACTCGAATCCAAAGACACTTAAAGATTAATTACTATAGTATATTATAGAATGAATATAATCAATAAATTAAATAATTTTTCTAATTTGATTCTTGGATATATTCCACAAACAGTTAAAAACCCTGTAAATATATATTTGAAAACTCTTGATAATATATATAATTACATTATACCACCACAAATTGAAAACAACGAAATACCTAGGATAACATCATTAAAAGGTTTTTTAAAATCATATAGAATAAAAGGAATTGATAAGATGGACTCAAAAACCTTCTTAGAGAAAAAAAAATCCGACGTTATTAATATTTTATATAAACAAGAAAAACCAATTAAAATGAAGCTTATATTAGTAAACGAATTTTATAAAACAGAAAAAAATGAGAAGGTTTTCACCTACACAAATTTTCACACAAAAATAGAGATAATTACAATATCAAGTAATTTAGAAGATATTTATAAAATATGTATGAGACAGATCTTAGAAAAGGAGGGTAACTTTCAAAGTCAAGGTTCTGGATGGATTTTCAATAGAGTTGTTAATTTAGATATTCATATTGATAAATATAACCCAATTTCTGCTAAATCTTACATTGAACTCCCACAAATTCTAAAAAAGAAAGAAGCTATTATTAACACCAAAAACAATGATAATCAATGCTTCAAATGGGCAGTTACATCATATATATTCCCTGTAAAAACACACCCTGAACGATTAACTAAGGTTCTAAAAGCAAACGCAGAGAAATTAAACTGGAAGGGACTTGAGTTCCCCGTACAACTTGATAAGATTAAAATCTTTGAAAAGAATAATTCAAAATATGGAATAAATGTCTATGGTTATAAAAATGAAAATATTTATCCTATAAGAATTAGTGAAAACAATAGTAGAGAACAAACAATCAACATTCTAATGATATCAGATGATAAGACCAACCACTATTGTTGGATTAAAAACATTTCAAGGTTACTATCTAAACAGACTAGTAAAAATGGTCATGAAAGATATTTCTGTGAAAGATGCCTCAACTCATTTAAAACACAGAAATCATTAGATAAGCATTCTGAATATTGTAAGAACCACGATGCTGTTAAGATTATATTACCTAAAAAAGGTACTATGCTAAAGTTTAAGAATTATAACCATAGTATGAGGGTGCCATTTGTGATTTATGCGGATTTTGAATGCTTCACCGAATCATTAGCATCTTGTAGCCCAGATGAAAGTATGTCATATACTGAAACATATCAAAAACATAAACCATCAGGATACTGCTACCTTGTAAAATGTTATAATAATAAATTATTTAAACCTAAAATATTTACATATACAGCAAAAAGTGAGGATGAGGATATTGGGGAACACTTTGTAAACTCGATAGAAGAAACAGTAAAATCTCTTTATTCAAGGTTCAACTATAACAATAAGGTTAAAATGACTGATAATAGTAGAGAAGAATATAGGAAAGCAACACACTGTCATATATGTGAGAATAAACTCGGTAAAGATAAGGTATTAGATCACGATCACCTTACAGGAAAATACCGTGGGGCAGCACACAATGATTGTAATTTAAACTATAAAATTCCTAAACACATCCCAGTGATATTTCATAATCTATCAGGGTATGACGCGCATCTTTTCATAAAGAACCTAGGTGTAACCAACGGTAAGATTGATTGTATCCCGAACAATGAGGAGAAGTATATATCATTCAAGAAGGAGATTATAGTGAGAACATTTACTGACAAGGATGGAAAACTGTGTAATGTGAACCGCGAGATACGGTTCATAGACAGCTTCAAATTCATGTAGGCCAGTTTAGATTCGCTTGTTAGAAATCTTAAAAAAGAACAGTTTAAAAATATGAATGCATTCTATAGTGGAAAGGAGTTAAACTTATTATTAAGAAAAGGGGTGTATCCATATGATTATGTTAACTCGCTAGGTAAATTAAACGAAAAATGTTTACCTCCAAAAGAACAATTCTATTCAAAGTTAAATAATACAAATATTTCTGATGAAGATTATAATCATGCTCAAGAAGTTTGGAAAACATTTAGAATAAATACAATGTATGAATACCACAACCTTTACCTTAAAAGCGATGTTATTCTACTTGCGGATGTATTTGAAACCTTTAGAGATGTTTGTATGAAACACTATAATCTTGACCCGTGTTGGTATTATACAGCACCAGGTCTTAGTTGGGATGCCATGCTAAGGGTAACAAAAATTAATCTTGAACTTCTGTCTGATGCAGATATGATTCTTATGGTGGAAAAAGGAATACGAGGTGGTATATCCATGATAAGTAAACGTTATGCTAAGGCTAATAATAAATATATGAAGGAGTACAACGAAGAAGAAAAGTCAACATTTATTAAATATCTTGATGCAAACAACCTATACGGTTGGGCTATGTCAGAAGCGCTTCCCACACACGATTTCAAGTGGATGGATGAGAAAGAGTTGCAGAACTGGGAGAAGCATCCATGTATATTAGAGGTTGATCTAGAGTACCCCACAAGACTACATAAACTACACAACGAGTATCCACTAGCCCCAGAACGGGTGGTTATTAATAAGATTGAGAAACTTCTTCCAAATCTAAATGATAAGAAAAACTATGTAGTACACCACAAGAGTTTGAAACTATATGTGAGCCTCGGGTTGAAGATAACAAAGGTTCACAAAGGCATCACATTCAAAGAGTCGGACTGGCTGAAGAAATACATTACTCTTAACACAGACCTTAGGACTAAAGCTACAAACGATTTTGAGAAAGACTTCTTCAAGCTTCTTAATAATAGTGTATATGGTAAGACAATGGAAAATATTAGAAACCGTCAAGATATTAAATTAGTAACAAATGAAAAACAAGCAAGTAAATTAGTGTCACAGCCTAACTATAAAAGAAGAACAATATTCTCAGAACATCTAGCAGCTATACATATGACAAAAACAGAACTTCTCTTCAATAAACCAATCTACCTAGGGATGTGTATACTTGATCTTAGTAAAACACTGATGTATGACTTTCATTATAATTATATCAAACCAAAATATGATAACAAAGCACAACTATTATTTACAGACACAGACAGTCTAATGTATGAGATTGAAACAGATGATTTTTATAAAGATATTGAAAAAGATATTGAGACAAGATTTGATACAAGTGCCTACCAGAAAGATCATGGGGGTATTAAAAAGTTTGTTAATAAAAAGGTTATAGGAATGATGAAGGATGAGACAGCAGCATGTGGAGAAATAACAGAATTTGTAGGACTTCGTAGTAAGCTCTATTCTTACAAGATAGATAAAAAAGAATCAAAACGATGCAAAGGTATAAAAAGATTGGTAGTAGAGCAAACTATCACATTTGATGATTATAAGAATTGTCTACTATCAGGTAATAAACTAATGAGACAGATGAATGTGATTAGAAGTCATAAACATCAAATATATACAGAAACGATAAATAAAATCGCGTTGAGCCGTGATGATGATAAACGTGTTATTCTAGAAGATGGTATTAAGAGTGTATCCATGAGTGGACCAGGCAGTCGTGACACATGACATCTCTCTGATCTCAATGAAACTAAACCAGAAGAAAGCCCTCACCTGAAAACTCATACTGCCAAAGTATGACATTTTTTGATTATTTCAGGGGGGAGTTAGACCACCCCCCCTCGTTTCTGCAGGGGAAGGACTGAATTTCCATAGCAAAATAATACCTACTTCACACACCTCTCTTTCCCTCCATTTACAATCAATTCAGTTATTACTTCCCCTGAGGAATAAATGGTCCTTTAGCAGCTTACAGGGGAGACTACAGTCGCGTGACTATAATACCTGTCAATTGGGGTCTGTCAATCAATATACTGTCACACAACTGATTTGTGTGAAGTTAAAAACCCAAATATTTGACTTCAAATATCTCGAATGAGAAACCTTGTGCAAACCCTAAAACACTTTTCTGTGTTAGATCTACCCTTCAACTAAGAATAACTGAAATAAAATGTTTGGGATATATTTTAGTCTTGGCACAATGTGTCACAGCAGGAGTCAACCCAAACAGTAAAATTGTTACCTACTTACAGCGAAAAGCTCGCAACTTACATCCCATAATCAATCAACTAACTCTTTTTCCATGCTTAATCTCGTTTATTAACAACCACTTTCCTTGTACAATACTCAAATAGGAGTTATTATTTGAAAGAACAGCAGTCGCTGTTGCAATATCAACTCTAAATTGCACAAACGATTAGATGCAACAATGAGTATTTTGTAATCATTCGATCCTATGTCATTTCAATACAAAAACATTATTGCTGAGTGAATAAGACTTACATATGTTGCTCACCGACGTACGTTCCTTGGTCTCTGCCGTCCAAATCAATAAGATCGCAATTGTTGACCTCACACGTTTCTGGTTGAAATTCGAGAATGCCATTACATCTTCTGAACATTTTGTTGTCAACCGTCTAATGTCGAAGGCCGAGCTTCGTTTAAGTACTCATTTAGCTTTGTCTTGGTAGGCAAATACAATTCCTACATCTTTACTACAGGTTTGCGAAGATTTACGACATTTCTTTCCTGACAAACTTGCGCTGCACTGGATTGCGTGACCAGTATTTGGTCAGCGGTATCTCACATATACAGGTAGCCCATGACACAAAAATAAAGGAAATGGCCGTTTTCGCATGGAAATGATATATAAAATCAAGGAATGTTTTTGTTTTATTCCCATTTTGAATCATTGGTTATAGTTTGTTTTGAAATAATAATAATATAATAATGTATTACCTATAGAGCCCTATTTGGGAACATGAGAACATGACAAAAAGTATGATCGATTTTAGATTTTACAACATTTGTCAAATTTCTCGCGCGCTGATTGGATAAGAGCTTCAGATTCGACTACGAGTACAGGGCCGGACACACGGTGCAGCATTGCGCGCAATTGCACGCAACACGTATTGTTGCAGCGTGTGTCCACCTCTGCAACATGTTTGCAACATGTTGCGCGCAATGTTGCAGAAGTAGAATCGAGTCCTACTTCTGCAACATTGCGAGCAACAAAATACGTCATATTAGCGCGCTAGTCATTTGCGCGCAACATGTTGCAGAGGCACAGGCAGCCCAACCATTCCTTTTAAGACTACTAAACAATTCAATAAAATGATATTTGCGTCTTTTTTTGATGGGTTTCCTGTGGTAGATCGCACGCGCGCAATATATACGTAGATATGTTGGGTTCCCTGTGTTGAGTACCGCTATAATGTTGGGCTCCCTGTGCGCATCCCGCGCGTCCCGCAATAGCAAAAATAACACTGATCTTTAATTATTTCTTATCACAACAAGAAGAACAATTATTAAAGGAGATGTTATTGAGTGTTCTAGATTTAAAAGACCGAAATATTTAGTCAAAATGTCTCACTCAAAACTCGTACTCTAGACAACGAGTTTTGCGAGAAATCTCGTCGAAGTCGAAACGACGACGACGAGCTCGAGATTTTCAAGCTGGCGTGACAATGTCACGGCTTTACGCATGCGCACTAATCGTAACGGCGAAAAATCGTACTCGTAGTCGTACTCGTAGTCGTACTCGTAGTCGAATCTGAAGCTCTCTAATACTCCAGTTTCGCGTTGTTTAGAGATGACCGCTGTCCTTGACAAAAGACGAATTTGTACAGGCATAGCCTCCATTCAGAAACCAGTCCGTGCAATTCAAAAATGTTTCTATTGTTTTATGTCAACATTTTTTCGTGTTCTTGTTGATATTTGTGAATAATTTACACTGACTCGAGGCTAACCCTGTACAAATGCGTCTGATGTCAATAAGTACAGCGGTTTTACAACGGGATCTGTGAACGCGAAAAGGGAATATTTGTCGATAAGAGGATAGACGCATGGAATGACGTTACGCTCGCGCACGGAACCAGCGCGCTCTTGAATCAGATTTTCCTTCAAATCTATTTGTCGTTTTGGGAGCCTTTTCCGCTTTCCTGAGTAAATATTGTTGTAAAAAGAACAAATCGAAGTCGCTTTTCTATGGTCTGTTTAACAAATCGAAGTCGCTTTTCTATGGTCTGTTTAACAGATGGAAGTCGCTTTTCTATGGTCTGTTTAACAGATCGAAGTCGCATTTCTGTACTCTTATCGACCATAGAAATCACATCAGAAAATGATCAAAACTCAAGTGGAACCATAGGCAGCCCAACCATTGCTTTTGAGGCTACTAAATAATTCAATAAAATGATATTTGCGTCTTTTTTTGATGGATTTCCTGTGGTAGAGCGCACGCGCGCATTACGTATTATATTGGGCTTCCTGTGTTGAGTAAGGTATAATGTTGGGCTTCCTGTGTGCATCCCGCCCGTCCCGCAGTATATGTGTATACACATTGCTGCAGGCGCATCCCGCAGGACGTACACAGGGATCCCAACCTTACTCAACACAGGAAGCCCAATATAAGACGTATTGCGCGCGCGCTCTACCACAGGAAACCCATAAAAAAGACACGCGCATACAAAAATATTTTTATTAATAATTAGTTGCCTCAAAAACAATGGTTGGGCTGCCTGTGGTGGAACCACGAGCGTAGCGATCGTTTCTGAGGCTAGTTATAATGATTAAAAACATATATTTGCATGCGCGCGTCTTTTTTTGATGGGTTTCCTGTGGTAGAGCGCGCGCGCGCGATACGTATTATATTGGGTTCCCTGTGCATAGAAATACATGTTGGGATCCCTGTGTACGCCCTGCGAGACGGGCCCGCAGCAATGTGTACATTGCTGTGGGCGCGTTCCGCAGGACGCACACAGGGATCCCAACATAGGACGTTACTCAGTACAGGGAGCCCGACATATACATGCGCGCACGCTCTACCACTGCGAACCCATAAAAAAAGACGCAAATATCATTTTATTTCATTATTTAGTAGCCTCAAAAGGAATGGTTGGGCTGCCTGTGGTTTCACTGCAAAGTTTTGATCATTTTCTGACGTCATTTCTATGGTCGATAAGAGTACAGACCATAGAAAAGCGACTTTGATTTTTTAAATTTTTTCCTGTGTTTTTTAAATGAAAATTATATCGGCTACCTAAAATAATACATATTTACATTTACAATCAACTCTCGCCTTGAGGACACCTTGCTAAAATGCGGACACTCAATCACGGACAACAAACAGTTCTCGGACTAAGCGAAACGTACTAATATTAACTCTCGCTATTGCTGGTTTGCAATCAATCACCTGAAAGACGCAGCAGCCATGTTGGTGGTACAAACAAGAGAAGTTAATGAGGAATGCTTTGTTATCGGGCACCAACATAGCTGCCATGACGTAACGCGCAAACCAGCAATTGCGGACACCACATGGTCCCAGGGTTGTCCCTATGACAGAGTTGACTCATGCACTTGACTCATGCCCCAGGGGGGGGGGGGGGGGTATACTCCCTTTGATCGGGGTGATCGGCGGTCCTTTTAAGGTTGAAAATATTTCCTGTGTGTACCTTTTAGGGTTACGACTCAAAAGTCAGTTACGTAACAACATGAAAGAACAGAAGAAATATGTTGTCCAATCACTGATTAAACGATATCAACACAATCACTTTTTCGCCATATATATGGTCGTACCTATTAGGGGTCGAAATGAACATGACTTCAAGAGCTCTTTTGATTTCTGCATACCTTTTAGGGGTCGTTTTCAAAACCGACCGCCCATCACCGATCACCCCTGCCACTTGGACAGAGGGAGTATACCCCCCCCCCCCCCTATAGGGACAACCCTGGGACCATGTGGTGTCCGCAATAGCGAGAGTTAACATTTTAGTACGTTTGGCTTAGTCCGAGGACTGTTTGTTTTCCGTGATTGAGTGTCCGCATTTTAGTGAGGTGTCCTCAAGGCGAGAGTTGATTGTAAATGTAAATATGTATTCTTTTAGGTAGCCGATATGCATTTTCATTTAACAAATAAACACAGGAAAAACTCTAAAATCGATCCATACTTTTTGTCATGTTCGATTTTTTTTGTCATGTTCAAATCAAATATTGTTACTCAGCTAGAATAGCTTATCAGTTACCCTGAGTGCCATTATTTACCTTATTTTAGTTAATTAAATTGAAAATAATAATTGTAAAAAAGGAAAAAAAGGTAAGTAATAATTTTTTTGTTGTTGATGTTGTTGTTCAAATCATTGGGAAAACGAATTCTTCCCATTAATGGTTTTTTGAATGAATGGGAAAAACAAACTATAACCAATGATTCAAAATGGGAATAAAACAAAAACATTCCTTGATTTTATATATCATTTCCATGCGAAAACGGCCATTTCCTTTATTTTTGTGTCATGGGCTACCTGTATATGTGAGATACCGCTGACCAAATACTGGTCACGCAATCCAGTGCAGCGCAAGTTTGTCAGGAAAGAAATGTCGTAAATCTTCGCAAACCTGTAGTAAAGATGTAGGAATTGTATTTGCCTACCAAGACAAAGCTAAATGAGTACTTAAACGAAGCTCGGCCTTCGACATTAGACGGTTGACAACAAAATGTTCAGAAGATGTAATGGCATTCTCGAATTTCAACCAGAAACGTGTGAGGTCAACAATTGCGATCTTATTGATTTGGACGGCAGAGACCAAGGAACGTACGTCGGTGAGCAACATATGTAAGTCTTATTCACTCAGCAATAATGTTTTTGTATTGAAATGACATAGGATCGAATGATTACAAAATACTCATTGTTGCATCTAATCGTTTGTGCAATTTAGAGTTGATATTGCAACAGCGACTGCTGTTCTTTCAAATAATAACTCCTATTTGAGTATTGTACAAGGAAAGTGGTTGTTAATAAACGAGATTAAGCATGGAAAAAGAGTTAGTTGATTGATTATGGGATGTAAGTTGCGAGCTTTTCGCTGTAAGTAGGTAACAATTTTACTGTTTGGGTTGACTCCTGCTGTGACACATTGTGCCAAGACTAAAATATATCCCAAACATTTTATTTCAGTTATTTTTAGTTGAAGGGTAGATCTAACACAGAAAAGTGTTTTAGGGTTTGCACAAGGTTTCTCATTCGAGATATTTGAGGTCAAATATTTGGGTTTTTAACTTCACACAAATCAGTTGTGTGACAGTATATTGATTGACAGACCCCAATTGACAGGTATTATAGTCACGCGACTGTAGTCTCCCCTGTAAGCTGCTAAAGGACCATTTATTCCTCAGGGGAAGTAATAACTGAATTGATTGTAAATGGAGGGAAAGAGAGGTGTGTGAAGTAGGTATTATTTTGCTATGGAAATTCAGTCCTTCCCCTGCAGAAACGAGGGGGGGTGGTCTAACTCCCCCCTGAAATAATCAAAAAATGTCATACTTTGGCAGTATGAGTTTTCAGGTGAGGGCTTTCTTCTGGTTTAGTTTCATTGAGATCAGAGAGATGTCATGTGTCATGACTGCCTGGTCCACTCATGGATACACTCTTAACACTGAAAGTTATGGTTATAGAAACATTGAAGAACGTCATTATACGAATGGTATTCTAGATACACCAAGCGTATATTAATAAATTCAAAAATGACAACAAAAATAAATTCAAAAATGACAACAAAAATAAATTCAAAAATGACAACAAAAATAAATTCAAAAATGACAACAAAAATAAATTCAAAAATGACAACAAAAATAAATTCAAAAATGACAACAAAAATAAATTCAAAAATGACAACAAAAATAAATTCAAAAATGACAACAAAAATAAATTCAAAAATGATAATCAACACTTATTTTACACTATCAGGTGGTAACTGAGTGTCTTCAGGAACAACTTGTAATTCCTCTCTAACAAAAGAACGTTTTGAGGCCCCTTCAGAGAGGTAATATAAGACAGGTTGATCAGATGATACTACAGCTCGTGATATATCATACATATCCATTGACCATATTGGATCAGTGGCACGATGTTTATCACCTCCTTCCAACTCACCAGGAGCATATAAATATCTAACTTTCACACCCATTGGCAATCTTTCCTCTTTCAATCCAATAGGTCTTTTATAAACAACCTCTTTAGTATCAACTGATTTTAGCTTTATAGATTCAGTCGGTGTTTTACCGGTAATTCTCTTTACTCCACTATTAATACTTTTTATAACAGCAGGTAATCTCTGCACCCATTCACGGGATCTTTCATCTAACAACATTTCTTGAGCATATTGATGACTGAACAACTTTTCAGCAATAGTTCGATTAGAGCGCTCGACTAGGGCTTGTGCTCTATGATTTCCAGCTTCTGATCTTTGTATTTTTATTCCATGTTTTTTCATAATCGATGTAACTTCACCCATAAATTCAGTGCCTGGGTCTACCATCATTGTTTCAGGCCATTGTAATTTTCTAGAATATATTTTATTAAAAGCTTTAGTTACTTCTGTTGAATACTTAGACGTCAAGGGTTCAGCATCAACATATCTACTAGATATATCAACTACTACAAGAGCATATTTGTAGGTTTTTCTTTTAACAATATCATGTGGAAGAAATAATAGATCCGCTTGATGTATTTCATTTGGTTTTGAGATATTCCAATGGTATCTTGGGATATAGTTTGGAGGTGGTAAATATATCTGCCACAATGCTTGTTTTTCTAACCAATTCTTTACAATATTTTTATCAATATCTGCTGCATTTGCTAATTTATTTATAGCATCATATCCTTTCCAATATCCATAAGCGGAATAGTATATTTTTGAAAGTTTCATAATATATAAAAGATAGTTTATATATATATATATTAATGTCACAAACTATATCAGAAAAATTAGATATAAATAGGGTTTATAAATAGCCTTATGGTTTGAAGGCTGAAAAAACACTCCATCGTGTGACTTTCAACCCAAGTACTGCTAATCCCGGAGAGACATTGTATATTCACATACCAAAGTTGTCTGATAACGTTGTATACGTCCCAGGGTCTATAGCATTAATTTTCAAACTAAATATTGCCACAGGTCATGCAAATAATACAGTTGTTAATAATTTGGGGAGAGTTCTAAAGTCACATATTCGGGTTTTGTATGGCGGGGAGACTCTACAAGATACTCATCGTATTGGATTGTATGAAACGTATAAAGATCTCTATTTATCGAAAAGAGAACGGGAGAATATGTTGAGGGAGGGTATTTCAACAGTTAATATGCGAAAGCTTAGAACAGCTGCAGGTGATAAAGTGTCTACAGATGCAAAGGAGGTTGCTCTGGCAGCTGTTTATGAAGATAAATATAGAATGTCAATCAATCACCCTATTTTAGATGGTCATGGCGCGTTTTATGCAAAAGGACTCTCTCATAATCTGTCATTTGAGATTACACTTCCCCAAAGCGGAGAAGTTGCAATAACATCTGATATAACTAAAGCATATAATTACAGTCTTTCAAATATCGAGCTTGAATATGAGTGTATTGCTAGTGATTATCTTGCACGTGAAGCTCTATCAGCATACCAGGTTGGCAAAGGGTTCTATTATGAAAACATTCTTCTCCATAAGACATTCACGATTAATAAAGCCACTGACAGTGTGATTAATGAACATGTTAATATCCCAAGGCGATCAATGAGTGGTATTTTAATGCTATTTACTGATGTATATACTGTAGGTACTAGAGATAGTGAAAAGTTTGTATCTCCTAGTATCACACAAGTCAATATCAACGTTGACGGAATGCCAAATAAATTATTTGGTAAAGGTATGGTACCTACTGATTTTTGGAATTCGATTAGATCAAGATTTGGTGAGACTGATAATATTCTACCTAAAGATTTTTATTCAGATAAATTCGCCTTATGGATTGATTTGAGAACTTACCCAGATAATGGTATTCATGGTAATGGTTTGGTTTTGAATAGCACAAAAGACGGTGTTAAACTAGAGATGAAGAGAAAAACCGGTGGAGCAGGAACCATTAATTGTTATATGTTTGTCATTTCCGATGCTTTGATGGAAATTCAATATAGTAATTTGAAATCGATTCTGTATTAAAGTATTATTTACTAATATATATATGGAAGAATTGAAAGATAAAACACCATTTCACTGTATTATAACAGGACCAACGAATTGTGGAAAGACAAAATATTTAGTTGATATACTAAGAGGGGTATATAGAAATGTTTTTGAATATATAGTTCTAATATGTCCAACCTATTCGAAAAATAAAACATATGAAGGATTTGCTCAAAATGATAATAGGTTTATTGTTCTATCACCAGAATCAGACGATGTGGATGAGATAAATGATTTACTTTCATGTTGTCAAACAGTATTCTCTGGCACAAACACATTAATAATATTAGACGATTGTGCTTTTTCAAAGGATCTCAAACAAAGATCAAACAAGTTTATTAAATTAGCATTCAGCGGGAGACATGAAGGGCTATCCCTATGGGTATTAACCCAACAATTATCATCTATAGCTAAACCATTTCGAGAAAATGTTGGATGTATTATTTCATTTTATAATCCTAATCTGTTGTGTGAAAAAACTCTGTTTGAGGAATATGGAGGAAATATGGGGTTTGAAGACCGGAAGTCTTTTATTAAAACATTAAAACAGGAAAAATACTCAAGAATGTGTTTTTGTTTGAGACATCCATATCAATCATACATTGAAATTCCTAGTGTTACCATTTAAAAATAAAAAATGTATATATATTATAAAGAATGACATCAATTCTCAACCAATATATAGATGATAAAGTGGATGAAGAAGAAATAGTGGAAAAGAAAAAGAAAAAACTTATTATAAAGAAAAACGATAATTCAGAGGTAGAAGAAAAGAGAGAACAATTATCAATTCTAGCAGTACTATTGACCAATATATTGGAATTAAAATGTCACTAGGTGATGTTAAGAAATTATTAGCAAAGGATGTTGAAAAATATTATAACCGATATCAAATTATTCTAGGAAATAAAATCGCAAGTACTCTAGTAGATACAGCTATAGAGGTCTCTGTTGGAATTCTTTCTTATGTTGTTCCTATTGATGATAATAAAGAGCTGTGTAACGACTTAAAAAACAATGATGTGTTGAAACAAGAACTGAATAATATCGCTGGTTATATTGTTTTAAAAGGTGGAAGAATGGTTGCTCTATCAAGCTGTTTAGTTCAACTAGCAAAACATGTTAAGATTAGTAATAGTGGTGATGATTGGTTAGCTCCACCCATCATACGTAATAATTTAGAGGAAACTGTTGATGAAACCCACCCCGGTAAAACACCGGTTTAGGTTAGAGGCTATTAGAAAGAGGCTTAAAGTAACAATACTATATAATAATAAATAATATGTATACGCTTATTAAATCTTATAAAAATCTAGAACTGAATTTATCTATTTCAACATATATTGATAACAAACAGAATATATGGTTCAAAGGTATAGATGTTGCAAAGGTGTTAGAATATGAAAATACGAGAAAAGCAATAAGAGATCATGTCGATGAGGAATATAAAACAGAATGGAAAAATATAGGGGGTCCCAAAACAGGACTCCCTAAAAATGTATATCAGGATAAGGATTACCAAGGGAGCGGTAAAATACCGCCCCCTAAAGATATATATCAGTGTACAAATTATAAGGGGGGCCCATTTCGTTCCCCCCTTTCAGAGCCCCTTGGAAATATTCAACCACATACTATATTCATAAAAGAACCTGGATTATATGCTTTGATCATAAGTTCAAAGATGGAAGCTGCAAAAAAGTTCCAAAAATGGGTATTCTCTACGGTATTACCATCCATAAGAAAATATGGTTATTATAGAATGTTTAACAACCCCAAAACATTATCATTTAAGATACAAGATGAATATGATCTACACACGAAGGTGGTTCAATATATTAGACGGTTCTATCCCAACCTACTTATGATAGCTAGTCCGGGAGCATATGTCAGAAATTTAGGTCCCGTGGGAAATCCGTGATAGAATCAAGCCACCGGTCTAGTTGTGTGAAGGGGACCCCAAGTAGCAAGAAAAATGTTGTTGCCAAGTTTGCAACATGCACCAAGTCTTTTTAATGGCAATTTTAAAAAAATGACGTAATGACCCAGCATGAAAACGAGGCTGGATTTTAAAACTGCTTATAACATTATCAAATATGGATGGAACTTCACTAAAATCACAGTGACCATAAAACATAATGTTCTCAGTGTACTGGATGCTCTGAAGCTAGTCACGTGGCTAGTCACGTGACCACGCTGGCATGGAAATGAGGCTGGATTATGAAACTGCTTAGAACTATGCAAAATATAGCTGAACCATCACCGAAATTACAGAAGGTACATGTCATTATCTACATAAATATATTCTATTCCATTATTTACCACTGGATTGACAATACAATAGACATGTGAGTGGTCACGTGACTTGTTTAGTTGCATAGTGCTTAGAATGAAAATGCAGCAATTTTATGTGGTTACTTAGTACATGTTCTCTTTATGTATTCTCTTCTCTGTGAAAGTTAGAAGATCAAAAGAAAGTTATCAATAACGACATGACTTAGATTATGCAACCGTTACCAAATGAATATGCATTCCGATATGTCCAATCCTTCGAGCTACAGTGGAATACATCCTCAATTCTTTCAACAAGTGGGATCATGTGAATTTGGTTGCAAAGGTGCACACTTTTTTCACTACAGCCGTAGGGTTAAAAAAATTCAACTTGGCCCAAGCGTCTTTCAGCGATACCACTGACACTATCACAGTTAATTTGTGGGAGGAGCTCATTACTTCTATTGAAAAGGGAAAGTTTTACCACCTCAGATCAGGGGTTTCATTAATTTTTGAAGTAGCTGTACGAGATGCTCAAAGTAGCCGTACACTTAATTTTTTTTCCTGTACTGATTTGGGGGAACGTCATATATAAGATATACAGTAGAATACCGTCTACCATATATCAGGGCCGTAACAAGGGGAAAAGTTTTGACGTTGACAAGCCACGAAGACGCGAGTTCCTAGGGGGATGCGGGGGATGCGGGGGCATGGTCCCTCGAAAAAGTTTGAGGTATAAGGTCTCTGAAATAACATTTCCTGCCTCCTGAGGGTAGTTTCCAGGATGTTTAAACTAACAGAAAATTGATCTAAAATACTAAACTAAAATACAGTATGTATGTACACAGTTGTATCTATGAGTACTAGTATGAGGTAGTATGTCGCCTTGAAAGTTCCTGCTAGACTCGCAGTGAATTTTCTTTTTTTTGATTACGAAAAAAAAACATAACTAATCTTAAATCGATGTTTAAAAATGCAATCATACAAAACAATTTGAGGGCAATGAAGTTTGGAGTCCATAGCTCATGTAAATTAAAAATCTAAAGAAGGGAGGCACTCACAACCTCATGCAATTGGCGCCAGAATGTCTGGGCTAACACAATCGCGCTCTCTAACTTGCGAAAAATTAATTTAGCAGCTATCAGAACAACGAATGTGATTTTAATGGCCGATTTTAACAGTCAGTCAGTTTCAACTGATTTGCTAGATCAGAGTGCAAATATTATACACTCATTTCGATAAAGTCACCCGAAAAGTCACCCGAAAAGCTTCGAAGGTGAGACCAAGAAGGACCATGGGTACATACATTTTAACCAACCCAGGATCCTCATCGGTCTCACCTTCAAAGCTTTATGGGTGACTAACTTTATCGAAATGAGTGTATCCGTGAATTAAGAAATCAGTGAAGCATTAAAGAATCACTGGAGCGTGAATGACTTCAGTTTCATTGAATGAATCCGAATGGAAATAAATGTATGTATGAGTAATTCTTGACATGGGTCACTGAATTCTTATTTAGCACTAAATATTAATAAATAGTACTAAATGGTCGATGTAGCAGCAAATGTAATATTAATTTCAAGACATGAACGACAGTTTTGAGTTTAGCCATGTTTCGACGTTACAAACGTCATCTTCAGTGACACCACAGTGTCACTTACTTAGTCTTACTGAAGATGACGTTTGAAACGTCGAAACATGTCTAAACTCAAAACTGTCGTTCTTGTCTTGAAATTAATAGTACTAAATGTTTTAACGCTTATTTCACTAAGTAAATATATTTCCACAACGTAAAAATGCATTCTTTATGTGGTTTTTTTTTACATTTTCGTCCAGCGCAAACGTCTGCGTTGCCTGGCCTAAGCGCAGCCGTACCTTCACGTATGGCCAATTAGTCCGTCTTTTTTATGTTACTCGGTTCGTAAAAGCCGCTCTTAACAAAATTCAGCGAAGAAACGAAAGTCTGCAAAGGTTTTCCCGAAAATGTTTACCTGTTTATTTGATTCTAGATCTGGACAATAATTATTAAAAGTACGATCATACACTGACAAAAGTAGCCGCTGGAGTTACGGCAAGTAGACGCCGGAGTTCCGGCGGTAACCGGCTTCTCAGTTATGTCCAAGCCCGAAACCGTTATAACACCAATTGAAGGTGACATGTTCAAAGAAGTACTAGTGCCACAAGATGAAATTCCACCTGATACAGCGACAATCGATGTGCCGCTCAACTCTTGTGGAGAAACTGTTCCAGAAGGCTTGTACAAGCCACTGCAAGAAACATCATCCATTATGACCGATGTGGTCATACCATGAGGACACGTAACTTTTACAAGACAAAGTGTGCCAAACTAGTAGTGAGCACCAACGATAACAGCCTACACCTGATCATGTTCCAGAACACCATGGAAGACGTGCTACCAAACCTAAATGATCTAAGCACAGGTTGCAGAGGTTTTCTTGATTTTGGAAAACCTGAGGATCACGTACGATCGTATTACCCTCGTATTACCTTCGGAGAAAGTCACGTGACTGGGCAGATACAGATTTTTGGAGCTGGTCCGAACAAAGCTGTATCCGGCCACGGCCCCGGCCCTGTGTCGCGATTGTTGTCATGGATTGTTTCTACTTTTTTTGCAGCTAAAGTTATTTGCTAAATATGAGCAACGAAAGTGAACATAGTGAAAGTGAGTTTCATTATCCAGAACATATCTCAGATGCAGACATATTAGAACAAGTAAATGATATTGAAAACAAACTACTCATGAGCGAAGAAATCCAAACTTATATCCATGGGCAACAACAACCAAATACTGCCCCGAAAACGAAGTACGATATAAATGTCTTCAAGAGATTTTTGGCCGAAGTTGGTGAGGAAAGAGAAGTCATCGCTATTGCCCCTAACGAACTTGACATTCTTTTGTGTAATTTTTACATAAAAGCGAAAACAACAGGAGACTTAGAGTACGAACCTGATACTTTGTCCTCCTCGCGAAGTATCCAACGTCACTTGGATGATAACAACTGGAAGATAAACATCCTCAAAGACGAAGTTTTCAAAAAGTCCAGAGATGTTTTGAAGTCTAAACGACGAGATCTAAGGAAAAGTGGTAAAGGTAACAAACCAAATGCTACTGAAGCTCTGACCAGCGACGATATCAATCGTATTTTTCAAGAATACGGATTTGGCGGCCATGATCCTGAAGTTCTGTCTCGTACTGTATGGTTTTTCATCACATTGCACTTTGGTCATCGAGCAAGGCATGAAGCAAGGCAGTTAAAATTTGGAGATATCCAGTTGAAGAAAGACCAATCCACCGAAGAAGAATATTTAGAATGGGTGACGGAAAGAGAGTCCAAGACAAGACATGGTGACGAAAATGAACATCATCGAGTATTTCAGCCCAAACCGTACGCCACTGGCACTTGTGACCACAAATGTCCTGTGTACTGCTATAAACAGTTTGTTTATAGGCACCCTGAAGATGCCAAGTGCGATGAATCTCCTTTCTTCCTTGCCATTAACCACTGCCGAAAACCAGAAGACCAAGTGTGGTTTATCAACACACCCATGGTGAAGAATACGATTGGCCAGATCCTATCAAGCGCCACAAAGAACTGGCCTTTCGGTAAAAGCTGAAAACTATCAAACCAAGTGGTCATAAGAGCTTAAAAAGTATTGACAGTTATGCTGTGCCTTCCCAAGAACAACAACGTAAAATGTCCAAAATCCTAAGTGGAAAAGAAAACCAGCCTTCATGTGGTGGTCTTCAACAGCAACCAGAGAAACAAACTCCAGTATTTGGGCCAGAACCAGTGGTTTGTTTGCTGGATCCAGTATTGAAGTACTAAACATCCAAAGTCTTGTCCTTCCTGGTGGAAATAACAACTCCTCTATTCCAAAGAAACGACGATATGTCATCGAGTCATCAGATGAGGAAGATTGAAAGACTTGAAATTGAACTAAAAAAAACCGATGCCTTTATACTGGACTTCTTATAACTCGTGCCCAGGCCTTCGGCCGGGACGAGTTGATAAACACAGACCGTATTTTTTTTCGTTTTTTGGGGGGGGCGTCAGAAAATTGCAAAGCTGCGCAATACTTCCGGTACCCAGCAACTCTGAGGGATTTGCATATAGTGTCTTGCGAAGTCGAAGAAGACGGCTATTTTGGACTGGAAAGGCATTTCATGTGGATTTTTTTTTTAGGGAAATATTTCACTCTTTACTCGTCAGAGTGTTCGATTTGCAGTGTAGACGAGAAGATCTCCCAGCAGCGAAATACGAAGACCCATCAATGCCACGAGGTCCATGTAGCGACTCTTCGCTCCATGTCAACATGCCGATATTCGCGAACTGAAACAGCGACATGGAATCCGGCTTGAAAGTCTTTATCAATAGCTTCAATATACAAACTTGAAGTTAAACTGAAGCATTACAAACCTGGATGACTGAAATCCGATCCAGAAGTCAGTAGAAAGCAACGACTTACCCGGCCTGACTGACATGGACTGAGTTTTATATGGAGCCAATTCGGCTGATGAGCGGCACAATATATACAGTATACAGTATATTTGGAATTTTTCGAGGGAAATCTTTCACTCTTTACTCGTCAGAGTGTTCAGTGTTGTAGTCAAAGAAGAGAAGATCTCTCAGCAGTGATAAACGAAGTAAAGAGCCATCAGTGCCATGAGGTACGCCAGTAGCGACTCTTCGTTCGATGTCAACATGCCGATATTCGCGAACTGAAACACTCAAACAGAGACACGTAACATGGAAGCCTTGAAAGACTTTATCAGTGATAGGGCTTGAAATTAAACTGTTGCATTCTACAGAAAAGCATTACAACCTGGATAGCTGGAATCCGATCCAGAAGTAATGTTTCAAAGCATAGAATGAGGACTAGACGGGGTTTCCAGTCCGAGGCGAAGCCGAGGACTGGAAACCCCGTCTAGTCCGAATTCGAGGTTTTGGAACGACTTCTCATACTCATTAATTATTACATGCAAAGGCCTAAAGGCAATATATATATAAAGAGTTGCAAGATTTTAGCCCGGAAAAGCAAGAATTCCAGTCTGCATATTCTCTGCTCATGCGCAGAGTCGAGTACATCGTATATAAATAATATCCCACATGTGTTGGACTCTTGAGTAGCATTAAGTAGAACCTGCTTTCAGATTTAATCTCATTCGGACAGAGTGGTACTCTGTCCAAGGTCCCGATGATTGTTATATGAGGGATAAGAACTCAGGAAATAGTACTTTGAAATCCATCATTTCAAAGTCCTTGGACTTTGAAATGCATTTCAATGAGTTTGAGAAGTGTGTTGAAAGCAACGAAAATAATGATCCCCCGAAGTTTGAGACTGACGATCAGCACAATCAAGAATACACAGTATGCTATTTATATCTAACTTGTAGATGAATTGGATATGAATTTGCATTATTGCATTTGTGTATTGATTGTCATTTTCATTATTAAGCTAATTGTTTTTTTTCATTATTTTCAAACAAGTTAACTGTATGTGTGTTGTTGCCGTGAGCTATATACAGTCGATTCAGAAAACGTTGTCGCTGACCGGCCTCACGACTACGCGACTAGACCGAACGGGAGTATGTGTAGAAATCACTGAATCAAAAAATTATCCGCTCTGGAAATGTAATTTCTCATCATAAAAGGCGAGTAATCGAATGAACGTATATGCCTTCGTGTTTTACGAAAGGAGAATAAGAGTTTTCGGTCAAGGACGTGCCGTGCTTTGAGAACGCTCAGTTGTTGAAAGACCATATTTATAAACGCTGCCCTGAAGAACTGTCGCCAGCTACAAACAGTCACTTCCCAATGAGTTACTTTGGGGAGACGAACAAGAGGTTTTCTATCTCTACTGTGGAATCCAAACCACTCGCCAGCGCAGGTCTTCCCTGTGAGCTCGAGGCATGGCTAATCAGATATGCAGTTACCCGCTTCAGTGATTTCTTATTATTAGTATTTCTACGCCGTATTTCTACCCATACTCCCGTTCGGTCTAGTCGCGTAGTCGCGAGGCCGGTCACCGACAACGTTTTCTGAATCGACTGTACATGATAAGCTTTAATACGTCTTTGAGTTCAGCCGCTTCAGGCGAAAACACTGCCGATTCGAAATAACTGACCCGAAATCCACTAAATACGCCTCAAACCCTCAAATAATTATCAATCTTTATTTGTAGCAAGTATTTGAAGAACAAGGCAGAAAAGGGAAGCTTTCTAGAAGCGAAAATCAATCTCATACAGACTTCGAACATGGCCTACGAAATGTACACAGGAATCCCAATTCTTCAACTCCTGTAGTGCATTACCTGCTATAATGAAAGTGCCAATAATATATTTATGTTTTAATAATTTGCTATGTATTACCAAAGAAAATATTTGATGTAGATATTAATGTAGAATGTCTGTATTGCATTTTAGACAAACTTCGGCCACAGCTTTCGAAATCCACACCCACACTAGTTTCCTTCGCAGCCATTCCACTCCCCTGCGGGGAAGTGCGAGACTAAAAATGGCTGCGAAGAAGACTACACCCCCACAGGGATCCCAATTCTACTCTGGTCCAAAGCATGTACTGGTTCAATCCGGCACCAGGGCACGAGTGAACCATGCTACCAGGGTCTTGTTACTGTTAGTCGTAGTATCTTATTCAAATCCATTTTGATTTCGCTAAGAAAAGCGGGGGAAATTTGTAATCGAACTACTTCAAACTCGTGGAGAGATCATTGACATTTAACTGGTTTTATGTCAATCAAATAAAAAGTAATTGTTTGATTGGTTCTTCTAGCCTAATCGCTCGTTTCTGTTCACTTTCTCTTTGCTGTGAAAGGGTCATATGATAAAATGCTTATTGACTGAGTTAGGTCGGGCCGGACAGGAAAATGTTTGGCTCTCGGTCATTCTGTACAGACCTCGCTGCACTCGGTCCGTACTGCCATGATCTTGAGCCAAATATGTTCCATAATATGTGCCTGCATCATTCATACGTCCTGGGAAACTTAGAGTATAAAGGTTGCATTAACAATGTTAGAATATCAATTAAACCTACCTTGAAACAAGAACAACTATCAGATCATCGACGTCCACAACGAGTTGAGTAGTCATAAAGTGACAACGTTTATCGCCTCTAAAAAAATCGGCTTGTCTAGGTCCACTTGGACTTCGAATTCTGTGAATAGTCGCATATATCATCCCCACAGCATTTGGAAAATAGGGGTTAACGTTGAGGAATGAACTGCATTTTCTGAGCGAATGCCAAGTGATGAAACTGCGATATCATATAAATAGAATTGGTACGATGTGGTGAATGTCTTCAGCAACTGTGTTCTTACTGATACCAAACAATAAAGCGAGGGAAGGGAATGTGTGATAATGTCCCAGTGGTACTCTTGGAAGAATTCTGGGAGAGGTGACATCTAGCGAAATTCTTCTGACGATAGATTGAAATGATTCTGGGGTCTCTCCTGTTGTGTACCAAAATATATGGGGATGTCGACGAAGGATCATAAAAACATCCATTCCTTTGTTCCAAACACCACGCAACTGAATTCCAAAAAGACGAACCAACAGGTAGGTTCTATTGCCAGGTAGGTTCACCACTGTTAGAAACATACCCAACACCAACAAAATCATTCTAATGATATGAAGCGGTAGTGGTATTAGTGGGGGTTGTCCGAATTTTAGCTATGCACCGTTGACCACGTGCGCTAGAACGCGGGCTCATAAACATGGCGTTTTGCCGGGAAATACAAAGTTTTGTTTTCTTTCACGATTGGTTTTGTCATTTTATCTGCAAGAAGGAGAGTTTTAAATAATATTCCCTGGCGGGCATATCATCATACATGAACACACTGAGTATATTTTAGTCAAATAACAAACGATTTAATTTTTCCTGGCGTTTGTTTAGTGGTGTGAAAATATCGATGAAAAACAAAACATGCCACCGCTGGTGTCATTTTGGTGAATTGTCACCACTTGAAAAAACATGAACACAAATTTATTCTAGCTAAAATATGTGACATTGTTTATTCTAGCTAAAATATGTGACATTGTAGTAGGGAAACGCCTATTTTCATTCAAAATTCTCTGTTTTGCACTTATTTTTTTCATCCTTGAAAATTGTGATTTTCAACTTGCTTAATTGTTCAACTGTTGCAAAGCATTTTTTAAAATGTCAGTTGTCACTGGCGAGACAAGTCATCAAGACAAAGTAAAAATCTGCTGCCGAATTTGCGGACATTTTATAAAGAGCCATTCAACTCCGTGTACGTCCATCAAAAGCGATGTGGAGCAATGTTTTGAGGTCGAAATTCATGCTGACAACGCATGGGAACCGAAAAAAATATGCAAGAAATGTTACAGCGTGTTGCTGAGGTGGAGAAAGAGACCATCTACTTATAGACATCATACACTTGTTATGGAATGGCTGCCCCACAGAGATGAAAATTGCACCATTTGTGGTCACTTTGCTTCTCGTTCGATTGGTGGAAGGAAAAAAAAATACAGAAGGGAAGGGGTCGGTCACCAAAAAAGTTAACATCAAACATAACACAAGTTCCTGAATCATATTAAATTTATTTCACAAGACCTGTCTTGCTCACTCTTCCCCACCTTTGGGATGCCATCCCTTGAGAGAATAATAAATCACCACCAGGAACTGTCAATCTGTCCTATTTGTACAGAAGTTTTGATGCTCTTGTGGCTGGACCATGTCAACATATGTTTTGCTTAACCTAGATAGATAGATAGACAGATAGATAGTTTATTATTAGTAAATACTATTGCAGCTGGATAGCTGAATTGTGTAAAACCTTTACATGGAAATTACAATCGATAAAAAAAATACTATTGATAGACTTAATATACAATTTAAAAGGATTCTAAACAATAATGCTAAAATATGCTACTATATGAATATAAATGGAACTGTTGCTATTGATATATAGTTTAGTTGCTGTTATAATCTATTTACTGTTGCTATATATAAAGCTGTTTATCATTCTGTTGTCTTACATACGGGCACATTGAAACTCCGCTGTTTTAAAAACATGGGCTGCGCACTGCAGGAGCAGGTTATGTGAAGTGACATGTCCCGAATGCAAGACAGTCATTGCACCAGAAGCTGTTATTCTCACTTAAAATAACAGCTATTTCTTTTGAGGTCATGTGAATTAGATCATTGATAGTTAGATTGACCCTGCCCATTACAAAGGTTTTTTTCATGAATAAAAAATAGCTTAATAATATTGTTACTTATAAATAATTACTTTCTATTTGAAAGGTTACTTCTGCAACTGATTCATACAATGAGAGCATACTGTTGCAGATGTAACAATGAATATCCATTAGACACACTTGAAAAACATGAGCTATCATGCACCAGAGCTCCTGTGCCACTTCCAACGGCTTTACCAACACCTTATCGCACATATGGGCTGTGACTTTAGAAGAAGAACCACTAGCAGGGCAACTAATGAAACTCGGATCATTTCAAGAGAGAAGACTACGTTATGAATATCGTAATAGTAGAGGGGAGTCCAATCGCATCAAGATTAAGGAGAGACGAATTTGGAATCGCTGCATTTTCTACAAGGTGCGGGAACAACCACCGCCATCAGCACGGAGTTGGCGAAAGCTGAGAAATCGCTCAAACTTCACTCAGAACTTATTATTGTGAAGGTTTGTCACTGCATATTCTTCGATATAATATTTTTTCCCCTTTCTCTTTCAACGCCCTCAAACAAGCAATGAGGGAGTTTGAAGATTCGATGTCAAGCCATGCCGAACAATCAGCCGCTGCACAGTCATCTCCACCTGGGACTCCACTGCCATCAGAAGTATCAGAACTCGTAGCCGAAGAGCCAGAAATACAACCAGAATCAGAAGTTCAAGTGAGATTAATTTCTTTCGTTCATAATTTTGTAGTGTCGTGATACCAAATTTATACTGTGAAGGAACAAAGTGATTACAGTATTTTCTTCTTGTAAACGTTTATTGAAATACTGGAAATTGTTCTCCAATTGCGATGATCAGAGCTGAAAAACATACATATAGCGATAGCTACTTTCTCCGCGCTTTTTCCTCTGCAATCTACAAGCAGCTGACCAATCAGAGAACGATCAGAGAATCCCACCCAAACAAGTCTTAGTTCTGGTCAGCAGTCATCTTTCGAAATTCAAGATGGCTAACATCGCACAGGACTGACCGTTTCGTCTGTTTACCCTTTTACAGCATAATAACCTCTTGCCAAAAGGGTTGTTCAACAATACACAAATGTTTCAAAGTTTGGGGCATCAAATAATGACATTTTGTACTAATATTATGAAATTTTGTACTAATTTCAATTTATTGCTGTAGCTTGTTTTGAATGCTAGTTTCCCTATATATATTTAGTGTGTCGAACAGAATCAGTGTATATGTTGTGTGAAATAAATCAGAATAATTGTAATTTACAGTGTAAACACAGTTCTTGAAAGAACTTACAATGTAGACCACTTACTAACAATATCATTGTCTTTTTGTCCTGGTTTAGGGTATTCAATCAAGACAACCTCAGAACACAGCAAAATTCCATAGCATTCCTGTCCAGGCTCCTTCTCCTCTTTCAGTTCTCTCTTTGTAAAGAGAGTGATCCATTGGTAGAAACAAGGCATGTTGACACCATGGCTGAAATAAAGTTGAACTGCAGCAATTCAAAATGCAGGAAGGAGTACATCTGGACGAGTCAACCAATGGTTCCAGGAACAAAGATACCAGCTGCAAACTTCCTGTTATGTTTTGCAGTTTTGGCAGCTGGTGCTTCCGCCAGTAAAGTATTTCAACTGCACCGTCACATGGGTGTAGCTTGCATATTCCTTAGTACATACTTCAAACATCAACGTGTAAGTAAGTATTATTGAAATAGGTGTATACACATGTATGCTTATTATTATTTCATAATCTCTTGCTATCTCATTTTCAATAGAACATACTGTTTCCTCCTATCCGTATACATTGGAAGACCTACCAACAGCAGACAATCAACAAGTTGAAGTCTCTCGGCACAACTGTGACAATAGGTGGAGATGGACGCCATGACAGCATAGTGGGGGCATAGTGCCAAGTATTGTGCGTATTCCACTTTCAACTGCATCTCCCATCCTTCAATCATCCACTTTGCCCTTGTTCAGGTAATTGTCAGACTTAGAAAAAGTGTATTTTCTTTAACCAATACAGGTACTCAAAATGCACATGTATACAGCGCACATGGTTTCATGTACATATATAGGAGATGGATTCCTGACATTATAATCGCAAATTATTCACCATCATTAGAGATGGTTAATTTTTCTTGAATTGCAACAACAATAGCGTCAACAAAAATACATGCACTTGTCCCAATTTATGCAGTAAATATGTAGTATTTCATTATGTAAGCAAATAAATATTTCAGCAGCATGACAATTAAGAAAAGTATAGAGGTTTCTTTTCCTGAAATTATTAATACATTGCTTTTGCTGCTATTGTTTTATAACACGAAAGTCAAATTAATTAGCCAAACTAATTAACATTATGTTTACTGCCATTACTTATTCTGTTTTTTTTTAACAGCGTAATGAAGCGGGAAGTAGCCCAGCAATGGAATGCATGGCTTTTGACAGATGTATGGAGTGTTAGCTTATTATGCAACTTAATTTAGTTAATATTCATGTTAGGTTATTAATTACAGTTATTAGTATTTACCGCCATTCATCTGCTAGGCCAATCAAAAATCAATATGTAATTCGAGTAAACACAAGCTCAGCCACGCTTCCTGAGTTATACTTGTCGAATAGAAAACTAAGACTGAACTACTCAGAAATATCTACCCTACATCTACCTCTATCGATCTATTACCTCGTACAAGCAAGCCAGGAGACCAAAGTAAGATCACTAGAATTACTTAATGTATATATTGATTAGCTATCGTGATTATCTATGTTAGAAGCATGCAACAGTAACAATTGATTCTATGCCAGCATTTAGTTAATAGGTAATTATGCTTTACTTCATCCTTAGTTCAAACCTACACTATCAAACACGATCAACAATTAAAATCTACAAGAAATACACATCAACTTCTACTGATTACAACCAATCAATTCAATCCTTGATTCAAGAAAAATATCTACGATTTGTGAACACTTCAAGACCCGTGTTAATAAAGAGAGTTAGCGTTTGATTGTTAGGATTGCTTGTCGTAATGAAACCTACATGGAGTACTTGCTTGGCCTTGGCCTAAGGATATCCTCCTCATTCATCTCTGACAGACACACTTCCTTAATTAAACATAAGAGAGATAAGCTTTCTCATATATATTGTTCACTATTTTGACTTATGGCACTTTAAAAAACGTATGCATACTATAACGGCTCTGCTAGGGACAGAGTTTTAGACTGACGAAACCATCGCAGGTTTGTAGATCGCATGTTTATTGATTTCGACGTAAAGCTAGAATTACACGGACAAAATACAATTATAACTAAGTCAATTATCGAAAGTACAAATGAAATAAAGAAGAACTTAACTTACCAACTGTCCCCAAAACAACCCCTAGAATCAAACAGATCGCAACTTTCGCATACGGTTCGCAATTCACATATTTCCTTTGACGCTAGACGAAGGTCAGTGAAGACAAGAAGGCGTGCAAAACCAACTGAAAAACTAACTGAAGCTAAATTTACATAGGTATGTCCCGAGGGAACTCTTTGACTAAATACACTAAAACAACAAAGAACAAACTAACAATACCTAAACGATGTGGCTCTGTTACATGCCTCTCCTAAATTTATCAATAAATAGATTTACTATGAAGTTATTAAGCAAAATTGTCGCTGTACTATTATTAATTATATAACTGACATTACAGTTCATAGTGAGCTTAGTCACAGTTCATAACAGTTCCAATTAATCTTTAGTGTCCATCGGTGCCTCTCCGTAGTTTGACTCTGCATTCAGATTCTGTTCTTGAGGGACCAGCAGTACCACCTTGTGTATTGGTCTTTCGAGGATCGTAGGGATTTTCCTTCTCTTGCCTTTGTTGTCTAATGTGCTGTCTCCAATCAAAAGTTTGACTTTTCTGACACGCCCATTATCATCTGTGGTGATGTCTTCACCTCTTGCTATGTGCCACAGATTCCTAGGTGCTTCTTCGTTTTTGAGGAGTACTATGTCATTCACTTGTAGGTTTCGGCGTTTATGAATCCATTTCTGTCGATGCTGTAAGGTCATCACATATTCTTTTCTCCAGCGTAACCAAAACTGATTGGCAATATATTGTACACGGCGCCATATTTTTCTTGAGTAGATATCAGCATGTTGAAATTCGCCTGGTGGCGGTAAGACGACTTGTGCTTTACCAGTAAGCAAGTGATTGGGTGTAAGTGGTTCCGGGTAGTCAGGTGAACTTAGGTTGTCAACTGTAAGTGGACGGTTATTTACTATAGCCTCCGCTTCACACATAAAAGTTCTTAAAGATTCGTCATCCAGTTGTCGTCCAGCCTCATTTAGTAGAGCAGCAAGAACGTTACGGACCGTCCTAATCTGTCGTTCCCAGGATCCGCCCATGTGGCTAGCAGATGGCACATTCATCTTGAACTTTATCCAGTCACAGTTTTGTTTCATCAGGAACTCTTGCACTTTAACTTCATCAACTTGTGGGAGCGCATCGTTGAACTCGTTTTTTGCACCTACGAAGTTAGTTCCTCTATCTGATCTTAACTGTCTCACTGGACCACGGCGAGAGATGAAACGGCGTAGCGCATTGATGAAAGACGAGGTATCCATGGAATTTGCTGTTTCTAGGTGCACAGCTCGGCAAGCCATACAAGTAAACAGGACACCATATCTCTTACATTCTTTGCGGCCCTCCTTGATGTACCATGGACCAAAAAGATCAACAGCACTGAACGTGAATGGTGGGGCAGGTTGAAGTCTGTCGATTGGTAAGTCAGCCATCTTTTGTTCTTGTGTTTTCCCACGCATCCTTCGACATTTAACACACTTCCAAACGTAATGACCAACCGTGGAGGTACCTCCGACAATCCAGTATCCACTGGAGCGAAGATCGTTCAAAGTCATCCCACGTCCTTGATGCTGTATCCTTTCGTGATGAAACTTGATTATCAATTCTGTGATGTGACTATTTCTTGGAAGTACAATTGGGTGTTTCACCTGATATTGGAAATCTGAGTTCTTGATGCGTCCTCCGACTCTTAAGATGCCATGATCGTCAAGAAATGGATCCAGACGATATAAACTGCTACCTTTCTTGATAGATGCTTTTGTTCTTTCTGAACACTCGTCCTGCTGTGGTTTCTCTAAAGAACGAAGGAGATTGATTTCTTCTTCAAAGGCTTGTTCCTGAACGAGTTTTATAATAACTTGTCCAGCTTGATTGATGTCTTCAACTGTTAATGTCTTCGAGTCTTTCATTTGACGACTGCGTAGTCTTGCTTTTAGTTGAAGGCATAATGTCACGGCTTTCTTAGCGCGATACCAATCCGAGAAGTAACTTAAACGTTCAAGGATTGTAGCCATCTTGGTAGGACTGGTAGTCGATGCTTTGACAGAAAACACCTGAGCCTTTCTAACTTCTGGATCTTCGTGCGATGTGAGGTAACAATCTTCATTGCTTTGCGGCAGCTCGCGTTCCCATAGAAATGGAGGTCCTTTGAGCCATGAACTAGTACATAGATCCTCTGCGTGTAAGCCACGAGAAGCACTATCAGCTGGGTTGTCTGCAGATTTCACAAACTTCCACTGATCAGGGGAGCTGTAATCTCTTATTTGTTGCACGCGATTTGCAACGAAGGTGTGAAATCTTCTTGCATCATTATTGATATAGCCCAAGACCACTTGGCTATCTGTCCAAAATACATCAGTTAACTTGGTAAACTCGAGCTCTCGATGAAGCACAGCGCTGACTTTAGTGGAGACCAATGCTGCTGTCAGTTCCAGGCGAGGTATAGTGACGAACTTGATAGGCGTTACCCGAGCTTTACCCATGACGAAGGAACACTGGACTTGATCTTGAGTGTTTACTAGGCGAAGGTACGAACATTGACCATAACCCTTTGTACTCGCATCAGAAAAATGATGCAGTTCAGAAGACTTCAATTCGCCAAAGTCAAGGGGTTTGTAACATCTTTGAATGTGTAGATCTCTTAAGGATGGTAAACTGCTTCTCCACTTTTCCCATTGAGCTTGAATTTCTTCAGACACTGGCTCATCCCATTCAACCTTGTCTCGAGTAAGTTCTTGAAGAATCTGTTTGCCTTTCAAGATCACAGGAGCAATAAAGCCTAAAGGATCATAGACTGAGCTAACCGTAGATAGCACACCACGCCGTCTTGTCAGTGGTTTGTCTTCGATGGTTATCTTAAACTGGAAAACGTCATTTTCCACGCACCATTGCACACCAAGTGCTCTTTCTAATGGTAGGGTACTGTACTGTAAATCGATATCTTTAAGTCCCTTCGCTCGATCTTCTATAGGAATCGACTCTATGACTTTCTTCGAGTTTGAGATAAACTTGTGGAGTCTCATTCCACCACGTGCATACACGAGTTGACTTTGTTGAACCATTGTAATAACGTCTTCTTCTGTTGGTAGGGACTTGAGCCCATCATCTACATAGAAGTCATTTCGTATGAACTCTGCCACTTTAGTGCCAAATTCTTCTTCGCAATCATTTGCAGTCTTCTTAAGTCCATAGTTAGAACAACCTGGAGATGAAGTGGCACCAAAAAGGTGGACAGTCATTCGGTAGTCTTCAGGATCTCTACTTGTGTCGCCGTTTTTTCCCACCACAGGAATCTCAAAAAAATCTCGATATTCTTCGTGAACTTTGAACTGGTGAAACATTCCTTCTATATCACACATGAAAGCAAACGATTCTTGTCTGAAGCGAAGAAGGACACCCACAATCGAATTGGTAAGGTCAGGACCAGAGAGCAGATGTTCGTTCAAGGATTCTCCCTTGTACTTGGCACTACAATCATACACAATTCTAAGCTTGTCAGGTTTCTTTGGGTGGAACACGCCATGATGTGGTATGTACCAAGTTCTTCCATTATCTCCAGCAATTTCGGACTGTTGTACTTTCTCAGCGTAACCTCTCTGCATGACGTCATTCATGGCTGTGGTGTACTTCTTTCGATATAATTCATCATTGTTCATCCGTATTTGTAACTTCTTTAAGCGATGACGAGCCAACGCTTTGTTGTTTGGTAAATAGGGAACTTCCTCACGGAAAGGCAGAGGCATCTCATAATGACCGTCAGGTCTTTGTTTGATTCCACTTTCCATTATCTTTAGAAATTTTCTTTCCTCTTGAGACAATACCTCTTCATCTGTACTTACTTCTGAAAAGTCCAATTCAAACATTTTCTTTACAAGAAGAGGGTTGATAACTTCTTCTTTTACTTGAAAGGCTGCGTCGATGACTTCTGCTACTTTGGTCTTAAAAGAAAAATGACAAGTGTTCTTTACCAATAGGCTATCTTTACTTTGTTCTTCATAGACTATGACTTTATGAGAGACACCAATACAATCTTCCTCGACGTCGTCGGTGTTGCAATCTCTACTTTCTACAGACTTGCCCACTATCCCCCATCCGAGATTTGTCTTGAGAGCATAGGGTTTGTCATTACCACCAGAAATAACTGGACGAGGTATGAGGGCACGAGTACAATCCAATCCAATCAGAATTCCAACATCTACATTAGCTCTATAGGGCATAAATTGATCAGCTATACGTTCGGTATGAGGCCACTGCCGAGCAGATTCTGGTCTTGGAATTTGGTCTCTGTTGGCTGGAATAATATTACGAGAGAACGTCTTGGGAAGATGAATAGTAACTTCACGTTTGAAGTCTCTTACGACCAGTCCCTTGACCACGTGACTATCAACCAATTTACGTTCAGCTTGTAAGGTTGTTAACATTAACAAAGTCTTCTGACCTTTTACGTTGAGATCTTCAAGTGTCTTTTCCTTGATGAACGTTGTGTCTGACTGATCATCCAGTAAGGCGTAGACTAGCATTTCATTCTGTGGATTATCACTATGATACAGCCAAACAGGACCAATCATTGAATAAGTCACACTACTTTGACGATACCTTGACTTCGTACAACAAGAAGTTGCGCCTGTGATTTTAGTCTCTTGATCCACTACTTCTTGCTTCTCCTCTTTTTTCTTTAGATCGCCATGAAGTGACGTTGGATGGGTTCTGTTGCAGGTTTGACAGGTTTTCTTTTCCTTACAGTCCTTGGATCTGTGTCCTTGTTTAAGACAACCGAAACAAAGTCCATATGACATTGCAAACTTCTTTCTTTCTTGCACTGATTTCTTTAGAAATTCTGAACAGGTGTCTATGTCGTGAAGAGTTCGGCATACCAGACATGGCTTGGAAGGTAGTTCGTTCTGGCTAGTAATATCTTCTGATGATGTAGCGAAACTTGACAGTCTCTGCGGCTTAGGTAGTTTCTTGTCAGGGTCGTTCACAGACATTTGAACCACTGGATCACATGCAATGTCCGATTCCTTAACTAGAAACTGAACAAATACTGAAAATGGAGGATATAATTTGTGGTCTTGCTTGTAGTGATAAACTTCTCTGCTCCAACGATTAATCAGCCATTTAGGAATTTTAGTCACCATTTTCTGGTTTTCTTGATCGTCATTAAGCACATGTAAGCTGCTGATCTTTTCCATGGCTTTCTCACAGTGGACTAGAAAATCTGCATATTTTCTCAAACCTTTGGCATCACCAGATGTTATCTTTGGCCAACTCTGAAGTTTCTTTCTATAGGCGGACGCTATGACAAATGAGTCACCAAACCGTTTTGACAACATCTCTTTAGCCTTCACGTAGGCATCTTCTGCATCCAGCAGCATCAGTCCATCTATAGTTTCTTTTGCTTCGCCAGCAACATACTTCCTCAAGAAGTGGATCTTTTCGTTAGGTCTGATGGTCTTGTTTTCTATTAGCGTCTCGAAGGCTTGAATCCAAGTGGGGTATTGCAGCAAATCACCACTGAATATTCCTGGTTCGGGAAGTGGTAACCTGTTATAGCTTTGATTTTCTGCAAGGAGCTTCACAATTTCTATGAGTTGACCTTCGACTACTCTGTTACTTACAGAAGTACTTGATGGAGTGGCAGTTGATACTTTATCAGGTTCGGTGTTCGACGACACGTTGACAATGAGAGAGTCATTGGTAAGAGGAACAGATGAGTTATCACTCGCAGAAGCTGAGTACTCGGCTGGAATTTGTTTCAGGAAATTTTCCATGTGTTCTTTTTTGCCATCTGGAGGTAAACTTAGACTTAAACTTCTGATTTTATCATATAAATTCTCATCGTCTTCGAGTTCAGGCTCAACTTGAAACTTGTGCTCTTTCTTATATGTCTGCATTTCCTCTTTTACTTTGTTTTCTTCTTGCAGGAGCTCTAATTTCTGTCTTTGTATTTCTTCTAAACGTTGATGGGACTTTCTATCATGGTCCAATTGACTTTTTAGATCTTCAATAACTTGTTGGTAATGAGAGCTTGAGTTTGACCTCTTAGTGGAAGACGATCGATGACTAGAAGATCTACTACTTCGACTTCTTTGGGAGGTGGATCTCTCGGCCAGAGATTCGACTTCTTCTATATTCCTTATTCCTTCTGCAACGTGCTTCAAGAGGTCCATATTTTCCCGGGCCAAGGCTTCATGATTCTCGAATAGGGCGATCCTTTCTTCTTCGGAACATAGAGCATCTTCGAGGCGTTCTTCTGCTACAGTAAGATCGTTCATACGTTTTTCAAGGATGGTACACTTTAATTGGATTCTGATATCAGAGAAGACTGTACGATATTCATCTGTGATCGCCACGATCTTTGAGCTGACCGATGATTCGATTTAAGTAGAACTAGCTGGTACTCTTGTCCTTTCTCCCTTTGCACTCTAGATCTTCTAGGCGGTACTTCAGTGGCTTCGTCGACTGATGATGTCGCTTGATCATTATCCATCGCAATTAATCCTGATTGGAGTTGCTTTACTATAACGGCTCTGCTAGGGACGCATGTTTATTGATTTCGACGTAAAGCTAGAATTACACGGACAAAATACAATTATAACTAAGTCAATTATCGAAAGTACAAATGAAATAAAGAAGAACTTAACTTACCAACTGTCCCCAAAACAACCCCTAGAATTAAACAGATCGCAACTTTCGCATACGGTTCGCAATTCGCATATTTCCTTTGATGCTAGACGAAGGTCAGTGAAGACAAGAAGGCGTGCAAAACCAACTGAAAAACTAACTGAAGCTAAATTTACATAGGTATGTCCCGAGGGAACTCTTTGACTAAATACACTAAAACAACAAAGAACAAACTAACAATACCTAAACGATGTGGCTCTGTTACACATACATTGTTACATGTATCAACACTGCAATTTTCATAATATAAATGTTCTTAGATTATAACCTGGCACTGTTGGTTTCATGTACAATATTATATATGTTGTAGTCAACAGTAAATGTATACCTCCTCAAGTCACGTGCCTCCAATAACAACACTTAAAACGTAGCGTAGCGTGTTCCAGTTGTGATCAAGGCTCTGAGCCGAAAGTTCAAAACCTTTAATTATTAAAACCTTTAAGTATCTAAAGTTCAAACAATTTATTTCATAATTCACCGGTATAGATGAATCTACACAATAGTAAATATATACATACAGTATCAAGCATAATTTCATGTAGTTGTTAAAATCTAAAATTATTATGTTTTTGATATTTTCTATTAGAGATTCACAAAGCCCACAGAGAAAAAGGGTCAGAGGTCAGAGCTATTGGAGATGGATTAGACCTTGCAAGAATCACCTATATTGGAGTGTGTGCTCTACTCATAGTGGCAATAGCAAGGTTATTTGGGCAAAGTTCAAATCATTTCTTAGCCACATTGTCAATAAACATGAAAACCTTGATGATCCGTTATTTAATAAGCGTTGTTACTGAGAGGACTGGGAAGGAGCTCATGAAGGACAGCCACGAGTACGAGAGCTTGTCTCTAAAAAGTGTTGTCCTTCTCGGAGTTTAATGTTGTATTGAGGTAAAGTCGCTATTTAAGTAAATAAGAAGCTGAATAGAGACGAACCTTTGATTATGTCAAGAAGAAAACGTCAGGAAAATAGTAAAGAAAGTAGAATGGCCGAGCACGAAGATACAGAAGATGAAGCAATACCATCGAACAGTGAAATGTGGAAAGTGCTCATTGACATACAGAGAAATACCACCAAAATACTAAAGGACAATGAAGAACAGCGTAAAATGTGCTCTGACTTAAAAGACGCCCTGAATTTTACATCTGGAAGATTTGACGAACTAGAAAAGCAAAAGAAGAGTCTGAAGGACAAGATGGCGGAGCTCGAGAGGAAGCACATGATGTTTCCAAAAATGAGACAGCGAGATTACAGATTGAAAAGGACCTGGACGATCTTCAACAGTATACTAAGAAGTACAATCTGGAGTTTGCAGGCCTTCCTAAATATCAGCATTTAACGGAAGAGAAGATTGTTCTACTAATTACAGAAACACTCGATATAGAGCTCGAGAGCAAAGACATTGATATTGTTCACAGAATAAATATCAAGAATTTGGAAGTAAAGCCAATAATTGTACGCTTTGGCTCGTACAAAGCGAAACAGAAGTTGTATAAAGCAAGGAAAAGCCTTAAAGGTGTTGACTGGTCGGCAGTATTCGGCGAACCGCTCTCAGTATATATTAATGAAAACCTGACAGCAAGGAGAAGGAAACTTTACAAAGAGGTAAGATCATCTACAAAGGCACAAAGATACCACGGAACTTGGACATTAGATGGAAAGATATACCTTAAAACAACTAAGGATTCTACACCAGTATTGATTCGTAATCTTGACGATTTGAAAGAGCTTTAGATGAAAGTATAAATAAATGTAAGCTATATTCAGCAGGAGGGTTACCACAGTAATACTGAGATTACAGGTTCGATATGGAAACTCCAGAAGAGAGACTTTATAGATCTACTGATATATAATCAATAGGAGAATCATTTATATCTCTATAATTAATTCGGTATTACCAGATAGTCCTGAACATTTAATTATCCTATGCAGATTTTTCTATTAAAATTTATTTTTGTTGTCTTTTGTGCCCTTGTCAGTAGTAGTCTTCACAGGAAACAAAACGTTAGAATGCCTAATGAGTAACTTCAATTTTAATTTATTGTCACTTAATGTAAGAGACTATAAGAAGAATAGAAAAATGGTCAATTGGTTCATTAAACACAAAGGAGAAAATGGGATTACTTTTATACAAGAAACACACAGTACTTTAGACAATGAAAACGAGTGGTCTCAGAGGACAAGAGGAAAATTAGTTATGTCTCACGGGACATCAAAAAGTAAAGGTACGGCTATCTTGTTTGGAAGTAAACTAAACTATATAATTAAGGTGGGACCGGAGGCTATTTTCGGTCAAATTGTATCGTTTTTGAAAAAATTGTAACTCGTCGCAAATTAAACCAAAACTCATGAAACTTTCGCTTCTAACCCTATATAAACCAAAATTTACTATAAAAGTTTGTATGTTAGGTTAAGGATAAAAAAGACGTCACAGGAATTTAAGGAATGTGTGACTACTATAGAAAGCTAAATTTCTAACATATTGCTTTATTGCTTTGTTGTCTATTTATGAAATTTTCACTAACAATGTACTCAAGTAAAATAAAGATTTTCACCGCAGTACACTCCAAACAAATGAATAGTACTTGTTTTATCGCGAATTTTCTATGCGAAAACATCCGCTGCCTTGCTACCGTACTCTCGTCATCATGTCGAGGTGTACTCGAGTGTACTGCGGTGAAAAGCTTCCTATAGGCATAAAATATGCCCCTGCAAAGTTTGCTGCTGTTCCTTTGAATCCTCTTCGCACTATCATGTGTTTCCTGGGGCAGTATTTTCATATTTCATGGTTTTGAAGCCATTACAAACTGAAATACTCTCACAAATTGCTTCTTCTCGCTCGATCCGTGTCGCCATCTTGGATTGAGCCTGTGTTATCATTTTCAGCGGATTTCTTCAAATGTATAGGCTAAAAAAGGAGCAAATGCCCATATATATCTTCCTATTATTCCCGCGAAAACCAATCAACTGAGGCTTGGATAAACATAGACACCTTGGCATGGCAACGGCGCCCATACCCACGCTGTTGACAGATTGCAAACACAGCCAGAATCAAAACGACAAAGGCAAGTTCTCGTGTTACACACTATTTACTAGTATCAAAAATGGAAAATCTTTCAAAGTCTTCAAAGATTCTGCACACCAACAGAGGTTCTGGGACTGGAAGCAGAATGAACTTCAGTCTCGATGAGATTGAAGCTCTTGGCTGGAAAGTCATCAAGAGAGAAGTCGGAAGAAAGTACTTTTGAGCTTTGTAAACCCCGCAGGAAAGCGTTTCAACAGCTCACTCAGCATAGTTAAGGCTTGGCTGTTATGAAGATTTTAATGAAATATCAGAAATAAAATTCTTAAAAATCAGTGTTTGGTTCTACAAGGCTATTACTTGGCAGGATAATATTTATTAGTCACTGCTAAAATTTGTCAGATCGATTGGTCAGATAAGTGATCACGTGACTGAATTAATTAGCATATTTTGAGGTAAATTAGGTGGTATCTTGATGGGCTTTGAGGAAACACTTATTCCAAAAATATCAAAGTCTTTTCATTTTAATTCAATGACTTAAAGGTCTAAGTTCGAGTAACCAACTGGAAACAAAGGTTTAATTAAATAATAAATGCGTCACAATATTTTGAAACTATATTTATAGCTTTTTTCAAGTTCAATCGCGTTTTTTCGTATTTTTTAGTTATGATAGCTCACTTTTCCAGTTATATCGTAAAAATTAATCAACAGTTAAAATAGAAACTGCATAAAAATGAAAAGATTATCTTCTGTAAATCCATACACAATAACGATGAAGTTCCTTGAACTGAAGAGAAAATACGATGGACAGGCTCACGTACAACTGTCAAGCGGATTTCTTGTGAGAGTAGGTTTCTATGGATACGAGGAAGAGAGAAGAAGCAAAATGGCGGACATAAATTGGTCATTCCTCGGTATTTTCTTCAAATGATCTTTGTTAGAGGATAATTGCGCGTTTTTTATCACTGGAATATACCGTTACTTATTTGAACTTTGCTCTGGTACAGATATACTGTGAGTATTTCGTTTTATCAAGTAAATGCAGTTGTTTAACTAAAGGATATGACATTGTACAACGAGGAAAAACAAATGAAGAACGTCGATTGTGAACTACATGAATTTATTTTATTAAATACAATTGAAATAAATAGATTTATGACTTCTGCGCATGTCTGTTCATTTAAGCGGGAGTTTTGAATACGTTATAGTTGTGGAATTATTAAGAGAGTTTTATACAAGTTTCTTCCCGAATTGCTTTTCGATTTTACTTTTATTGTGTCACTAAGTGATCAGAAGTTAACTAAAGGATGGCAGGGACCTTTTTATGTCCAAATACTTGTGGATTTGCAAAGATTGCGGCTCTAGAGATTTCAAGAGAGCGGTCGAGTTTAATCCGTAGGGAGAAGGGAGAGAGCAACACTAAATATCAAGCTCGTTTAAAACAGGAAATGTACAAAGAATTTAATGACACATTTACTGACACGATGGACAGATTTTCAGTACAATTTCTACAGTTTCACAAGAAGTTGCCTGGTTTGAAGGATACAATTAATAAGTGGAACTTCAGGAAGTCTGATGAGAAGTCGTGTTACATGGAAACGTTTACAAGAAAGAACTGGAAAAAACTGTCAGACACTCGAAAGAAAGAACACTCTTTCAGTAACTGTAAGGGCTGTGCAGTAAGATATGCAAACATTCAAGTTTTGTTCCCTATAAAGTCATCTTTTCTCAAAGGAAAAGCGAAGGTTAACCCGGTTTTTGCAGCTCTAGGCGAAGCCAACAAGACAAGAGCTAAAGAACTCTCCACAAAACCTTCTCCAACCAACATCAAAAATTCAGCCAAAGCTATATATGACAAAGTTTCTCTCCATTATTTGAGAAATCCTTTAATGTGAGCTTTGCAGAAGGTTTGTCGAAAGTTCCAGAGCTACTACTTCAACACAAAACACTAAATGAAAGACGAAATGACAGACGAAATCACTACCGCAATACTAAGGAAGGCATTGAAAATCAAATGGAAGAAACTGCATTTCTGAGGCAAGTACAATTGTATTATTAATTAATTAAACACAATTAACTAACAGGAACCATTAAGGCACAGTCCAAAATAAATGTGTTAATATAACTTGTGTATCATTAGTCTATCAGCTTTATTAATGATTTGACATCTACTAATCAGCCAATGCATGCATGATCAGTTTGATTTTCAGGTACATGTATGGCACATACTGTAATAATTATTATGTGCCATACTTGAAAATCAAACTGATTATCATTATTATATGAATTAATACACCTATAGCCCTAAGTAAAATAATGTCACTGTAATATTAATTTTAATAATCTCAAGAATGTTTACAAAATGTCTGACTTGCAGTACTGCTCATTTGTCACAGTTAATAAATTCTCATATCAAAATTAAAGGAGTCAATAATCAAAACTTATTGTTTATCTTTTATACTTAAAGGTGTTTTGGTGGGGGACAGTCCTTGAGTGCATGGCAGCGTGGTAGGATCACCCTTTCTTTTGAGCCAAAGGAAACTGCAAGAAAAAGAAAAGCAGAAAATGATGAAAATCAAATTCCAGCAAAGAAAAATCACACAGGCAACTTTGAAGCAATTAATTGGGACAAAGAAACCTTAAAACAAGAAGTAGAGGGGTTTCCTGATGGATACTTGATTAACTACAGTCTGTTGGCCAGAGAGTACAATGTGTGTGGTAGCTCTGGTCAAATAATGCAAAATGGTGGTCAGATTGTGAAAGAATGGTTAATTTCACAGGGTGTTGACCTTTCTCGTTTCAAGACCATAAGAAATGATAATGGAAAGGTAATAAGAAGAAGGAAAAGAAAAGGAACAGGAGGTGAAATTAGCCTCCCCACAGAAATTACAAGGGATACATTAAAACAGAAGTTGAAAGAGAAAATAGAGTCTGGTGAATACACAGTTGGTGAAATGATAGTACCTTACCAGGTAAGAATTAGCTGATTTAACAAAATAATTGTGTAACAATGGGACTTACAACAATATAATTTTAATTTTCAGTATGAAAAACTTGTTATTAATAAAGACCTCAAGATTGTGAAAAAAGAATTTACAACAGAGGGGAGAAAGACACCTCTCCAAGAAATTAAAAGGAAAATGCTGATGAAGCAGGAGCAATACCTCAGAAAATCAAGTGATCAGTTCTACAATGAATTAACTGAAAATGAACTGAAGCAGAGGCTTGTAGAGCTGAATGAGTTATATGAAAATGAACACTTAAGTGTTAGTGAAATGAGAAATAAGTTGAAATACATAGAAAGAACCAGAAACTTGCTTGTTTGGTTGGACAACTCTACTGTGGCCAACCATGGATATTGGTGGTGTGCCTTGTAACTTGTCTATATGACCCTGCCGTCTTTCTAACTGATCAGGAATACAAAGCTAAAACTGGGAAGAACATCAAAATCCAGAAAGTGATTGAAGAGCCTGAAGTCCACTTCATTGCAAGGTGTGGAAGTTCCGAGCATGAACAACTTCTCTACTGCGAGACAAGATTGAAGTGCATTCAAGGACTAAAATCTAGTATCTCCATTGACTCCATCGAGTATAAGGATACAATGAGATTTTGTCATGGAGACAGTCCCCAAAGAGCTTTTGAAGCTGGTCAACAAAAGGGTGGCAATTATTTTTGTGCCTCATGTGGTATTCACTGTCAAATGGTAGCTGACCCATCCCATGCTCTAAACTGCAAATTAGAAACACTTCAAAAAAAGCAAATTGTTATCTTGCAAGGAGCTGTTTCAAGGAGAAACAGCATCAAGTTACAAGCAAAACCACTCAAAGGCTTAAGCAAGGCAGAACTTGAGGAGGAACTAGCCTCAAGAGGCAATTTTGAAGATGGAACAAAGAAGGATCTCCAAGACAACCTCACTGAAATATTGTGTGGAAAACAAAGAGTCCCAGCTTTGTTATTTAATGTGCCAGAAGCTTCCCTCAAGACCCTGTGCCTTGATCGATATGAGATCCTACCATGTGAACCGCTACACGATATAGGTCATCACATTGAAAACTTTTTTTCTGAGTTTCCTAGACATATATCTGATGCTGAATCAAAGCTCATAGATGAATGTGTAGAAACGTGTCTAGGAGGCAAGGAAAGCAAAAGAACAGTTGACCACCGTGCTGCCCTTGTAAAGACAGCAGCTGTTGCGCACCAATCCAACATCATGTCAGCAAAAACACTGTCAGTAATTGACACATTAGTTCAAATGCAAGAGATTCTCTACTCCCCAGATGACAAGCGCTCTCCAGCACTAATTCTTCGCTACTGTAACCAAGCCTGGTATCATGCTATCCTACTAAAAACTCTCATTGATCAACCCAAGAAACTCACAAGAAGAAAAATGTTTGGCATTTACTTTCATAACCTGTCTACCCATGCTGGGCTCATGCTACGTCTCATATCTGGTCAAGCATCTAATGCAGAGGCACAAGAAAGAATTTTCAACAGCATAAAGCGCATCACTAAGCAAACCAGTAATAACCACCCAGGACACATCATTCCTAATTTGTTCATTCGCCTACAAGCTGAAAAAGAGATGGAGTTGCAAGGAGATGATGTTGGCAAGCAGCAAGCCCACATAAGCAATCTCGCTAAATCCCTTCCACCAGCTACCAACACCTGTATCCCCATAAGTATCATTAAGAAGTACAACCATGAATGGCAAGCTCACCTCCAACAGATTAGTGATTATTTGATTGAAGGAGAAGGTGTCTGGTGGAGCAAGAATGATGATTATGTGGAATTCCATGATGTAACTAATCACCCATCACCTGAAGACACTGGTCCATTTCTTCATCATTTTAGGTCGAGCACACTCGAGAATGAAGCAGATATGCTAGATGACTGTTGGTATCAGTGTATTACAAGCCAAACACCAATCCCAACTAACATAATTAGATATGATGAATCTGATGGTACCACAACTAAGTTATACATCAATTTCCTTAACAATAGCAACCAAGTACATCCACCAACAGAAGAAGATATCAACAATGACCAAAATAACATCACAGATTCTAATGATTTTGAAAACATCCATCCATCTATAAATCCCTCTTCCACAAATTACAGTCATCCAACAAGAGGGGGAGGAGAAGAGGAAGAGAAAGATGATGAAGAAGAAGTCATATCTATCTCTCCCATACAAGATGAAACAATCAACTTGGAGGGTATTCCATCACCACAATCATTTGAAATAATTAATGATCAGCATGAATTAAATTGTTCTCCTGTTTCCAACCAAGACAAAGTCTCAAATATTACCGAATCAAATCCATCTAAACAACAAGAAATGGTAGTGGAGCCTACACATTACAACTACAGCTGTACATTACAAACCCACCTAGGTAAAGCACTAGAAGTGGTAATGGGTCCCACAGAGGAAGTGAAAAGTCTAGATCATCAACATCATATGCTGAAAAAGATGAAAAAACAAAACAGTCAAACAAGAAACAAACAACTTGAGGATAAGTATGTAGATGCACTTGCAAGCATCCAAGTTAACATTTTGAAAGAAAAAACAACTGCAGAAGAAAAGCTCAAAGCATGGGAAAAAGATTATGTAATGAATCATAATCTTAGAGCGCCATCCCTAGAGGAGATGAAAACAGACCAGGATGCTTCACTTTTAATAAAAAAAGTTAAGTATGCAAATGCCTTGCTGAAAGAATGGAATATTCAATTTTAGCCTTTGTACATTATTTTGTATTTATCACTGACAGTTGTACAGGTGTATGAATTAGTTTGAACTATGGATGATACATTTTGTACAGGTCCAATTGTATTGCTTATATATATTATATAGATATATAAATATTGTGTATATAATTAACTTAAATCTACAAATTGTATATAAGCTTATATGTATATATAATAATTATGTACATACATGTAGTTCTCAAAGGAACGTTCAAGTTTTCGTTTTACAAAAAACTGAATGTAACTTACATTTATAACAAGAACTCAAATTATTAAAAAAATTAATAAACTTTATTTACCGTGGTCAGAATACTTGCTAATTGGTCTTTAATACTGCCACAACACGAAAATTAAAAAATCTGAAATTGAAGTACGTACAAGCAATCGAAGTAAGCAATATTGGTCCCCTTGATTGGTCCGAAGAACCGACATATAAGTTATAAGCTTTTAAATATCGTTTAGCAATTATTTACATGCGTGAAATGCACGTTTACAAGCTCACATATTGACATAACTCATAAGCTTAAGCTTTTAAAAGTAAATGAGTTTTAAATCATCCAGCATATACATGACATGCATATGTACATCCATGAACTTGACACACAAATAATAAAGTTATATTCATTCATGTTTGTTTCTTCTAAGTCAGTAAAATGTTTTGTTCTTTTGTATCCAAGCTATCGTATCGCTCGATTATAAATCGATCCGAAGGGCAAAGGTTTTACATGTACATGTACATCTTCGACGCGTCGAAAACCCCTCTTTATAGTACAACTTCGGTATTGTATTTAAAGTCATATACTAGTAAAACTTACACTATATACGTAAGCTTACATGCAACAGGCGTATGTACACATGTACACGCGATCAGAGTTTAGTTTTAGCCACACTAAACTGACTTACCATATAAATTGTGTAGTTCCAAATTCCACGAAATGGACACAAACTAGAACTCCCATTGCTGAAAGCTCCAACAAGTATTTACAAATGCTAATGAAGGTGAAAAACACGAACTGTACGAGTAACTTCGCGTCCCTTCGCGTCTACGCATAAGAGACGCCATTGTTATCTGTATTCATAACGACTTTGCGTCCGTTGTCACGGTAACCTAGCGTCCAGGCTCTCTTCGCCAAAAACTTCGCGGGGGTCAATTTTTTGATTAAGAGCCTTGCCTTAACTATGCTGAGCAAAAGAGGTCGAAAAAGTACTACGAGACGACCGGGAAGACGAAGACATAAGCTTACCAATGGCAATGACCAGCGAGACGGCTGATGAATCAGATTCTGATCCAGAGGATCCAGAGTACGAGCCGCCGCAAAAGCGTCTAAATATAAATGATGAAGGCGAACAAGATCAATCGAAAGAGTAAGTGTTTGTATGCAGTATGGTTCGTTTGTATAAATTATTACTTGTCTACCATTACCTATAAATATTAGTGTTTGAATCCCTGCTAAAAGTCATAGATACTATATAGATACTTCATATCTTAGATACATTCGAACGTTTCGTTTCGTATTCATTGTACCGGTCCGAGGGAGTCATGTTGTAGTAAATTATGTTTTACACATCACTACCTTAGCTTTCTGAACACTTTTGGAAGCATAATATTTACGTTATTTTATATTTTGATTTGCTATAGGATAACTGTTCCTATGGGCATCTTTGTTTCCACAACATCAAGCTTACTCCAGCTTGTTGGAGATTTCAACCATTATTTCAAGTGTCCTTCTGACAATGGTAGATGTAAAGGTAAGATAGTTCAGTGGTACTTTTACTTAGTGTTTATTGTACTTCGTTGTGACTTATGGAATCGACCATGGAATCAGTCTACTGTATTCCAAACCTGAGCGCCTTCAATTGTATATAATATAGTATAGATGTTGTGGTTTAAATTTTTCTGAGGGTTGTTCTAAGGTTATGCACCAGTCAATTGAAACCCCCGGTCCCTACCCCCCTAATCCCCCCCCCCCCCCCCCCACCCCTCGGGCATTAGCGGGGGGAAAGCGGGGACTTTCACTTCAAATTCACTACCTTTTCGTTCCCTGGTAGGCAGGGAATACACTTCCTTTCACCCCTTCGCCTTCCAGAGCGGGGAATAGGAGGGGATTCGCGACTCACATTTTACTTCTTTCAAAATATTATCTACAGAACAAATGAGTGCTGGCGGGGGAGTTCACCATTCATTTATGCCCCGGTGACCGGGGACTTCACTGGCTTATGCCCGGGGGGGGAATGCTAGTATTGTAAAACGTTTGGGTAAGGGTTTTGGGTTTGATGTTGTCACTGATAAGCATTTGTAGAAGTAATAGATGTTGTTCCCTTATATAAAGAGATCTTAGATGAGAATGTGTGATGATGATAAAAAGTCAGATGAAGATGTCTCTCCTGAACAATATAGGAAGTTGGTCTCGTGCCGTAACCACATGTGAGTTGCTGGCAGATAAGGGGATATTTCATCAGAATTGCACCTGTTGTCATAAAAAACTATATCACAGGTGGTCTATTATACTATATGGCCATCTGTCTATAGAGGTGAGACAGTATTTGTGATGACGAGCTGTGGAAGGGTACTTCAAGTCAAGCAGCAGAAGGGTCCATTTTGCTCAGTCTCTGGGCCAAGGCCGAAGGAAGACGTATGACTGGTTGATCAAGTCAGAATCGTCATCAGCAAAAAGTTTCCGTTATTCGTTTCTAACGTATTAGAGTAAAGATTCCTGTTGTGTGGTGGTCATGTTGGTAGGGCGCATGGAAGAAGCTCCAGGATCTTCAAACTGTGTCATCATTTCATCTCAGATGATTGCCCTTCACAAAATGCAATTGTTCCTGAAATCCAATCGGTGAAATGTGTTGTGCTGGGCAAAAAGCATGTTTTTGTTTCTACTGGACAGACCTGCATGTTGATGCATAGACCTGGTTATCCGCTGCCAAGCGCACCATGATTGTGCTCTGGTCCA
>JAUJYZ010000864.1:0-160198 GCA_033675265.1 Actinostola sp. cb2023
TAGGGGGAGGGGGGCGCTTATAAATTTTTCAGACCTCTAGTGGGGCGCTTATTCGAGGGAGGCATTTATTTGAAGCAGGGCACTTAATCGATAATTTACAGTACATGTTACATGACATGATAATCTATTCAGATGAAAAAACCATCAGACTTCAGTAAGCTATATATAGCCTCCCCTGCAGGCAATTTTAGGGGCCGGGTCATGCATTCCCACAGATGGCTCCTAAAATGCCGCATAAACCATCCAGTGGTCTATCGCAAATCCTGCAATCTGATTGGTTCGCTACTAGTGGTCTATCAGCTCACAGACCCCGAGTAGAGGTAAACGTCAAACAAAATGGCGGCTTTGTCGTCACGTTTTGCTAATGCTTCGGAGGAGTTTCTTGACAAATTATTGTCTGTTGCTTGTTTCTGTCATTTTCTACTGAGCTACTGGATGGTTGATGCTAAAACAATTAGACTACTTGTTCTCGTTTTCCATGAAGATAGTAAACTCGGCGCTACGTGCCTCGTTGACTCAATAGAAACCTCATAGAAACCTCGAACTCGTAGTCTAATTGTTAAGTAGCTTCAGAAACTCATAAGTAACCCACTTACATGTAAGCTTATGTCATGAGTTTTCTGGTAGCTTGGCTTTTTAGTCGGGCTAAAAATCCTGTGGAATTAAGGGGCGGGACCATTTTGATCGTTGATGGGGGTGGGGGTTAAATCCCAAAATAAATATCGAGCAAGCACTTCCACCTTTAAAAAAATATCGTGCAAGAACAAATGCATCAAAAAAAATATTGTGCATTCATGTGTGACACCAACTTCAGCTTTTTTTAAATTTGGTAGACCTAAATTTGAGTGTTATACCTGTGTACCTGTGTACTCTGCACGGGACAGGTCTTGATTTTCAAATTCAAAACCTAGCATTGTAGCCCAAGGGGCGTAGCGTGCATTATGCACGTATACACACGTGCATACAATTTAAAATAATTAAAATATATATATTAAAAAAAATGAAATCTAAGACAAAATCGTAAGAGCTGACTAGCTTTGAAATTATGAAATCCGGGAAATGGCACTTCATGGAGTGTGTATATGTATAATATTATTGTAGTTAGAAGCAGCCCCAGTGAACAGTCTCTCAACAAAATAAACTACAAAAAAACCTGAGTGATCAGCATTTTACTATATATATTTGTGTAGCAAGAAAATCCGCTAGAATACGAAGAAAATGGTATTTCCAAGGCTCTAGATTTCAAAATTTCCAGGGGGAGTATGCCCCCTTACACCCCTAGAAGCGTGCGGCTTCGGCACTGGTTTCTCTGTGCGTACATTAGAAAAAAGCATGCTTACGCCTTTGAAAAGTATTGCAACGCGAGCATTGAATACTTTGATAATTATACATTTAACTAAAAGAAAATGACTCTCCGTGCTTCTATACAAAATTAATGCACGCTGAGGTCTTGAAACTGCTGGTAGTGGATGTACGAGCGGAACGCGAGTGCATTCAGCAGCTTTCAAGACCTCAGAAGTGCATTATTTTTGTATAGAAGCAAGGAAAGTCATCTTCTATTCGCTTTATAATATAAAACTAGTTTTAAACAGGTTTTCTGCTTTGTTTTCGCTGCTCCGTACTTCTATAACATAACAATGCACGCTCAACAACCAATCAAATCGTGCGTTCTTGGGAGGTACACATAGTTTATATTATAATAGCTGCTTATACTCCCTAGGATTTTTCTGTTTCAGTGGAAATTTCACCATTCATTGATTGATGGCATGTAAAATTTAATAAATCATGATGTAAGTAGAACAACAGACTGTACAAATAATTAAATTAAATAAACAAAGGTAATTTATTATACAATTTTCAATATTTTCAATTTGACAACTGAATAGATCTATATTGGCAAACAAAAATAAATTTGGTTAAAAAAAATATCGTGCAAGGGCCTAAGGCAGTGAAAAAATATCGTGCAAACAAAATAAATCAAAAAATCAAAATCAATGGCATGCATGTTGTTTATATAACTAGTCATGTCAGTTTATACTCATAGAACAATTGCACCCAGCGAAACCTCTTGTGTTATTGACGTATCAATAGATCTATTACCGGTACTTACATGTTATGATTGTGTCTTCGGATTTTGGGCTTCCTGTGGTGTACATGTGCTCAAAGATTAAGAAACGCAAGAAATTCGGTTACAAATCTGAAATGAACCTAAGCGCAGCAGGTTATAGTTTTCTCTAGCTTTCTATAGATATTTCGTATTTCTAAAGTAATATTGTCTCAAATTTTAAGCTTTGAAAAATTTCGATTTTGCGAACGAGGTAAATTACAGTGCATCGTGTCCTTATTTTGTACACAACAACTTTGGAGGCAAAGATACAAAGATTCAGAGCATGTACACCCACCATATTCAACACAGTCGATGATTATTACCTTCTAAGCAGAACCTCCTTTTTTGAAGTCACCATTACTTAATTTAGCTTCTCTAGAAAGCCGAGACCTTCACCCGGTCGAAAGATTTCGCTCTCCATTTTGATGACCATCAAGACTAAAAAAACTCCGAAAAAAACACTTAATCCTTGCATTACTTTTATCTCGGTAGAGATATTCTTACACATTAATACCTCTAGATACTAAAAATATATACATGTAGACTGTACATGTAGATCTGAACAGAATGTTGAGCGTTTTGTAGTCGGTATCAAGAAGACCAGATTGGCCGCCATACTGCAGCTAGCTGTGACGTCACACTGGTTACTATGAGTCGGCCACTTTTGAACAATAGAGTCACCTCCTCCCTCCTGATTACCCCCCAAGGCACAAAGCATTATGTGCTATGAGAAAGTAGAGAATTGGACAATACTTGCCCACTAACTTACTGTACAATTATTTAATTAAGAAACGTGGGCTCTTCAAACCTTGGAAATCCATTGCAAATGTATTGGAAATTAGCTAGGTTTTGAACATTTGAAAATATTCAGTTCCAAGGTTTGAAGAGCGTGCGTTTTTTCCAGTGACAATACCTGTTCCTCCTTTGCTAAACTGGAATTCCTCACTCCATACTGGTAACAGAACACTAAAGGAATTTAAGGTCCCATACATAATAATCAAGACCACTGTACTGCTGAAACAGACGAACCACGCCCGGAGTCCGTCACGTGGATGGGGTGTATCACTGTGTTTACAGAGAACCATCTTAAAGAAAAAAGAAGGGAAGAGGGGCAGGAGTTAGTGATTGTATACTACATTCTGCCTTTCTTTTCTGTTTTTAAATGATATATATTTAATATTTTACATCATATCTACTTTACAAATGCATTGTATTAGACTGGATCCCATAAATAGCAGCATCCATGTAGCATTAAAATCTGGGATGGCGTTGGAACAAGTTTGGCTATTTTTAGAACACGAAATTGACCAATCACTGTGCACTTCCGGTCAGTTTAACTACTGCAGAGAGACTGATTGAAGTTCGTAAACAACATAGTAGAACATTTCTACTTCGAAATGTTTCAGTGAAAAACAGATTGTAATTGTATTTGCAGCATTTTTAGCTGCTCGCTTCTCGTGACCAACAGCTCCAACGTATTCTATGACTGGAAGTGCACAGTGATTGGTCAATTTCGTGTTCTACGGGCTCCTGATTAGAGGAAATCATCATGTTTTTAAAACAGACTACATGTACATGAGACCTGGATAAGTTACTCTTAGGCAGTTTGTGTATACTATAAGAGTAATAAGAGTAATAATAATAATAATAATAATAATAATAATAATAATAATAATAATAATAATAATAATAATAATAAACTTTATTACATGCTCTCATACTCCCCTCGGGGCTTTTCAGTATCTAATTGCCCTATACCACTATGACGTCAAATCAAAACAATCTATTGTTTAAACGCTAAGGATCATGGTCGCTAGAGGGGGAAAAAAACAGCACTGACAACACAAAGGATTTCCCAAATAAATGTATTTTACAGACGATCTGAAAGCAATAAAAGTCACCAAACACAGTAAATATTGTGGGAAAAGTATCGATGAACATAATATCTGGAAACTAGCCAATTTGAAATCAAGCGAACCTCAGCAGAGCAGATTTAGTTCAAATTTCTATTGTTCTTCACGATTCTGTCCCCCTCATAAATAAGCCGTTACGTCATAATGGTATAGGGCAATTACAATTTTATTTTATAAAGCAAGACACAGCAAATAATACTGAAAACATCGGCTTCATATTATTGACGTTAACCTGATATTTCCACTACCAATATAGAACCACATACAAATACTGTCAGAACCGTCAAAAGAATAAATATTGCTTGGACACGTGCGACTGACCTTCGACACTGAACTGGTGTCCTACATAACACAAACTTAAAATCTCCAAAATCACCTCCAAAACTACGATGGTTATTAGTAGATGTGTTCTTACCTTTTCTAAATTGGTTGAATAATCGATTAATATTGCACTTTATGGCAGCTTGAATCAGACATTCAGTAGACAAAACGTACACCATCGACAATCAGTCACTTACGTAACTAATGTTTGTTGGGCTACCTGTGGTGAATTCCATAGGAAGCCCAATCTTAGTATAAGTGGCTCGCTCTTGAAGTGACGTCATGGAACAGTATATTTAACAATTAGACAGCGAGTCCGAGCTATGAGCAGTTGACTATCTTAGCTCATAGACAACGAGGGCGAGTTGTCTAATTGTTTTAGTATAAACAAACTAGCATACTTAATTTTATACCAATATTTCTTGTTTAATTTGCATAGGCAAGAAGAATAAGAATTTTATGCTAGTTATAAGTACACATTTGGCTGAACTAATCGAGCTGTTTAGGCCATCAATAAATGGAAAACCGTTAAACCAGAAAAGTTGGTTCTTTTGTTGAAAAACTTTCATAAATCAAATAACAAATGAACAAAACACGAGTCAAGAGTGGTGTAGCCTTCGTTTATTACCTTTATCACTATCAGTACTCCCTTTCACTTTGTCTTCGCTAAAGTTGAAAAATGAACAATCTTCCTGAACTTTGACGATCGTATCTCGCTCAGTTTCTGCAGTGTCATCCAAAGAAAACTTGCTTGAATTGTCAATGAGATGTCTATATTTATGTGCTGATTCCATATCTTGTTCTTGAGATTTGTTTCTCGGTCTATTTTAGTTCTTTTTAGCGAGAAAACAACTATCGGATTTGTCCGCCATCTTGCTTCATCGCTTTCACGGCCAATGGTTACCATGGTGATTCATGTGATAGACTACTAGTTTGTTTATACAATGTTCTTTAGATTCTTTATAATATTTTAATCACTTTTACAGCTTGTGGAGTCGTGTGAATTCTTTATATAAATTTATCTCAAATCTTATTCTATGTGATATTTAGAGTCAGTAAAGACGAGTCTGTGTTAGCAAGTCTTGCACCAATGAGACCTAATTGAATCTCCATGTCTCTCGTAGTTTGTCTTTCCTTGTGTCCAAATAGAAGACAAAACGGTAAAGCACTGGCGACAACCACCATGCCACCAATGATGTAAAAAGCTGGTACGTACGAGTTGAATTGATCTGCTATAAACCCTAACAAAGGAAAAATATCAAATCACTTAAATCAATTATATAAAAATTTCCAAATGGTCTTGAGAGCAGAAGCTTCGTCAATAATTTGATAAAGATTACGACAATTTTTAATTTAAACATGTTTCGGCAGTGCTGCTGCCATCATCAGTAATTTAATGAGTGATCTATACAGTGTATGAGCTTATATATAGTATATCAGTATGAAGAACAAAAGAACATTGAAGTGTGTGATTACAGTGAAAGTTTTAAATTTACATGAGAGACTTGTTGATTTAAAGAGGGCTTTTCCCAAAGGATGTGAATGGCTTCCTTAATTTTCAATTGGAAGCCAGTTCTAGCCTGATCAAGTATCTTAAATGATTCTCTGGAGCATAGGGCTCGGCATTCCGACTGTTTGAAAATGTGAGAGGCCTTATCCGTAGTAAGATGTTCATGCATGCGCGTAGTAAGGTGTCGAGAGGTTTCACCGCCGGACATAGCAGGCACCACAGCCTGCACAAGAAAATTTGTGAACTACGCTCGAGCGGAACCCACTAGGGATAGGATCTTTCGCACTGAACAAAGAACCTATTTTAAACGCGGAAAACACTACCTCGATATCAATATTATCGCAGCACCGCTTAAGAAGAATGCGAATATAATGCGTTTCTGAGTGATTTGAGAAAAATTTCCTATATTATAAGGGAGTTTAAAATAAAAAGTATTTGTACAGTTATTCTCATTATTAGGAGGACTGCTGGTGGATAAAGATTTAGTAATGCTGTTATTAACGACTTTATCGATAAGATGGCCAGGGAAGGAATTTTTCTTGAGAATATGTATTAATTTACTAATGTCCTCATGAAAACCATTCCACGTGTTGGTAATTTTGCTAATACGGTCAACTAACGTCCTAACAAGACCTAACTTGTACGAATAGGAAGTAAAGCTAAAAAAATTGGTGAGAAGGCCAGTAAATGTAGACTTACGAAAAACCTTAGTGAAAGACATCCAAAAAAGCTAATTTGTGCTCGGATTCTTTCTCCATAGTGAACCGTATGTTCTTATGCTGAGAGTTAAGATAGTGAAAAAACAGCTCAGCCTCACTTACCGAATGAAACAAACAAAATGTGTCATCAACATACCGCCGATAAAACAATACCTCCGAAGAAACAAAGTTTTCCAACCATACCTTTTCATGGTGTCCCATGAAAAGATTGGCAAGCACGGGGGCGAGGGGGGACCCCATCGCCACTCCATCGATCTGATCATAAAATGAGCCGTTGAATGAAAAATGAGTCTGAGCTGTTGCTATGGAGAAAAGATCCTGTAGCTCCTTAGATGTTAAACTAATGCTCGTATTTTCAGTGATGTATTTGACAGCTAAATTGATACTTTCTCCATAGCAACAGCTCAGACTCATTTTTCATTCAACGGCTCATTTTATGATCAGATTGATGGAGTGGCGATGGGGTCCCCCCTCGCCCCCGTGCTTGCCAATCTTTTCATGGGACACCATGAAAAGGTATGGTTGGAAAACTTTGTTTCTTCGGAGGTATTGTTTTATCGGCGGTATGTTGATGAAACATTTTGTTTGTTTTATTCGGTAAGTGAGGCTGAGCTGTTTTTTTCACTATCTTAACTCTCAGCATAAGAACATACGGTTCACTATGGAGAAAGAATCCGAGCACAAATTAGCTTTTTTGGATGTCTTTATAGACAACAAGGATTACTCTGTAGTCACTAAGGTTTTTCGTAAGTCTACATTTACTGGCCTTCTCACCAATTTTTTTAGCTTTACTTCCTATTCGTACAAGTTAGGTCTTGTTAGGACGTTAGTTGACCGTATTAGCAAAATTACCAACACGTGGAATGGTTTTCATGAGGACATTAGTAAATACATATTCTCAAGAAAAATTCCTTCCCTGGCCATCTTATCGATAAAGTCGTTAATAACAGCATTACTAAATCTTTATCCACCAGCAGTCCTCCTAATAATGAGAATAACTGTACAAATACTTTTTATTTTAAACTCCCTTATATAGGAAAATTTTCTCGAATCACTCAGAAACGCATTCGCATTCTTCTTAAGCGGTACTGCGATAATAATGATATCAAGGTAGTGTTTTCCGCGCTTAAAATAGGTTCTTTGTTCAGTGCGAAAGATCCTATCCCTAGTGGGTTCCGCTCGAGCGTAGTTTACAAATTTTCTTGTGCAGGCTGTGGTGCCTGCTATGTCGGTGAAACCTCTCGACACCTTACTACGCGCATGCATGAACATCTTACTACGGATAAGGCCTCTCACATTTTCAAACAGTCGGAATGCCGAGCCCTATGCTCCAGTGAATCATTTAAGATACTTGATCAGGCTAGAACTGGCTTCCAATTGAAAATTAAGGAAGGCATTCACATCCTTTGGGAAAAGCCCTCTTTAAATCAACAAGTCTCTCATGTCAATTTACAACTTTCACTGTAATCAAACACTTCAATGTTCTTTTGTTCTTCATACTGATATACTATATATAAGCTCATACACTGTATAGATCACTCATTAAATTACTGATGATGGCAGCAGCACTGCCGAAACATGTTTAATTTAAAAATTGTCGTAATCTTTATCAAATTATTGACGAAGCTTCTGCTCTCAAGACCATTTGGAAATTATATAAAAATATCAAATCAGTTAAATTCTATGAGCTTATGGTTCGACTGTAGTACTATATTCCTAGCATGAACCTCAAGCATCTCTATTCTTCACTGTAATCCGTACTCGATTCAGGCTCACATGATCAACAGGTGGCAGGCACAGGCAGCCCAACCATTTGTGCGCACTTTCTGATGGGTTTCCTGTCGGTAGAGCGCGAGGAATAAGTACTATATTGGGCTCTATCTTGTTCGACTTACCAGCGATGGGTGGACCTATAAAGACTGGTAACGAATTCACAATCCCACCCATTCCAAAACCCAACGCATCTTTTCTTGAATCGCCAAAACACGTGAGCAAAAAGTAATTATGGGTGGATATAAAGGCGCCATTACCAAGTCCATAGAATATGGCAAATAGAACGAAGTGATAATACTCTTTGGCCTGAGTAAACGGTATCAACGAAGACCCGATAATAAACACTGACAGTTGGAGACCTTGCATCGAGGTCAGCCATTTCTTGTCGATAACTTTTCCGATCATTATTCGGGAAACAGACGAGCAGACACCGATGAAAATGAAGAGAAGGGAAGCCTTTGAAACGGGAATGTTACGATCCTTGGCGAATGACACCTGGAAGTGAATAAAAACGGTGTAAACTACTCGTATAGTGTCACTTTACATTAAGTCTGTGGAAAGGGTTTTTGTTAGGTGGTTGTGGGACCGAGAGGGACTAAGTCGATATAATTATTAATATATTATTTTTATTATTATATTATATATTTATACTGTAAATTATATAAACAGCGCTTTGAGCACAAGAAAAAGCGCTATATAAATAATAAAGTTATTATAAAGTTATTATTATAAGAATTGAAAAGTAAAAAAAAACAAAAAAACAAAAACAAATTGAAAAGTGGTTCACCCATACTTACCAAATGTACTAATGGTACGTAATAACCAAACAATCCTGTCCAAATAACAATCATCCCGATGGTATACTTGGGACTTCTCCATAAAGAACAGTCAATATACCCTGAGCACATTTTCTTGATTCTCGATTGACTCTCATGTCTAGATGCTTCTATATTCTCCGCTTCCTCTTTTTCTATGTTTGGATTGTAGGAGAGACACAACAAAGCCGCCAGTACCCATGTTCCCGCCATGACACGAAGTCCATTCCTCCAACCAAGAGAGTCAATCAAAGCTTGGAAAGCCGGCACAATGGTTAATGTTCCAATGCTTGATCCAGCTAAAACCCATCCGAGAGCCAAACCGAGTTTCTCTTTAAAACATCTTTTAACCACAAAAATGGACGCATACGCTAACAAGCTTGCACCCACTCCAAACAGCAGTCCGTAGGAGACGTAAAGAACCAGTATTCGTTTGACAAAGGAACTGGCTATTATTAAGGCTGCGACAGCAAAACCACTGCAAAATCCAACATTTCTTTCACCAAACCGTGTGCTTATTCTTATTGCGATTGGCGCAAACAGCAAAATTGACCCAAATGAGATCGATCCAATCCAGGCTAGAAATATGAATGAATCCATCAATCAACGCAGTCAGGCAGCAATCCATGCAACACATTCTCGTACCCAGATTTGTCGTGGGCTCTGGGAAACCCTGTTGCTCGGCGGTCGTCAAAATGACGACCAAGTCGTCAGAGCGCATGCTCATACTAAAGACCGCTGCGTGCGAGCGGAGGCTGTGGAAAAGTCTACTAGCTACCAAGAGACCATAATACTAAGAGAGCGAATCGCGCGGAATGATGGTTGGGATATGCTCGTGGCGCTAAATCTATTTTTAGTAAACCGGAAGGTGAGCACACATCAGTAAAATTTTACTTCCGGCAGATAAAATCTCTTCCGCTAAAACGCTTTAAAAAATCAAGAAAACATAGCTTAAAAGCTCGTAAATTTCGGGATGATAACGTTCATGTCAAAAGACGACAGTAAATTGAAAACTGCTACGGTAAAGACAGTGAATTTCAGTCCGGCTTTGAAAGTTGAAAGCATTTTTGAATTTTCGATCTTTGAACGCGGCCGCGCCGCGGCTTCCCGCCATTTATGTAAATAAGAAATCGATCTGCTGCGGAATCAAATTCAAACAAGAAATTAGATCGATTGTGTCGTTCAACCTATGCTATTCTACATGAAATGGCTTCATATAACACCGTAAGGGATTGATTTCTTTGAAAAGGAGTTGTAAAGTTTGAAAAGAGTAAAAAAAAACATCACCTTGGTGAGTCGGGATTGACCAACTCAACATGGAAACCAAAAACTACAACTACAAGCCTGCTGATTGTCGCTGATATTTGTACTTCCAGTTCTTCGTTTATTGCTTTGAACAATTAGAGAGTATTCACAAGAAAAGATGGAATCGATGACTTATGGATTGAAAGTACTGAATTCGACGAAAAAAGAAGAAACTTCGGCCTCGCTTCACAACTCACAAAGAAATGTGCTTGCTTTTGGCCTTGAGTTTTCGCAGTTTTATAGCACGATGAACAGCCGCTTCAAAAACACGTTCAAAGACGAAAAATATCTTCTAAACTATTCCTTCAAAGTGAAACACATACTATGAATCTCTTTGGATCTGTTTGGTGGCTCGTACATCACTAGGAGTGTTTTAGGAGTTAAAAAAACCCAACAACAACACAACAACAACCTGAGAGTGAAAGTGAAACTGAGTCAACACGGCTTTAATACGAATACGAGTGATTCAAACAAGATTGGTGAAGGTAAGCGTGTATAGATCTTTCTTTCTTCGCCAACGACTGTAAATTAAAGTGTGTGCTATTTCTACCTAGCGATGTTTGAAAACTTGTCGCTTGATTGTTGTCGTTTCTCAAAACCAGTTTGCAATAAAAACCGACGACTAGTCGTAGTTAGGACTTGAAGTCAGTTTTTTTTGTTTTTACTTCCAGTCTTGTCCTTTGTTGCAAGAGTTTTTAATTTTAATTTTACCATTATGATAACAGCAATAACAACATTCATAGCTAGCCGGCGTTTTACCGAAAGAGTTTTTTCTGCCGGAAGTCAGATTTCGCTGAAGTGTGCTCACCTTCCGGTTTACTAAAATAGATTTAGCGCCACGAGCATGGGCCACACATCAGTACGAGATTCGCTCTCTTAGTATTATGGTCTCTTGTAGCTACGTAGTGTTTACGTTGGTTCGAATTCAAACAATGTAACAAGTACACAAGTTTGTACATGTATCTTCGTGTAGCAGTTTAAAAGCCCTTCGACGTTCATCATCAGTTCTGACAGTTCTTCTCTAGTGGCTCTGTTGCGATAATTGCTGGACGATATATATGGTTTCTCTTGAATTAGTTATAAAAACATTCCTTTGAATAAAAGGGCGAGTACGATCGATTGTGATCTATAATAATGGTTTATTCTCTACTTTCTCATAGCACATAATGCTTTGCGCCTTGGGGGGTAATACAAAAGAAAATGGGAGCTTTCTGTCAACCATGTAATTATGCAACACCATTTTCTTTTGTATTACCCCCCAAGGCACAAAGCATTATGTGCTATGAGAAAGTAGAGAATTGGACAATACTTGCCCACTAACTTACTGTATATTTAATTAAGAAACGTGGGCTCTTCAAACCTTGGAAATCCATTGAAAATGTATTGGAAATTCATTAGGTTTTGAACATTTGCAAATATTCAGTTCCAAGGTTTGAAGAGCGCTACGTGCGTTTTTTTCCAGTGACAATACCTGTTCCTCCTTTGCTAAACCGGAATTCCTCACTCCATACTGGTAACAGAACACCAAAGGAATTTAAGGTCCCAAACATGATCATCAAGACCACTGTACTGCTAAAACAGACGAACCACGCCCGGAGTCCGTCACGTGGATGGGGTGTATCACTGTGTTTACAGAGAACCATCTTAAAGAAAAAAGAAGGGAAGAGGGGCGGGAGTTAGTGATTGTATACTACATTCTGCCTTTCTTTTCTGTTTTTAAATGATATATATTTAATATTTTACATCATATCTACTTTACAAATGCATTGTATTAGACTGGAGCCCATAAATAGCAGCATCCATGTAGCATTAAAATCTGGGATGGCGTTGGAACAAGTTTGGCTATTTTTAGAACACGAAATTGACCAATCACTGTGCACTTCCGGTCAGTTTAACTACTGCAGAGACTGATTGAAGTTCGTAAACAACATAGTAGAACATTTCTACTTCGAAATGTTTCAGTGAAAAACAGATTGTAATTGTATTTGCAGCATTTTTAGCTGCTCGCTTCTCGTGACCAACAGCTCCAACGTATTCTATGACCGGAAGTGCACAGTGATTGGTCAATTTCGTGTTCTACGGGCTCCTGATTAGAGGAAATCATCATGTTTTTAAAACAGACTACATGTACATGAGACCTGGATAAGTTACTCTTAGGCAGTTTGTGAATACTATAAGAGTAATAATAATAATAATAATAATAATAATAATAATAATAATAATAAACTTTATTACATGCTCTCATACTCCCCTCGGGGCTTTTCAGTATCTAATTGCCCTATACCACTATGACGTCAAATCAAAACAATCTATTGTTTAAACGCTAAGGATCATGGTCGCTAGAGGGGGAAAAAACAGCAACAACACAAAGGATTTCCCAAATAAATGTATTTTACAGACGATCTGAAAGCAATAAAAGTCACCAAACACAGTAAATATTGTGGGAAAAGTATCGATGAACATAATATCTGGAAACTAGCCAATTTGAAATCAAGCGAACCTCAGCAGAGCAGATTTAGTTTCAAATTTCTATTGTTCTTCACGATTCTGTCCCCCTCATAAATAAGCCGTTACGTCATAATGGTATAGGGCAATTACAATTTTATTTTATAAAGCAAGACACAGCAAATAATACTGAAAACATCGGCTTCATATTATTGACGTTAACCTGATATTTCCACTACCAATATAGAACCACATACAAATACTGTCAGAACCGTCAAAAGAATAAATATTGCTTGGACACGTGCGACTGATCTTCGACACTGAACTGGTGTCCTACATAACACAAACTTAAAATCTCCAAAATCACCTCCAAAACTACGATGGTTATTAGTAGATGTGTTCTTACCTTTTCTAAATTGGTTGAATAATCGATTAATATTGCACTTTATGGCAGCTTGAATCAGACATTCAGTAGACAAAACATACACCATCGACAATCAGTCACTTACGTAACTAATGTTTGTTGGGCTACCTGTGGTGAATTCCACAGGAAGCCCAATCTTAGTATAAGTGGCTCACTCTTGAAGTGACGTCATAGAACTCGTTGAAATATATATATTGTTCTTTAGATTCTTTATAATATTAAAATAAAAAAGAGAAAATCACTTTTACAGCTTGTTTATATAAATTTGTTGTAAAAAGCTGGTACGTACGAGTTGAATTGATCTGCTATAAACCTAGTCTCCCTCGCAGCCGTGCTAAGTGTCGTCACGCAACGCTCTCTCCCCTCTGAGGGGAGAGAGCGTTGCGTGACGACACTTAGCACGGCTGCGAGGGAGACTACTATAAACCCTAACAAAGGAAAAATATCAAATACTTAAAGTGCTATTGAAGCTAATTTTTTTATTTTGAAAATCGATTACATATGAAGTGAATAGTGGGATGGTTCAGGATTTTGTGATTTGAGCTTCGCATTTGCGAGTTATAAAGGTTTGAAATCGTGATATGCTAATTCGGTGACGTCAAAGGAGGCATTTGCTGTAACTTATTTATATTTTTTCAAGTAGCATTCTTTTCTGAAATAGAAAAAAAGGTTAACATCATTTATATAAGTTGTAGACATCTTTTTTCCAGATTAAAAAATGTCAATGTTTTGCAAAGGGGCGCTTTTGTATAATAAATGATGCATTTGCTTTTGATGTGATTTGAGCGAATTCTGTCGGAATTATAAACTTTTGAAATTGTTTTGTGCACTGCCAAAATTTTACAGTGAATGTATGCTTAGCTGGACAACGTCAAAAAATTACAGAGTTTGTATGTAAAAATAGACATCTTTGATGCCCTCTAGCATCGTCAATATTAAGCCAAAGTCCACCAAACTTTCCAGATTAGCTAAGTTTGATCTGCTCTCTCAGAAAATGATGCCCACTTTTGCTAGTTTCTTATTGAATTAGTTTTACGGACTTGGTCCCAGTCCCCTGCTAGTTTTGGTAATGGCTAATTCCATAGCTAGATTTTTTGGCTATTTTAGTTCAAAGCGAATAGGCCATATGCACTAACGGGTCACGTGACCCAACTTTCTCAAATCAAGCAGCAGTGTCAAAATGAACTCCAGAAATGAAAAGAGCAGCTCGATATTAGTAAAAGGGCGAAGTTTCAGGTCATAACGTCTGACACAGGAGAAATGACATGAAATATAAAATCGAGTGTTTTCTAATAATTTGTTTGGAAAATGCATTGGATGGCATTTTTTGCCATCCAGCACATTTTTCCATACGAATCTTAATAAAATTTGCAATTTTATATTTCATGCCATTTCTGCTGTGTTAAACATTATAAGCTGAAATTTCGCCTTCTTACTAATATCGAGCTGCTCTTTTCATTTCTGGAGTTCATTTTGACACTGCTGCTTGATTTGAGAAAGTTGGGTCACGTGACCCGTTAGTGCATATGGCCTATTGACGTCACCACTCCCACGCGCGCTCTCCAACTTATACTAAGATTGGGCTTCCTGCGGAATTCGCCACAGGTAGCCCAACATAAGTAGTTACACGACTTTGTCGATGGTGTACGTTTTGTCCACTGAATGTCGGGTGTTTCTTGGTGCTACAGTCTGCATTGTATTCTTGGTTAGGTTTCTTTGTATGCAGGGTCTTGTTTTGGTTCAAGTTCATTCTTCTCGTTCTTTGTGTTCATTGTCTAACGTCATCTGGTGTTCTGCAACACCAAGAAACCTCCTGAATGTCTGATTCAAACTGCCATTAAGTGCAATATTAATCGATTATTCAACCAATATGAGATTTTTTTAAATCTCATATTGGTTGAATAATCGATTAATATTGCACTTAATGGCAGTTTGAATCAGACATTCAGGAGTTTACCTTTGCTATATTAAAATATAGCAAAGGTAAGAAGATATTTCGTGGTGATTTTGAAGATTTTAAGTTTGTGCTATGTATTTTAAGTTTAATAACTTGATAAATATTGGAAGTGGGAATATCAGGTTAACGTCAATAATATAAAGTTTTAGCGAGATTTTCTAATCAGTTTTGCTCCCGGTAAACAACACTTTGCATATCATAATATGATTTCCACTACCAATAATACAGAACATACATATACTGTTAGAACTTCAAAATAATATTACTTTAAGGGTGCGTTCGATTGACCTTATTCCAGAATAGGAATACACGGAATAACATCCCTAAATCGCTGTCACACAGCTACTGTCCACTATACAATGAAACGATTCCTTGCCGTTGTATCATATGTAATAAAGTTACCGCGAAGGACTGAACAGTTTCTGGAATAGAGTCAATCGAACGCACCCTATTAAAGTTGGGCCCCTAAGTTGTTTTCTATGATGAAACTTCTCAGAAACTGACTGCCCACTTGTATCGTACATGAGTTTTGCTCTCTTTGGAGACAACAGATTTCATAATATTTGCATATTCAATGAAAAATCACGATTCGATACAATTCATCGCGGCCATGGTTACTATGGTTTCTGACGAGGTAACACTGACGAAGCTACAACCCCATGCGAAATAAATGCGGCCGTTTTGACTCCCTCATGTGCAATTTAACCCAACATTGAGAAGGGGTTGTGCAATGGACGTCGCCACGGATGGCACACACATAATTTGCATAGTGGTTGTAGACATATTAAAACTGAACAGACATTGTTTTCTTACTTGAGTGCTTTCAGGAGTTACAGACAGTCAAGCGAATTTCTCTACCAATTGTAAAAGGTATAGGTATTTTCCAAATATCTGAGCAAAGGCGAATATAATAGTAATTGTATCAAAATTGATAAATAAGGTAAAGCTAACATAATTCTTGTTGTGAAAGAAACTATTATTAATTATAATTATAAAATTTATTGTTATTATTATTATATTGTTATTATTATTATCATTATCATTATCGAAGTTAAATACCTTCAATTCATATATTACCTAGCCTCCTTTGCAGACGTTGTGTAGCGCTTCCGGTTCCCGTCATTCCTACCGGAAGCGCTACACAACGTCTGCAAAGGAGGCTATATATTACCAGGCATGGCATCTAATAACTGTTCTTCATCATTATTATTATTATTATTATTATTATTATTATTATTATTATTATTATTATTATTATTATTATTATTATTATTGTTGTTGTTATTATTATTATCATTATTATTATTATCATTATCATTATTATCATTATCATTATTATTATTATCATTATCATTATCATTATCATTATCATTATCATTATTATTATTATTATTATTATTATTATTATTATTATTATTATTATTATTATTATTATTATTATCCAGGTTCAACATGTTTTCCTACCACGGTAGGACGTCATCAGTCGATTGTCTGAAGCAAAATGTTTAATTTTGGCAAACGAAAAACAAGTTTTCAGCTACATATTTTAAAGCATCCTCGGGAACCCAGGGGTATATTCTGTCGTTCGTTACTCGCTCCCAAAGAAATACTCTCGTTTCTGATTGGTCGACCTAGGAAGGTTAGTTAGTAAGTTATTATAACTTAATACAATCCCTATTTCCCGCGCGTTTTCCCTTCTCGAACTTGTCATTTTTCTTTAAGATGGTTCTCTGTAAACACAGTGATACACCTCATCCACGTGACGGACTCCGGGCGTGGTTCGTCTGTTTCAGCGGTACAGTTGTCTTGATTGTTATGTTTGGGACCATAAATTCCTTTGGTGTTCTGTTACCAGTATGGAGTGAGGAATTCCGGTTTAGCAAAGGAGGAACAGGTATTGTCACTGGAAAAAAAAAACGCACGCTCTTCAAACCTTGGAACTGAATCTTTGCAAATGTCCAAAACCTAACTAATTTCCAATACATTTGCAATGGATTTCCAAGGTTTGAAGAGCACCCGTTTCCAGTTTGTGTCGATAGAATCACGTGACATATGTATGCCACTCCGGATAACATGCACGCTCTTGTCCATGTAAAGGTGCGGGGCAACATGTTCTATTGCAGCGCGTGTCTGCACCTTAAATGTACACGAAATTTACACCGTGCAAAGCCTTGCTTGCTTTCTTGCTTGCTAACGTCTCCCTGCCTGCGTTGATAGATCGATGGATCGATGGATTGATGGATTGATTCATATTTCTAGCATGGATTGGATCGATCTCAATTGGGTCAATGTTCCTGTTTGCGCCAATCACAATAAGAATAATCACACGGTTTGGTGAAAGAAATGTTGGATTTTGCAGTGGTTTTGCTGTCGCAGCCTTAATAATAGCCAGTTCCTTTGTCAAACGAATACTGGTTCTTTACGTCTCCTACGGACTGCTGTTTGGAGTGGGTGCAAGCTTGTTAGGATTTGCGTCCATGCTTGTGGTCAAAAGATGTTTTAAAAAGAATCTCGGTTTGGCTCTCGGATGGGTTGGAGCTGGAGGAAGCATTGGAACATTAACCATTGTACCGGCTTTCCAAGCTTTGATTGACTCTCATGGTTGGAGGAATGGACTTCGTGTCATGGCGGGAACATGGGTACTGGCGGCTTTGTTGTGTCTCTCCTACAATCCAAACATAGAAAAAGAGGAAGAGAATAGAGCATCTAGACATGAGAGTCAATCGAGAATCAAGAAAATGTGCTCAGGGTATATTGACTGTTCTTTATGGAGAAGTCCCAAGTATACAATCGGGATGATTGTTATTTGGATGGGTTTTTTTGGTTATTGCGTAGCATTGGTACATTTGGTAAGAATGGAATAAATTAAAACTTTACAAAACTGTTCAGTGAGATTTGGAACGATATCCCCAAAAGTAATACCCAAGCAAATTCAGTCAAACTCTCTATTTATCGCCTGGGGGTCGGGGGATTTTGGAAAGAATAATCATGAACATCATGATCCCCCTCATACAACTGATTTAATGTACAATAAGATTTCACTACAACCCCCCCCCCCCCCCCCCCCCTCCCCCCTCTCCCAGTACACCCCCAAGTTACATTGCATAGTTTTGTGTTAAAACGTCTAGTACACGGTGTAGCGAAGGATTTAAAACCAATAAGAGAAGGTAATCTGTACACAATAATACATACCATAGCAGGCCCGTAATAGGCCCATAGCAAGGAGAAAGGTATTGGGGGGGGGCACAATATGACGAGTGGCGAATTATAAGTCGCGAGATTCTATGGGAGAACATTTTAGAGGTGTAGGGTCTCTGTAATAGCATTTCCTGCCTTCTGAGAGCAGTTTCCAGCATGCTTAAACTGACAGAAATTCCAAAACCAAGTGCCGTCCCCCAATAAACCACAGGCAACCCATTCACCTAACAAAATCCCTTTCCACAGACTTAATGTAAATGTTACCAGTAGTTTATACCATTTTTATTCACTTCCAGGTGTCATTCGCAAAGGATCGTAACATTCCCGGTTCAAAGGCTTCCCTTCTCTTCATTTTCATCGGTGTCTGCTCGTCTGTTTCCCGAATAATGATCGGAAAAGCTATCGACAAGAAATGGCTCACCTCGATGCAAGGTCTCCAACTGTCAGTATTTATTATCGGGTCTTCGTTGATACCGTTTACTCAGGCCAAAGAGTATTATCACTTCGTTCTATTTGCCATATATTATGGACTTGGTAATGGCGCCTTTATATCCACCCAAAATTACTTTTTGCTCACGTGTTTTGGCGATTCAAGAAAAGATGCGTTGGGTTATGGGATGGGCCAGATTGTAAAGTCGATACCATTATTTATAGGTCCACCCATCGCTGGTAAGTCAAACAAGAAATCCTTGCTACTAAACCAATCTTTAATTGGTCTCACTGTGGTAGAATAAACGGTGGGAGACTGAACTGATATAAATAGGAACGTATGGGCTATATATAGGAAATCTATAACACGGTAAAACGATTAATACGTGGGAGACTGAACTGATATAAATAGGAATGTATGGGCTATATATAGGAAATCTATAACACCGTAAAAAAGATTAAGACGTGGGAGACTGAACTGATATAAATAGGAACGTTTGGGCTATATAGAGCTGGCAATCGGTTGATTTATAACTGAGATCAAATAGACACCACAGGGAGCCCATACAGAGCTGGCAATCGGCTGATTTATAACTGAGATCAAATAGACACCACAGGGAGTCCATTTATTTGGAGGCTATTGTTAACATTATAGTATATGGTAAAAAAAAACAAATCGACTTCATTATTCTGTGAGCACTTTGCTGACGCCATTCTATGAACAACTAGACGCTCTTCTAGCGTGAAGTCGGGCTTCTAAATGAAATGTAACCTATTTGAGCTAAATATAGATATCTTATAGTGCGATTTTCAGTGCGATTGAAACAGTTTTTGGTTGCTCGTCGTTGCATGACTCGAGCTCGATAGAACATCCTTTCCTTGCAATTTCAGTACTGCGAACTTTACAGTATATACTTCATGTTACTAGAGCGTCCTGTTTCAATCTAAATTCAGATTTAGACGAGAAAAGACTTATATTTTGACCCCTTGACCTCCGGTGCTTTCCCTGATTGGTTTGTGCTTTCTAATCTTTCTTGGCCAGACTTTATGTCTCCTTCGGCTTTAACTCGACGTTGACGCGTACGGAGAAAAATAATAAAAAACAAGACGACATACTAGTAACCTTCCTCCAACTGACAAGGTTTGTGAAGAAACCATGTTGTTAGAGCCTTGGGTGATTATGCATGACTCGGTAGAACATGCTTTCTTTGTAAAATCGATTTCACAAACTCAGCGAATCATAGAAATGACAATAGTTTATTTGGTGCCATAAATATATCCATACCAAATGCAAATATAAGCTTAAACAAGACGACATATTAACCTTCCTTCGACAAGGTTTCTGAAGAAAGAGGACGATGTGCGATGTCTCGTGTTGATAGTATAAGATCATGTTGTTGGTCGATGATTATCTTAGCGGCCGACAGGGCGCATGCGTGCTTTTTGGGGTCGACGAAGAACGCTCTGCATTTTTAGAGTCGGGCTCCTTCCACAGGAAGCCCGACTAATAAGAGTACACCGACCATAGAAAGTTGAGTTGAGGATTCGCTACGTAAGAACACAGGAAGCCCAATATAATACTCATCCCGCGCACTCTACCACAGGAAACCCATCAAAAAGAGTGTACAAAAGTCTATCTGTTAGTGTCCACTTGATTGTAGTGCTTGAAGTTCATGCTAGGAATATAGTACTACAGTCGAACCATAAGCTCATAGTTTAACTGATTCGATATTTGTATAGAATTTATATAATTTATTTAAGTGATTTGATATTTTTATATAATTTATTTAAGTGATTTAAGTGATTTGATATTTTTATATAATTTATTTAAGTGATTTAAGTGATTTGATATTTTTATATAATTTATTTAAGTGATTTGATATTTTTATATAATTTATTTAAGTGATATTTTTATATAATTGATTTAAGTGATTTGATATTTTTATATAATTTATTTAAGTGATTTGATATTTTTATACAATTTATTTAAGTGATTTGATATTTTTATATAATTTATTTAAGTGATTTGATATTTTTATATAATTTATTTAAGTGATTTGATATTTTTATATAATTTATTTAAGTGATTTGATATTTTTATATAATTTATTTAAGTGATTTGATATTTTTATATAATTTATTTAAGTGATTTGATATTTTTATATAATTTATTTAGTGATTTGATATATTTATATAATTTATTTAAGTGATATTTTTATATAATTTATTTAAGTGATTTGATATTTTTATCTAATTTATTTAAGTGATTTGATATTTTTATCTAATTTATTTAAGTGATTTGATATTTTTATATCATTTATTTAAGTGATTTGATATTTTTATCTTATTTATTTAAGTGATTTGATATTTTTATATAATTTATTTAAGTGATTTGATATTTTTATATAATTTATTTAAGTGATTTGATATTTTTATATCATTTATTTAAGTGATTTGAAATTTTTATATATTTTATTTAAGTGATTTGATATTTTTCCTTTGTTAGGGTTTATAGCAGATCAATTCAACTCGTACGTACCAGCTTTTTACATCATTGGTGGCATTGTGGTTGTCGCCAGTGCTTTACCGTTTTGTCTTCTGTTTGGACGCAAGGAAAGACAAACTACGAGAGACATGGAGATTCAATTAGGTCTTGTTGGTGCAAGACTTGCTAACACAGACTCGTCTTTACTGACTCTGAATATGACATAAAATAAGATTTGAGATAAATTTATATAAAGAATTCACGCGACTCCACAAGCTGTAAAAGTGATTTTCTCTTTTTTATTCTAAAATTATAAAGAATCTAAAGAACAATATATTTTTACAACACTTGAGAGTAATCTCGCAATCTGATTGGCTGGTTTACCGTTGTCAATAAGAGTACACAGTGCTTACGACAACATGCCACACAATCTTTTCAGTTTTGACAGGTTAAATCAGATGTACCAAAAAAAAATGTCCAAAACTTTGCTGTGAGATAATCACTATTGAGTTTTGCACATTTTATGATTTCAAGTGTGTCAATAAGTCAATAGAGGGACCATTATTTTTTTGGAGGGAGTGGGGGGGGGGGGGGGGGGGGGGGTTGTAGCAAGCAGGAAAAATATTGAAAAACTAATTGTTTGCAGAAGGCAGAAAGACAAAATAAATTGTTTGCAAGTACGATATATGGTAAATAAAGTTTTTGCAGAGGAGTCAGAATTTGGTGGCCGTTAATAATTCAAGTAGAGTGCAAACTGTGTGTAGCCGTGGGCTGCCTGTGTAAAGCCGCGCATGCGTGATGGCAATAAAGTAAACACATGGCTGACTTTATACGTTGTGGTTTTTGAGTTGTAGTACAAATACATAATTCCATTTTGGCGACGAGGATCACAGGAAGCCCAAGCTGTGGTTTTGTGGAGAATATCGGTCTTTATTTACTATACCTGTACAAATTTCCAGCGAATTTCAGCATTTTTGATGTCTCCCCTCATCCAAAATATGCTGAAATTCGCTGGAAATTTGTACTTATTGACATCAGACGCATTTGTACAGGGTTAGCCTCGAGTCAGTGTAAATTATTCACAAATATCAACAAGAACACGAAAAAATGTTGACATGAAACAATAGAAACATTTTTGAATTGCACGGACTGTTTTCTGAATCGAGGCTAAGCCTGTACAAATGCGTCTTGTCAAGGACAGCGGTCATCTCTAAACAACGCGAAACTGGAGTATTCTTCTATTCAGACTATATTGATAAAGTACTTGATTACATCCACAGCCGGACCACGATTCTATAAATCGCGTGTTTGCATAAGAACACAAGGTGATTTTAGCCTTAGCTGCTGATGTCCCTACGTCATATCAGAAGTCTGGTATTCATCAGCATCTGAGTAATACTTTACAGTACAAGAGTTGATAGTCATGTCTTTAGTCATAGTGTCGTCATTTGAATCAGTTTGATTATTTCTAGTTTGTATATATTTTCATAGTTTGCTTTGAATTCTCTTCGAGTTCGCGGGACAGCCCGGTCCAAAATTGCTCACTGACATATTTTAAGAGTAGGCCTAGCGTTTGTCAGCATAGTGAGCGTTTGGAGAAGAAGGTAACGAAGAACTTCAATCCATATATTTTCAATCCTCAAAGTCAAAGAACGAACGATCGAACCGGGCGAGGAATCGATATCTCGTGGTCATTATGTGATAGTTGCCATGGTTTCCACTTTGGACCAAGCGAATGGCATGCTGCTCCTACATGTATCAGGAGCCCATAAGTAGAAACGCCTATTCCAAAAATCGTTGTCCCCGCCGAAAGCAACAAGCAACTGAGAAGCTGACGACCGCAAAGGGCATTGGGACTTTCTCCTTATTCATTTATTCATCCGTAGACATTTTGACAACATGCATTTTCAAATCGCCGAATAGTTCCAAATGATTGCTATTCAACGCTCGTAGGGATAACTTCTCAAGTACCACGGATAAATTACAGTGAGGACACACTAACCGGGACCACTTGAGCAAAACTGACCAATCAGATTACAGCAGAAAATAATCACATTCCAACAAAAGTCATCTGCGCCAATCATCATTATGACTCTAACGCTGATTGGCCCAGACAACTTTTGTTGGAATGTGATTATTTTCAGGTGTAATCTGATTGGTCAGTTTTGCTCAAGTGGTTCCGGTTAGTGTGTCCTCACTGTAATTAATTAGGAGATTCCCAAAGTCCTTTGCAGTCGTCAGCTTCTTGCTTTTTGCTTTCGGCCCAGACAACGATATTTGGAATAGACGTATATTAGCATTTATTTAACCACGATAGTATCCTATTCTCAACGGTCTCACTGTACTCATATTTGAGAATGGGAGACCTGGCGGAGCTCTAGATAAAAGGCGAAGGAAAACGCATGGGAGGGAGGGATGGGCGCAATCTTCTCGAGAGCCACCGCACCGGTACTTTGAGCACAGTGAAACTAAGAATAAATATGACAGCTACAGGTTAGCAGAACGCCCTCTGCAGGTTTGCGATGAAGTGAAATATGCTAATGGTGTGTTCTCTTATATGAGCACTAGTGAGACCGCTGAGAATAGTATCCTATTCTCTACGGTCTCACTGTACTCATATTTGAGAATGGGAGACCTGGCTCCACTTTGCACGATGCTACGTTACAGCATACTCAAACCAAAGAACCCCAACCTCAAACGACCGCGGAGCCCCAACCTCAAAGGAACCACTGAGTAGATCTCCAAATAAAGATTAAACGGAGTGGAAATAATCCCTTTCAATGGTGAGCCTGACTACCTTCTTCAAATCTCGTGCTTGCTTTCATAACCGTGGAACAGTAGCCACTAAACATGTTCCTCAAGACGGCACAATATTGAAATATTTGTGAGGCAACAAAAACCCGTATTCAGCAAAACAAACTGACCCAAATAAAACATTGATATTTTCGAGGTGATATGCGAATATAAAGCAAACTCAGCAAAGAAAATGCTTAAACAAAACAAATTGCCATGAGAGAAAACAAATTATCTCATGACCAAATAATAATCTATTTCCAGCAGTCCCTTCTGCGCTCAAAGGAAATGAGCATGATGGGAGCGAGCTTTACGCGTCGGCCCTGAACGATGATTAACAGGCGCCATAAATTCTACATAAATCAAACCATAATCAAAACATCCCAAACTCAATCCAACACTCAGGCCTCTGGGAATGTGAGGCTGCCGTCTTAGACAGAGAGCGCGTTTAGGCATTTTGCGATGGAAACGCGTACACAAAGTTCTTAAGGAAATCATACAGTACAGTTGCAACAAAACGCTGTTGGACATTCCAAGAGGAGACCGCCCAAGAACGACAAGGCAAGGGCAATAATCGTGGATGGGCGTTAACACACGAGGCAGCTGAACCCCTAAAACACATATGATGTGTGGGGAGTAAATATGTCATTGAGGCCAAAAGCGCAATTGACCGTCATCCCCGGGTAAAGGGAAAATAGATACAAAAACGTTGTGATGTTAATGAGGTACATGTACCTGCGAGAGAAATGGACTAGAAAGGGAGAGCTGTGATGTCAAAACCTAAAACCCATGGATGTACCCCGGGGATGACGGCCCTGGCGCCCGGTAATCCGAGAGAGAACTTAGAGTCTCCTCCAGGCACCGTCATGGAAAAACTAACAAGCAAAAGGAAACTTAAAAGTGGGGGACCTTAACCCGAAATGCTCAACAGCAAATGAATGGGATAAAAGACAACACAAGACGGGGGAGTAAATTAAAAGTAACACCCTCGTGCATAACTTGAAAGACGAGGAAACAATCGATGCCAAAATCATCTCATGTACACAACTGATAAAGCACGCGTCACTTAAAAGGTGAGGGGACAATTGATGCCAATATCATTTCGTGTATTGGCCGCTAGAACAACAAATGTGCACAACTGAACGCATGAGGCAAAATAGATTCAAAAACATCTCATGCCATACAAAACGCGGCAAATGATTGCCCGCTAAAACAACAAAAATGTGCACAACTGAACGCATGAGGCAAAATAGATTCAAAAACATCTCATGCCATACAAAACGCGGCAAATGATTGCCCGCTAAAACAACAAAAATGTGCACAACTGAACGCATGAGGCAAAATAGATTCAAAAACATCTCATGCCATACAAAACGCGGCAAATGATTGCCCGCTAAAACAACAAAAATGTGCACAACTGAACGCATGAGGCAAAATAGATTCAAAAACATCTCATGCCATACAAAACGCGGCAATTGATTGCCCGCTAAAACAACAAAAATGTGCACAACTGAACGCATGAGGCAAAATAGATTCAAAAACATCTCATGCCATACAAAACGCGCAAATGATTGATTGCCCGCTAAAAAAACAAAAATGTGCACAACTGAACGCATGAGGCAAAATAGATTCAAAAACATCTCATGCCATACAACTGACGAAGCATGCATAACTTAAAACATGAGGGAACAATAGATGCCAATATTATCTAAAGCAGACAAAAGCAGCATGGCCGCTAAAATAACAAACTGCTGACTGCAGTGCACAAATCATTAAACGCATACCTGAAACATGAGGGATCAATAGAAGCCAAACACATCTCATGAACGCGGTAGAATATTTTACATCTGTTACATGGGCGTAAAAGAACAAAACCCAACTTACAATTTATGAAACACGCGTAAACTAAAATCCAGAGCTAGGATGGAAAAGAACATACTAAACCTAGCAATACATAACCCTGCATACGCAGGGCAGGAATGCATGTATGAGGCAAAACAACAGAAGCCAACAAAGACGACCAAACACGGCGAGCACATAATAAGCAAACGAACAAACTAGTCAAGCTAGAAAGAGATAGAGCGAAAATTTACCCTCCAACGATAAAGGAACGACAGCAATAGGAACACAAGCTGCGCCAAGGACAGAGTTGGGAAGCACAGCACCAGAGACCGAGGCAGCCAGGGAACTTCTGCGACGAATTTAATACGACTTGCGAGGCAAACTCCAACACAAGAAGCAAACATGACAGATCCAACTAAAGGCACGCACGAGGAAAATGAGATAGCACATGGAGCCACTGGAGAAACTAGTAGAAAATAAAAGTATATAGAGTTAGTAGAATGACCAAACTTGCGACCGTTGAAATACGAGGACAAATTGTACAACGACTGAGACGAAAGAGCAGGCTTAAGCATAGGTTTGTCCATGTCGATGTGAGCACGGAGAGCGAGAACCTGCCACGACGCAGGTTTGCGATGAAGTGAAATATGCTAATGAGGTGTTCTCTTATATGAGCACTAGTGAGACCGCTGAGAATAACGGCACTGTTTGAGAACGACGAATTATAACAATAGGTTCTTTTGTTATGCAAAATAGATGCGGGGGTATTCTGCATGGTAGCCTGCGTGACAACACAATACAATACAGTTGGGGCCAGATAATGCCAGAGATTCATGGAGTTGTACTTTTACATCCGGACTTTTCTAACGTAGGCTAAGGCTGCATGGTCTTTTCAACACTCGAAGATAAAATTCGTATTACACCTTTTCAATAGAATTCGCTCTGCTTGATAATACATGTTGGTCATGTTTGACCACCAGTTGGGGCCAGGTAATGAGATTCATGGATATCAGCTGAAGCCCAGCAATTAAACAAAAGAAAATCTGATAAGTAATAGACCTCTTTAGCTTCGTATGTAAATTGGCCATTTCAATTAAACCATGTGATGTAAACATGATATTCTCTGGAGAATTGTTCCTTTATATTTCTGAAATTTATTCGTTCATATATATTGAAAGGACTAATTCTCCAGAGAACACCATGTTTACATCACATGGTTTGAAATGGGCAATTTACATAAGCTTACATACGAAGCCGAAAGGTATATTCAGTGACGGAGCAGACCCTGAAAGAGGTCCTGGAAAAAGGAGGCTATATATTTGTACATGGAATATCGATCTGATTCAAACTGCCATAAAGTGCATCGATCAGATTCAACCAATATTAAATTATAGCACAGGTAAGGACATATCAGTCAGAGTGATTGCAATAAACCCGTGAAATAAGTAATAGACTAATAGACACTACTAGACTTTTATTTCCATTGCTTTCTTTTGTGACTATTTGACTATTACACACTAGCATCTAATTTTTATTTCACGGCTCTAACAGTCCTATATTTTGCTGGTAAGTTTTTAGTTTGTGTTAGTATGCCATGCCGGAAAGTCAGTCACACGAGTCCAAGCAATATTTATTCTTTTGACGTTCTGACAGTATTTGTAGTGGTTCTATATTGGTAGTGGAAATATCAGGTCAATAATGTGAAGTAATATCAATGGTGTTTACTGTGTCTTCCTTTATGATCTTGCTTTATTCCCTCTGGATTTTACAGTTATATATTATCATGATTTTGCTCTCTTTGAGACAAAAAGATTTCATAATCTTTGCATATTCAATGAAAAAGTCGAAAAACCACGATTCGATAAACTTGGTCGCTCAATGTTGGGATAAAATGGGATAAGGCCCTGCGGCATCAAAACTGCTGTTAGAGCTATAGAATGATCTTTGAAAAATACCGGGTCTCCGCAAAATCTGAGCGAGTCTCGAAATCTTAGCCTGCATGTGTTACAGCCGATCAAATCCCGAGACTACGAAACATCTCGGTGTTCCAGGAAAGAGTCTCGGATTCCGGATTTTCGTAGTGATCGATATGCGGCTCAAAATCTCGAATTTTCACATTTCAAACAATATAGTGAAGTCTCGCGTTCGGAAACAAATGTCTCGGAGAGCGGTCGGATTTGACCATTCTATAGCCCTACTGTTGTCCCCATCACCCCTTAATTCTCAATGTTGGGGAACGACCGGCTGTTTATTTGGTTCCCTTCTTCAATGCTAACGTAGGCCCGTGCGCTTAAGTTCCTACTTTTTTTAAATTAATGTTGGGGGTAAGGCCATGCATCAATAGTGCAGTTGACCCCATCACCCCCATCACCCCCTTCTCAATGTTGGGGGTAAGGCCATGCATCAAGAGTGCTGTTGACCCCATCACCCCCTTCTCAATGTTGGGGGTAAGGCCATGCATCAAGAGTGCTGTTGACCCCATCACCCCCTTCTCAATGTTGGGGGTAAGGCCATGCATCAAGAGTGCTGTTGACCCCATCACCCCCTTCTCAATGTTGGGGGTAAGGCCATGCATCAAGAATGCAGTTGATCCCATCACCTCCTTCTCAATGTTGGGGGTAAGGCCATGCATCAAGAGTGCTGTTGCCTCCATCATTCCCTTCTCAATGTTGGGGGTAAGGCCATGCATCAAGAGTGCTGTTGACCCCATCACCCCCTTATCAATGTTGGGGGTAAGGCCAAGCATTAAGGCTGCTGTTGACCCCATCATTCCCTTCTCAATGTTGGGGGTAAGGCCATGCATCAAGAATGCAGTTGACCCCATCACTCCCTTCTCAATGTTGGGGGTAAGGCCAAGCATCAAGAGTGCTGTTGACCCCATCACCCCCTTCTCAATGTTGGGGGTAAGGCCATGCATCAAGAGTGGGGTAAGGCCATGCATCAAGAATGCAGTTGACCCCATCACTCCCTTCTCAATGTTGGGGGTAAGGCCATGCATCAAGAATGCAGTTGACCCCATCACTCCCTTCTCAATGTTGGGGGTAAGGCCATGCATCAAGAGTGCTGTTGACCCCATCACCCCCTTATCAATGTTGGGGGTAAGGCCAAGCATCAAGAGTGCTGTTGACCCCATCACCCCCTTATCAATGTTGGGGGTAAGGCCAAGCATTAAGGCTGCTGTTGACCCCATCACCCCCTTCTCAATGTTGGGGGTAAGGCCATGCATCAAGAATGCAGTTGACCCCATCACCCCCTTCTCAATGTTGGGGGTAAGGCCATGCATCAAGAGTGCTGTTGACCCCATCACCCCCTTATCAATGTTGGGGGTAAGGCCATGCATCAAGAGTGCTGTTGACCCCATCACCCCCTTCTCAATGTTGGGGGTAAGGCCAAGCATCAAGAGTGCTGTTGACCCCATCACCCCCTTCTCAATGTTGGGGGTAAGGCCATGCATCAAGAGTGCTGTTGACCCCATCACCCCCTTATCAATGTTGGGGGTAAGGCCAAGCATCAAGAGTGCTGTTGACCCCATCACCCCCTTATCAATGTTGGGGGTAAGGCCATGCATTAAGACTGCAGTTGACCCCATCACTCCCTTCTCAATGTTGGGTGTAAGGCCATGCATCAAGAGTTCTGTTGACCCCATCACTCCCTTCTCAATGTTGGGGGTAAGGCCATGCATCAAGAGTGCTGTTGACCCCATCACTCCCTTCTCAATGTTGGGTGTAAGGCCATGCATCAAGAGTGCTGTTGCCTCCATCACTCCCTTCTCAATGTTGGGGGTAAGGCCATGCATCAAGAGTGCTGTTGATCCCATCACTCCCTTCTCAATGTTGGGTGTAAGGCCATGCATCAAGAGTGCTGTTGACCCCATCACCCCCTTCTCAATGTTGGGGGTAAGGCCAAGCATTAAGGCTGCTGTTGATCCCATCACCCCCTTCTCAATGTTGGGTGTAAGGCCATGCATCAAGAGTGCTGTTGATCCCATCACTCCCTTCTCAATGTTGGGTGTAAGGCCATGCATCAAGAGTGCTGTTGACCCCATCACCCCCTTCTCAATGTTGGGGGTAAGGCCAAGCATTAAGGCTGCTGTTGATCCCATCACCCCCTTCTCAATGTTGGGTGTAAGGCCATGCATCAAGAGTGCTGTTGACCCCATCACCCCCTTGTCAATGTTGGGGGTAAGGCCATGCATCAAGAGTGCTGTTGACCCAATCACCCCCTTCTCAATGTTGGGTGTAAGGCCATGCATCAAGAGTGCTGTTGACCCCATCACCCCTTCTCAATGTTGGGGGTAAGGCCATGCATCAAGAGTGCTGTTGACCCCATCACCCCCTTCTCAATGTTGGGTGTAAGGCCATGCATCAAGAGTGCTGTTGACCCCATCACCCCCTTCTCAATGTTTCCCATCACCCCCTTCTCAATGTTGGGTGTAAGGCAGGGGCGTAGCGTGCATATACGCCCGTACGCACGTGCGTACAATTTAAAATCCTTAATATATGTATATATTATAAAAAACATAAAAATACTGAAAATAAAATGAAATCTAGGACAAAATCTTAACAGCTCACGGCAGATTACTTGCTGGAAACTACTCACAAAAGGCAGGAAAATGCTATTTTGGAGACCCTATACCTCAAAAAAGTTTCGGGGAGCATACCCCCGCATCCTACTACGAGCTCGCACCTTCGCCGCTCGTCAGATTGTGTCCCCAATACATTTCCCCTTTCAGTCAGTCATTGTAGGCATGTATAATGATGATTGTAGTTAGTACAGTTTCAAACAAAATAAATACCAAAAAACTGGCTTCGCCTCGGGTTATTATATCGCTATATATAACGGTAGCGGTATATATAACCTGTTTACATAAATCCTTTAACCAATACTCATAAATCATTTACACAACCTATACATAAATCCTTTTCTGAATCCTTTATATAACCTTTACATAAATCCCCCCATAAAACTGAGTGATAAATACATTTTACTATGTATTTATGTAGCGAGAAAGTCCGCTGGAAAACGAAGAAAATGGTATTTCCAAGGCTCTAGATTTCTAAATTTTCAGGGGGGGCATGCCCCCTCACCCCCCTAAAAGCTCACGCCTTCGGCGCTCGTTGCTATGTGCGTACATTGCAAAAAAAGCACGCTACGCCCCTGTAAGGCCATGCATCAAGAGTGCTGTTGACCCCATCACCCCCTTGTCAATGTTGGGGGTAAGGCCATGCATCAAGAGTGCTGTTGACCCAATCACCCCCTTCTCAATGTTGGGTGTAAGGCCATGCATCAAGAGTGCTGTTGACCCCATCACCCCCTTCTCAATGTTGGGTGTAAGGCCATGCATCAAGAGTGCTGTTGACCCCATCACCCCCTTCTCAATGTTGGGGGTAAGGCCATGCATTAAGACTGCAGTTGACCCCATCACTCCCTTCTCAATGTTGGGGGTAAGGCCATGCATCAAGAGTTCTGTTGATCCCATCACCCCCTTCTCAATGTTGGGGGTAAGGCCATGCATCAAGACTGCTGTTGGCTTCATTACCCCTTTCTCAATGTTGGGGGTAAGGCCATGCATTAAAGGGGACATTAAAGAACCTATCGAACTCTTCGTATGAGAAGGGGATTGACCCGGTTCAACAGCCTACTTCAAATAAGCCAGTTCACGCTGTCGGCCGCCATTTTGAATTGGGGCAAACTCGGCAAAATTGATAGAAATCTGGATCACTTTGACTTGCCGTAACTCCGCTCGATTTCGTTGGATTTTTAAAAACTTACCATTTTAGAAAAGATGTGTTCTTTGTTATTGATGTCCTATAATATGATGGGCATTGGAAGGCTACAAATCGAGAAAAAAATATTTTTGTTTTCAAAATAAAACGTTCGGCACGTGAATATGCAAATTAGCTCGAAATTTTAAGATCCATTCGTGAAAAGAAGATTGACTCGTAAAAGGTAGTTAAAACACCTACATTGGTCTTATTTTCACTCCAACAACTCATATGCATGCCTGCTGATTATCGAAGTTTAAATTTTGAAAATCCAACGAAATCGAGCGGAGTTACGGCAAGTCAAAGTGATCCAGATTTCTATCAATTTTGCCGCGTTTGCCCCAATTCAAAATGGCGGCCGACAGCGTGAACTGGCTTATTGGAGGCATAACACACTAACATACTAACTCCTCATGATTGTAAGCTGCTCGGCTGCCGTAGGCGCCTTCAGATGCAGCCCGAAAAAGTCCTCCATCGGTTGTAAAGCGCATTCAGACAATATGTGAAATGCGCTATATAGTATTTTATATAGTATTTTATATAGTATTTTATATAGTATTTTATATAGTATTTTATATAGTATTTTATTTTATATAGTATTTTAACCTTTAAAAACGTTCGAGCTGCAAATCCATGAGTTCGCCAAATTACATGTCTTTTTTCTTTAAGATGGTTCATCCACGTGACGGACTCCGGGCGTGGTTCGTCTGTTTTAGCAGTACAGTGGTCTTGATTATTATCTTTGGGTCCATGGATTCCTTTGGTGTTCTGTTACCAGTATGGAGTGAGGAATTCCGGTTTAGCAAAGGAGGAACAGGTATTGTCACTGGCTAAAACGCACGCTATTCAAACCTTGGAACTGAATCTTTGCAAATGTTCAAAACCTAACTAATTTTCAATACATTTTCAATGGATTTCCAAGGTTTGAAGAGCTCTCACGTGACATGTGTCAAAATGAACGCTCTAGCTTGTCCATGTACTAAAGGTACATGTGGACACACGGTGCACGAAGCATTTCCGGCACCATGTACTATTGCAACGTGTGTCCATCCCTGCAACATGTTGCACGTAAACCATGCTGTTGTTGAACTATAGAATCGGTTTCTACTTCAGCAACATTGCACGCAGTGTTGTGTTAAGGGAGGCTCTAGGCAGGCGTTGGGATCGTTGTTTAATCAAGCTCTGGCTGGCTAAGACTCATTACAAGTTGTGGTGCGGTCACCTTTATAGTGACGCACTAATTGTCTATCATTATATCAATGTCAGTTTGATCTAGGTTTGTGACCTATGTGGTTCTAGATTACAATTATCAAATACGCAGCTAAGTCGTACAAGTAATCTAAAGATTCTAGATAGTTAACTTCTGCAACACTGCAACAAAGTTACACTGTTGGATAGTAATAATTATAAGTTATCTGATTGTGTCTAAACATTGTAAGTGGAAAATAGGAATAAGAAGTTCTGACGAAGTATAGTGTCTTGGGGTGTGGTAGATAATTGTATGGGAATCTATGCCAAAATAGGAGGAGACTAAATGATAAGAAAATAAGAAATTGCATGATCTGGAATACAATCTGGTTCTAGAGATAATGGAACTAAAGTCTTAATGGTATTGACTTAGCTTATCTAGAAGTGTTTGAGAATATACAGCAATTTTAAATAGTATCGGTTTAAATCAGTGATTCTGTTGTGTAACAGTTGCACCGTGTGTCCGCGCCTTAAATTCTGTTTAAATTCATTTACACACAATTTTCACCGGCGAGGAGCGTGCGTTTTAATAATAATAATAATAGTAATAATAATAATAATAATAATAATAATAATAATAATAATAATAATAATAATAATAATAATAATAATAATAATAATAATAATAATAATAATAATAATAATAATAATAATAATAATATAATAATAATAATAATAATAATAATAATAATAATAATAATAATAATAATAATAATAATAATAATAATAATAATAATAATAATAATAATGATAATGATAATGGTAATAATAATAACTTTATTTATATAACGCCAAAATCCTGAAGTACTAAGGCCGTAATAATCATTCTCCTAGATTAAATAAGATAGATTCCAATGCGTAATTGATTGCCAACTCGAATGATTGATGGATTGAATGATATTTCTAGCATGGATTGGATCGATCTCAATTGGGTCAATGTTGCTGTTTGCGCCAATCGCAATAAGAATAAACACACGGTTTGGTGAAAGAAATGTTGGATTTTGCAGTGGTTTTGCTGTCGCAGCCTTAATAATAGCCAGTTCCTTTGTCAAAGAAATACTGGTTCTTTACGTCTCCTACGGACTGCTGTTTGGAGTGGGTGCAAGCTTGTTAGTGTATGCGTCCATTTTTGTGGTTAAAAGATGTTTTAAAGAGAAACTCGGTTTGGCTCTCGGATGGGTTTTAGCTGGATCAAGCATTGGAACATTAACCATTGTGCCGGCTTTCCAAGCTTTGATTGACTCTCTTGGTTGGAGGAATGGGCTTCGTGTCATGGCGGGAACATGGGTACTGGCGGCTTTGTTGTCTCTCTCCTACAATCCAAACATAGAAAAAGAGGAAGCGGAGAATATAGAAGCATCTAGACATGAGAGTCAATCGAGAATCAAGAAAATGTGCTCAGGGTATATTGACTGTTCTTTATGGAGAAGTCCCAAGTATACCATCGGGATGATTGTTATTTGGACAGGATTGTTTGGTTATTACGTACCATTAGTGCATTTGGTAAGTATGGAATAAATTAAAACACAGGAATCCCACATAAGCGTACATTTCAGTTGCAAAAATTCGCTGACATGTCGGGTGAACTACTTTTCAATTCTTTTATCGACTTAGTCCCTCTCGGTCCCTCAACCACAGGCAACCCATTCACTCTCAGGCTTAATGACATCAATAGTAGTTTAGACTAGTTGTTTAAGTGGGTAGTAGTTACGGTACGGTTCGCGCGATGACCGCGCCGTGTTCAAGCATTCTGATTGGATGAGCAATGATATTGCGCACTGTGATTGGTTGAAAAGATGTCTTCGATTCCATGCATACCGTGACCATTTCTCCGTCCCGTTGGAAAACGACTCTATCATCACTGATCACAATTTTTACTGATTCACTTCCAGGTGTCATTCGCAAAGGATCGTAACATTTCCGGTTCAAAGGCTTCCCTTCTCTTCATTTTCATCGGTGTCTGCTCGGCTGTTTCCCGAATAATGATCGGAAAAGTTATCGACAAGAAATGGCTCACCTCGATGCAAGGTGTCCAACTGTCAGTATTTATTATCGGGTCTTCGTTGATACCGTTTACTCAGGCCAAAGAGTATTATCACTTCGTTATATTTGCCATATTCTATGGACTTGGTAATGGCGCCTATGCATCCACCCAAATTTTATTTTTGCTCACGTGTTTTGGCGATTCAAGAAAAGATGCGTTGGGTTATGGGATGGGCCAGATTGTGAAGTCGATACCAGTCTTTATAGGTGCACCCATCGCTGGTAAGTCAAACAAGAAAGCCTTGCTACTAAAGCCTTGGTCTCACTGTGGTAGAATAAACGGTGGGAGACTGGAATATAAATAGGGACTAGAGAGTACACAAGTATGGGCTATATATTTGTAATCAATTCAATGGTTAATTAAGGGAAATCTATAACACGGTAAAACGATTAAGACGTGGGAGACTGGGTTAAATAGAAGAGGAGGTTCCTAATCCCCCTTTGTTAGGACACAGGGAGCCCATACAGAGCTGGCAATCGGCTGATTTATAACTGAGATCAAATAGACACCACAGGGAGTCCAACCATTCATTTGGAGACTATTGTTAACATTATAGTATATGGTAAAAAAACAAATCGACTTCATTAATCTGTGATCGAGCACTTTGCAGACGCCATTCTATGGCTAATAAGAGTACAGACCATAGAAAGTTGAGTTGAAGACTCCCTACGTAAGAACACAGGAAGCCCATCAAAAGACGCGCACATACAAAATAGGCCTCAATCACTTCTGTTAGTGTCTACTGTACATGTTGCAGTGAAGAATAGAGATGCTTGAGGAATATAGTACTACAGTTGAACCCCTATTTAATAACGCGGAGAAAAACATACGCTATATTGAAACCCTGGTAATTGTTTGGAAATTGTTTGGATCGAAATTCCCAAGCCTTGGAGATTGAAAATTTGCAACGAATAGTCCTTTTTCGCGTTCACAGATCCCGCTGTAAAACCGCTGTACTTATTGACAACATACGCATTTGTACAGGGTTAGCCTCGAGTCAATGTAAATTATTTACAAATATCAATAAGAACACGAAAAAATATTGACATAAAACAATAGAAACATTTTTGAATTGCACGGACTGGTTTCTGAATCGAGGCTAAGCCTGTACAAATGCGTCTTTTGTCAAGGACAGCGGTCATCTCTAAACAACGCGAAACTGGAGTATTTCCTATGAATTTCCAAGCCGGGTTTGAAGAGCGTGAAATTTCCAGTGTAAGCGATCTCAGTCTTGTCATTTCCAGCTCATTTCAACTATTTAACTGAATTATAGTAAGTGATTCGATTTTTTTATATCATTTATTTAACTGCATGAATTGATATTTTTCCTTTGTTAGGGTTTATAGCAGATCAATTCAACTCGTACGTACCAGCTTTTTACATCTTTGGTGGCATGGTGGTTGTCGCCAGTGCTTTACCGTTTTGTCTTCTGTTTGGACGCAAGGAAAGACAAACTACGAGAGACATGGAGATTCAATTAGGTCTCATTGGTGCAAGACTTGCTAACACAGACTCGTCTTTACTGACTCTAAATATCACATAGAATAAGATTTGAGAAATAGATACGACTTTTACACTGGAAAAAGAAAACTGAATCATCAAACAACTTTTAGCTTTTTTGCAGGCATAAGATGTGCACTTTTACTCAGCTAAAAGTTGTTTGATGTTCTTTTCTTTTTCCAGTGTAAAAATCAAAATAAATTTAGAGGATTTGAGTGAAACAAAGTACTTTACCAACCTTGTGACGTCACACTCTGCAACAATTTATTTCTTTGAATAATCTATAATATAAAATGCAATGAAACATTTCATTTCCTTTGCACTTTAAGTTTTTAATTGTAATTGTTTTAACAATTTAATGCAATTTATTTATTTATTTTATTATTTTTATTTTTATTAATTAATTTTAATTAAATTTAATTAATTTTAACTAATTTTGATTTAATTTAATTTTGATTTAATTTCCGTTTAATTTAAAGTTTTCAAAAACGCCTTATTTCAAAATTCCGCACTTCTCAGTAATTAATGAAGTACGAATTTCACGAACTTTCTTGCAAAGAGACGAAGGAACTAGAAATATAGAGTGCAAACCCGAGTGCAAACCATATGTCCGTGAAATAGTACTATTACTAAATAGTACTAAATAGTGTTATCTCTATTGTTTTCTGTTTCATCAGTGCTATTTATCACTAATTAGTTAGTATTCTTTCACGAACATATGGTTTGTACTCTACTAGTGTTTTTAAATCAAGCATAAAATAATTTTTAAAGGAGATATTCATCAAGTTCATCCACAGGAAGCCCAATATTATCGCGCGCGCACTGCCACAGGGAGCCCAATACTTGCCAAAGAAAGAAGTACGTTGAGAGTGCAACGGCCGAGCGGGGTCTATGGAAGAGTCTGCCTGATTTTCAGACGGAGTTGGCTTCTGCTCACCAAGCACTACTGCAAAAGTAAGGTTTTAGGGATGAAGTTTTAAATCAACAAAGCAAGGATTCGGCAGTAAATCAAGAAACCATGTTGCAAGTAGGTAGAAATGATACCCCTAGGTAGCGCTAACACCTTCCTCCGGCTTCCGGTAGCCAATGATCAAATGTACATTTATATCTGTCATATGCGGACACAACTCCAGCAAACATTTGATTATAAGCTATCGGGAGAGTCTCTCTGCGAGTTCACAAACATAATTGCCATACAAAACTACCTAAGTGTAGTAGAGAAACCTATTAATATCCTATATATATAATATGTATTCGGTTTTATCTTAACTAGTACACAGAGTTCTTTACACAGACGTTAATTTTTAAAAGCGATACTTAGAATTTCAAGCTCGACACGTACAAAAAATAGTTCCGCAATGCGTGCATGTGGCTACTATGGTACTGTTATGCCACGCTTTTCAGCAGATATATTATTTATTACATTTTCACGAATTACGTCTTGCTCAGCCAATTTAGGAAACAGGGGAATACCCGAATCATAGCTCAGTGACCATGTGTCAGTGTGTTTAGTCTAACAGCTAAGTGGTAACGTATACGAAGATGAATGTCTTCATTTTGCTTAGGTTGCACTTCCAGATTCAATGAACGTTCAAAGATAGTGTAATATATACGTCAAGTTCACTGGCCGACTTTTACGTTCACGTTTCTCCTAGGAAAGTTATTGAATACTTGTAATATTTAAAACTACGTATCATTTCCAACAATGTCAAAAAGGGATATGTCACGTGATAGTTTAGCCTTGGCATTCCTCGAGTAATGCGTTAGCCGATATCTTTGTGTTGGCCACTATTTTGTAAGATTGGCATGTTTTATCAATCAACCAATCACGTTGGAAAAGGCGCCGTCCAACCTGATTGAGTTAACCAAAACACTCGTCCCGTTGTGGCATGTCTGGCTAAACATTATAAAAGGAATTCACTCATTAGGAACAGAGTAGTTGATCTAGAAGCAGCGTCGGAATGACTAACATTGTATTTTATGGGCAACTTGTAATAAACCAGAAGAACCGATCCTGACTGTCGTGCTTGCCTACGCGCCGACTAAGGGGTCCCCTAACAATACACCTGACGGATTATTTGTTTAACGGACAGAGGGCTCTGACGGAGTTACTTTAAAAAAAACCCAGAAGACAAGGTTGCCATCACCATAAAATACGACGAGAGAATTATACAGATCGATGGGATTGAAGACCAAATGCAGACAATGACATTAGTAGAGAAAGCCAGTTTCCTGGTACAACTATTGACTAAAACAGCTGTATGCACTGGGATTCCAAAACCCACGACAACTGACTGTGACTTACTACCCAACAACGCTAGATGTGTACTAGTAAAGCAGTTGACAAATCTAGATAGTGTAGAAGAGGAACGTGTATTTTCTATTCAGTGTCATGTTTTTACGAATTTTGGGGGCAATTGTTGTCCAAGTTGTATCGGGAATAGGTCTTGACAAGCTATGCAAGAAGGTCAGAGTCTCATTTGAGCATTGTCCCAGGCGAACATCTTTCAGACACTGTAGTAACTGATTCACGTTTCCATCCTGACGCATAATCTGAGTAAGTTGGAAGCGATGGAGAAATGCCTTTTGGAAAATTGGTGATTGAAACATAAATTTTCCCTCATCGAAAAAGTTCGGCACCGGCCTCAGTTGTAAGAATTCTCCTACGAGGATGACTTGTTTTCCTCCCATGGGTTTCATTTTCTCGTCAGGTGCGAGAAGGAGCTCAGCTAAAAATCGCCGGAATGGCCTGAAATCGCTACCAGAGATCAACAACGACACAAACAACTGTTATGCCACGCTTTTCAAGCAATTTATATTTTTATTAATCAAGTAATTTTCAGTAACATCTTGTAAAGATCTATTTTTAATATTTGTCTTACAAGCTGATCACGTGTTATAGTATGTTTCAACGACAGTTAGGAAATCGGTACTCGATTACGCCTAAGTAGTTGGAGTGGAATTAGGCAGGTCTCTGTAACAGATATGACCTACGCGTTGCATACGCAATCTTAGTAATTGTAGGGAATAACAAAATTGAGTATGTAGAGTTTTTATGAAAAAGTTAGTTGTCACTTGGTCAGTCCGCACTTATTCTATTGGACAATAAAGTTGTAGTACTCAGTGAGCTAAAATATGATACAACCATGCAGGAACGCATTCTCTACGGCTTCCTTAAATTCAGACAAAATATGCCAGTAACGGATCCTTCAATTGTAAGAAAAGTAACTGACCAAGGACCGGGGTACTGTCTGGTTGTATGGTATAAAAGCCACGAGAAACATTGTAAAATCAGAGATAGAAGTTAGCGGTAAAATAAAGAGACCAAGTACAGATCAACATTTGAGTAAGGTATGTTTCCACAACCTTGAGATCCTTTTAGTACATAACAATACTGTGACATTTTAGGCCGTTAGTTAACGGTTTTTTTCTCGTTCGGTGAATTCTATGATATTTTAAGCCGTTTGTCGGTATAATAAAATATCAATTTATTAACACATACTGATCTAACGGCTTAAAAGTTCACAGTATATACACTGTAATTTCAACATATTATGTCATTATATTAAGTCCCTGTATTTTCTATTCACTGTCATGTTTTTACGAATTTTGGGGGCAATTGTTGTCCAAGTTGTATCGGGAATAGGTCTTGACAAGCTATGCAAGAAGTTCAGAGTCTCATTTGAGCATTATCCCAGGCGAACATCTTTCAGACACTGTAGTAACTGATTCACGTTTCCATCCTGACGCATAATCTGAGTAAGTTGGAAGCGATGGAGAAATGCCTTTTGGAAAATTGGTGATTGAAACATAAATTTTCCCTCATCGAAAAAGTCCGGCATCGGCCTCAGTTGTAAGAATTCTCCTACGAGGATGACTTGTTTTCTTCCCATGGGTTTCATTTGCTCGTCAGGTGCGAGAAGGAGCTCAGCTAAAAATCGCCGGAATGGCCTGAAATCGCTACCAGAGATCAACAACGACACAATAATAATAATAATAATAATAACCTTTATTAACGTGTCAAATTACCTAGCTTACACAAGTGTAAACTAATTGAGGACACCTATCTACCTAAAAATCTACACCCATACCCAAACCCAAAGCCCCACCTAATTTCCCCAACCCCTCCCCCCTTATTTAAAATCTATCTGGCGTACTACACTACAGGAAGGTTAGAGTTCATTAGCTTTATTATTTACGGAGTTATCGATCAGAGCCTAAGGTCCCATACAATGCCTTATATACAGCTCGTAAGAAGCCTCTCATAGATACCTTGGGCTACAGGTGGAAGCCCAATACACAAACGGAGGGTGGTGAGCCTGTGAAACTCCTGAAAATATTCTTTACACACGAGAGAGGTCAGAGATGTGTCTAGTTTCTGGTGCAAAATAGCATAAAATCATAGTATATTAGAGTGTAAACTTATCTTCAAATTAGAGTTACTATTTATTATACTCAATGTTTTCATATACCGTAGAATCCCGGTTATAATCCCGGAAATTCCATACACAGGACGTGACGAGATAAACGATCGCTTCTACAAAAATAATACTGATTGTATAAACATAATTTAACTGTATTTTACTAGCATTTAATACAATAAAACAACACAAAAGAATGACGATATTTACTGTGAGGACTGTAAGAGCCACATGTGCTGAATACTAGTAGTTTTCCAGTTGCTTCGTTGACGATCATCTTTCGCTTCATCCAACATGACGACATTCAAGTTCAGGTCATCAAGATCAGTCTTGCTCTTGATTTTCTTGCAATCAGGGTAGTTCTTTTCAGCTTCAGAGTTCGTAATCAAGTCATCAATAGTCATTGTTTTGTCATTTTGTTCGTAGTTTGTGTTGACAGAGGACGATCGATGCTTAGCATTCTCGTACCCAGATCTCCTCGCGGTCGGTACAAGGAGCATGCGCTGTAGAACCCAATATGCGTTCTGGGGTCAAAGAATACGAAGAAGAAGAAGAACGCTCTGCATTTTTAGAGTCGGGTCTTCCACAGGAAGCCCGACTAATGATCAATGTTGTTGATATTGATTGTTATTAAAAACTGATTTAAATTAGCATTATATAGAACCAAAGAACAAGTTAGTTTAGCCTGCGTAGCGGCGCTCTGGGGGAAGGGGGAAAGGGGAAAGGGAAAAAAAAGAGGTTCGGAAGGGCCGGAAGGAAATCGGAAAGGGCCGGAAGGGGATCGGAAGGGGATCCCCTTCCGATCTCCTCCTCTCTCCCCTTCCTCTCCCCAGTCCCCCCTCCTCTCCGATGCCCTTCCGATCCCCTTCCGATCACCTTCCGGCCCTTTCCGATTTCCTTCCGGCCCTTCCGAACCTCCTTTTTTTTCCCTTTCCCCATTCCCCCTCCCCCCCAGAGCGCCGCTACGCAGGCTAAAGTTAGTTCAAACATACTAGTTCAACAGAGGAATCAATCCAACTACACATTGCTTCTACATTTCAAAACCGCAGTACCTACATATCTCTTATTAACCGAGCACGAGGTCCGTACGGGAAGTTATGGGCATAATTTTTTTCGCACGGCCTGGCCATAAAAGTGGGGTGAAACGAGGATTTTCCCCCTCCCCAGACGTCCCTCCCCCCTCCAACACCCCCCCCCCCCCCCCCCCCCCAGCCCTCACTCCCCCGCTAACTCCTGGATTTGGGCTCGATTTTTTTCAGAGTCTTTATTTATGCTTAACTTCCTAATTTGTTTGTACTTCGAGAGATGGTTCTTTGCAAGAACAATGCGACACCACACAAACGCGATGGACCATGGGCGTGGCTAGTATGCTTCACTGGAGCATCGATAAATGCAATAGTGTTTGGAATCTTGAGCAGTTTTAGTGTTCTTCTACCCGTTTGGGGCGAAGAATTTAAGGCCAGTAGAGGGGCAACAGGTATGCAATATAGAAAGACGATTCAGAACTATAAGTTTCTTTGGAAATTCTTTGGAAATTCTTTGGAAATTCTTTGGAAATTCTTTGGAAATTCTTTGGAAATTCTTTGGAATTGCGAAATTCATCGGAATTTCATCGGAATTTCATCGGAATTTCATCGGAAATTCATTGGAAATTCATTGGAAATTCTTTAGAAATTCATTGGAAATAATAATAATAATAATAAAATAATAATAATAATATGTCGAAACGTAATAATACTGATAACTTTATTAACGTGTCATGTTTCGTGTCGTAACCTATTATCGCTAATTTTTCTTATTCAATGTTTCCCACAATCATTACTTATAAAATATTCTATATAGCGTCAAATTCATTCAAAAGTTGTGAGTATCACAAGCTGTTGCCATTAAGATGTGAGGTAGTACTTGATTTAGGTTCGCAAGGGATTGTTTTTAAATCCACACAAATGTTATCATTCACATTATTTTCACCGGGATTTTCATTGGTTGAGAGACGACTGCAGATGACTTGCTACGAATGATTGTTTTCGTTCTCCTCGACAATGGCAGCTCGATTTTTTCCAGAGTTGTTGCTTAGGCGAGAGAAAATAACGTGAATGATAAAACAATTATTGGACTCGGTTTTTGCAAAATATCGTGATTTTGTCAGTGTCTCGCAGAAATTATTATTATAATTTCTATTATTATTTAAAAAAAATTATATTATTATAATTATTATTATAATTATTCTACTCACCACCACCTCGTCCAATAATTGCTAATTATTTGTATTATAAAGTAAAGTGGAATCAAGCTTAAATCTTTAAATGTTTTACTTTAGCATGGATTGGATCGCTGGCAATTGGTTCCACGTTGTTGTTCACTCCCATTTCGATCACGCTAATTGCAAGATGCGGTGAACGAGCTGTGGGGATTTGTAGTGGCTTGGTCGGCGCATCCTTGATAATCGGTAGTTCTTTCGTCAAAGATATGCTGGTTCTTTACTTCACGTACGGTGTGCTTCTTGGAACTTGCGGAAATATCTTGATGAACATAGCTCTACTGACGGTCAGAAAGTATTTCAAAAAGAAATTCGCTTTGGCCTTGGGGATTACTTGCTCGGGAGGGAGCATTGGAGTGATGATTTTTGGACCTGTTTTACAGGCTTTGGTGGATTCTCTGGGGTGGAGAAGTGCCCTTCGCGTCATATCAGGGACGATGCTCCTTGTCAGTTTAACGAGCTTGTTTTACGATGGAAACATAGTTGTAGTAGAAGAACAACAACAACAAGCAGAAGAACAAGAACAAGAAGAACAACAACAACAACAACAACAACAAGCAGAAGAACAACAACAACAACAAGCAGAAGAAGAACAACAACAACAACAACAACAAGCAGAAGAACAACAACAACAACAAGCAGAAGAAGAACAACAACAACAAGCAGAAGAACAACAACAACAACAACAACAACAAGCAGAAGAACAACAACAACAACAAGCAGAAGAACAACAACAACAACAACAACAACAACAACAACACAAGCAGAAGAAGAAGAACAACAACAACAAGCAGAAGAAGAAGAACAACAACAACAACAACAAGCAGAAGAACAACAACAACAACAAGCAGAAGAACAACAACAACAACAACAAGCAGAAGAACAATAACAACAAGCAGAAGAAGAAGAACAACAACAACAAGCAGAAGAAGAAGAACAACAACAAGCAAGAAGAAAACAACAAACAACAACAAACAACAACAAAGCAGAAGAAGAAGAACAACAAACAACAAGCAGAAGAAGAAGAACAACAACAACAACAAGCAGAAGAAGAAGAACAACAACAACAAGCAGAAGAACAACAACAACAACAAGCAGAAGAAACATAACAACAAAGCAGAAGAAGAAGAACAACAACAACAAGCAGAAAGAAGAACAACAACAAGCAGAAGAACAACAAACAAGCAGAAGAACAACAACAACAACAAGCAGAACAACAACAACAACAACAAGCAGAAGAACAACAACAACAACAAGCAGAAGAACAACAACAACAACAAGCAGAAGAACAACAACAACAACAAGCAGAAGAACAACAACAACAACAAGCAGAAGAACAATAACAACAAGCAGAAGAAGAAGAACAACAACAACAAGCAGAAGAAGAACAACAACAACAACAAGCAGAAGAACAACAACAACAACAAGCAGAAGAACAACAACAACAACAAGCAGAAGAACAATAACAACAAGCAGAAGAAGAAGAACAACAACAACAAGCAGAAGAAGAAGAACAACAACAACAACAAGCAGAAGAAGAACAACAACAACAAGCAGAACAACAACAACAACAAGCAGAAGAAGAAGAACAACAACAAGCAGAAGAAGAAGAAGAACAACAACAACAACAAGCAGAAGAAGAAAACAACAACAACAAGCAGAAGAACAACAACAACAACAAGCAGAAGAACAACAACAACAAACAAGCAGAAGAACAACAACAACAACAAGAAGAACAACAACAACAACAAGCAGCAGAAGAACAACAACAACACAGCAGAAGAACAACAACAACAACAAGCAGAAGAACAACAACAACAACAAGCAGAAGAACAACAACAACAACAAGCAGAAGAACAATAACAACAAGCAGAAGAAGAAGAACAACAACAACAACAAGCAGAAGAAGAAGAACAACAACAACAACAAGCAGAAGAAGAACAACAACAACAACAAGAAGAAGAAGAAACAACAACAACAAGCAGAAGAAGAACAACAACAACAACAAGCAGAAGAAGAACAACAACAACAACAACAAGCAGAAGAAGAACAACAACAACAAACAAGAGAAGAACAACAACAACAACAAGCAGAAGAACAACAACAACAAGCAGAAGAAGAACAACAACAACAACAAGCAGAAGAACAACAACAACAACAAGCAGAAGAACAACAACAACAAGAAGAAGAACAACAACAACAACAAGAAGAAGAAGAAGAACAACAACAACAACAAGCAGAAGAAGAACAACAACAACAACAACAACAAGCAGAAGAAGAAGAACAACAACAAGCAGAAGAACAACAACAACAAGCAGAAGAAGAAGAAGAACAACAACAACAAGCAGAAGAAGAAACAACAACAACAACAAGCAGAAGAAGAACAACAACAACAAGCAGAAGAACAACAACAACAACAAGCAGAAGAACAACAACAACAACAAGCAGAAGAAGAACAAACAACAACAACAAGAAGAAGAACAACAACAACAACAACAAGCAGAAGAACAACAACAACAACAAGAAGAAGAAACAACAACAACAAGCAGAAGAACAACAACAACAACAAGCAGAAGAAGAACAACAACAACAAGCAGAACAACAACAACAACAAGAAGAAAAACAACAACAACAAGAAGAAGAACAACAACAACAAGAAGAAGAAGAACAACAACAACAACAAGAAGAACAACAACAACAACAAGAAGAAGAACAACAACAACAGAAGAACAACAACAAGAAGAAGAAACAAACAACAACAAGAAGAAGAACAACAACAAGCAGAAAGAACAACAACAACAGAAGAACAACAACAAGCAGAAGAACAACAACAAGCAGAAGAACAACAACAAGCAGAAGAACAACAACAACAGCAGAAGAACAACAACAAGCAGAAGAAGAAGAAACAACAACAACAAGAAGAAGAACAACAACAAGCAGAAGAACAACAACAACAAGCAGAACAACAACAACAACAAGCAGACAACAACAACAACAACAACAAGCAGAAGAACAACAACAACAACAACAAACAGCAGAAGAACAACAACAACAGAAGAAACAACAACAAGCAGAAACAACAACAACAAGCAGAAGAACAACAACAACAGAAGAAGAACAAACAACAACAACAACAAGAAGAAGAACAACAAACAACAACAGCAGAAGAAACAACAACAACAACAAGCAGAAGAACAACAACAACAACAACAACAAGAAGAAGAACAACAACAAGAAGAAGAAGAACAACAACAAACAAGAAGAAAGAACAACAACAACAAGCAGAAGAAGAACAACAACAACAACAACAGAAGAACAACAACAACAACAACAAGCAGAAGAACAACAACAACAAACAACAAGCAGAAGAAGAACAACAACAACAAGCAGAAAGAAAGAAAACAACAACAAGCAGAAAGAACAACAACAACAACAAAACAACAAGAAGAAGAACAACAACAACAAGAAGAAGAACAACAACAACAACAAGAAGAAGAACAACAACAAGCAGAAGAAGAAGAACAACAACAACAAGAAGAACAACAACAACAAGAAGAAGAACAACAACAACAACAACAACAACAACAACAAACAACAACAACAACAACAACAACAACAACAAGAAACAACAACAACAACAACAAGAAGAAGAAGAACAACAACAACAACAAGAAGAAGAAGAAACAACAACAACAACAAGAAGAACAACAACAACAACAACAAGCAGAAGAAGAACAACAACAACAAGAAGAAGAGAACAACAACAACAAGAAGAAGAACAACAACAACAAGAAGAAGAACAACAACAACAAGAAGAAGAAGAACAACAACAACAACAGAAGAAGAACAACAACAACAACACAACAAGCAGAACAACAACAACAACAAGCAGAACAACAACAACAACAACAACAACAAGCAGAAGAAGAAGAACAACAGAACAACAACAACAAGCAGAAGAACAACAACAAGCAGAAGAAACAACACAACAAGAAGAACAACAACAACAGAAGAAGAAGAACAACAACAACAACAAGCAGAAGAAAGAACAACAACAACAAGCAGAAGAACAACAACAACAACAACAAGCAGAAGAACAACAACAACAACAAGCAGAAGAACAACAACAACAACAACAAGAAGAAGAAGAAGAACAACAACAACAACAACAACAACAACAACAACAACAAGAAGAAGAAGAAAAAACAACAACAACAACAACAACACCAACAACAAAAGGAAGCAGAAGAAGATGAAGATGATGAAGAAGAAGAATCAAATTAAAGGACATGGAGAATGTAGATTGTAGCGAAGAACAGTCTAGTAAAAGTATTTGCGAGTTCATAGATTGTTCCATATGGAAATTTCCGAAATACACAGTTGGGATGATTACTGTGTGGCTGACATTCTTTGGTCTTTACGTGCCGACGGTGCATATGGTAGGTCAACAGAAGAGTAGTCTACACAGTTTATATGCTGTATTTAGATATAGACCATGCATAGCGTTATCATTCCATTGTATTTTGTACAAATGTAAATCTAATGCTACCTTTTTCATAGATTTTCACATAACTTTCCATTTCAGTTTTATTTCTAAGAATATTTATGTGCAAATAAAAATATTTATCTTTCTATTCACTTTTTTTCTTTCATTTGCAAAAGATCGCAACATTTCTGGCTCAAAGGCTTCCCTTCTCTTCACGTTCATTGGTGTCTGCTCTGTTATTTCTCAAGTCATCTTTGGCAAAGTTATAGACAAACGATGGCTCACTCCACTTCAGTCTGTGCAGTTATCGTCATTTGTATTAGGGATTTCACTGCTATTGTTCACACAAGCTATGACGTTTCAATACTTCATACCACTTGCTATTCTATTTGGATTTGGAAGAGGCGCTTTTGTGTCGACGCAAACTGTCTTTTTTCTTACTTGCTTCGGTGATATGAGAAAGGATGCAGTCGGGTATGGCACTGCCCATTTAATAAAAGCTATTCCGCTGTTCATTGGAGCTCCCATCGCCGGTAAGTTTATCGATGTTGGGAACGGGGTCAGTACAAAGCAAATTAGATGACTGTCTTATTCTACTGAAACAATAGACCTTTTTACCGATACGGCGGCCATCTTGAATTATGGGATGCCCAGGGCGCAAACTAGTAACCATTTGGCCATGAAAAACTATTGTAGATAGTAAGCCATACAACACTATGGTTAGAGTGAAATAGAAAAATAATATATTGACGCGACTCCACATGCATGTACAGTTTTTGGGAGTTTTTGGGAGTTTTTGGGTCATTTTTACCCTGAGCATCCCATAATGTTTTAGCCAAAACAATAGAATCCAAAATGGCCGCCGTATCGGTAAAAAGGTCTATTGACCAGGGTCCTAAGCGAGCAAGGAACTGCGATCGAGTTCTTTAAAACTGGTCAATTACAAAACACAAGAAAGACCGCGTCCAAATTAGTAAGACTGTGAAATTTGAACAATAATTATTTTAAACTCTTACAAACAAAATAGCGATGTTTCGCAGGTTCGCAGGTTCGAAATGTTGCATTTGTATCGATACAAACTGTATCTGTGTATGTTTTTCTTATAGAAACACATGTTGCAGAAGAAATAAAATTACAGTTTCAAGAAAAAGATAAAATTGTATTGATTAAAGTGTATATTACACGAATTTTTTTATTTTGAAAATCGATTATATATGAACTGAATAGTGGGATGTTTCAGTATTTTGTGATTTGAGCTTCGCATTTGCGAGTTATGCTAATTCGGTGACGTCAGATTGTTTTTTTCCATAACTTATTTATATTATTTCAAGTAGCATTCTTTTTAACCTGAGTATCAAGCTTTTTTGGCTGATATTCAGGTTACATTCTTTTCTGAAATAGAAAAAAAAGTTTAACATCAAATTTACAATAGTTGATTTCAAAACTTTTTCGCAATTAAAAATGTCAATCACAAAATTTGCACCAGGACGCTTTTGTCATATAATAATAATAATAAAACATTTATCTGACGTCACCAAATTACAATATCACGATTTCAAACAACTTTATAACTCGCAAATGCGAAGCTCAAATCACAAAAAATTAAACTGTAAACCATCCAGTGTTAAAAATTGAGTTAAAAATATATAATCGATTTTCAAAATAAAAAAATTCGTGTCATATACACTTTAATTGATATTGATATTGTACATCTTGTTCAACAGGTACTATTGCAGATCATTTTAATTCATACGTACCTGCTTTTTATATCTTTGGTGGTCTGATCGTGTTCTCGGGTGCCTTGCCATTCTTTTTGCTCTTGGATCGCAAAACACCTGAAGAAGACATCGAAACTCAATTACGTCTAATTGGAGCAAGGCGTTCTTAATTACTTCAAAAGAAGCCGCCTCATTATCTATTATCAGATAGCAATGATATAACGCGCACTCTGATTGGCTAGAGTTCTATGAACTATTTCCCCATGGGCTGCACGCTCTCGTCAGACCACAGGCAGCCCAACCATTGCTTTTGAGGCTATTTAATAATAAATATAAATTTATTCGCGCGTCTTTTTTTTATGGTTTTCCTGTGGTAGAGCGCGCGCGCGATACGTTGGGTTCCCTGTGCATAGAAATGTGTGATGTTGGGCTCCCTGTGCGCGTCCCGCAAGAAGCGCCCGCACCAATGTACATAGTGAAACCTTGTTTCAATATATACACTTATTTGACTTTTGTGACGCGCGGGACGCGCACAGGGAGCCCAACATTATACCTTACTTACGAATATAATACGTATTGCGCGCGCGCGAGCCACAGTAGGGCGAGACAAAATACAAAGACGATATAAACATTTCCATTTATTATTAATAGCCACAAAAAATGTTGGGCTGCCTGTGGTCTGACTCTCGTCAAACCCACTGTGATGAGAAAAAATACACTCATCCCGTGAACGATATTTCGAAAAACGCGCGCGCTCAATGGAAAAAGACTATGAAAAATATCCCCATGGATATTTTTACTCGCTCTCCTACTCGCGCCATATTTTTTAATCGTCTATCAACTCGCGTCCATAATAAACCATTTATTATATAGACACGACTCTAACAAGCTGGAAGAGTGGCACTCGTAGCGTACGTACCGTACTCATCGGGACTAAGTGATTATCTATTGTTTGAAATGAGAACGGCTCATGATATCGACGACGCCGGACTCCGTAGAATCGTCTTCCATTGCTAGTTAAAATAAATAGATATTTTTTTCGTCAGTTTTTTTTTTTTACAATAAACAGAGCGTAATCTCGCAATCTGATTGGTCATTGTCAATCTCGAGTACAGACAATGGAAAACCGCTTGCGAAATAAAATTCATATCATTGCGTCGCCGTGATAAAATAAATATGGTGATGAAAGACGCGCACAGGGGGGCTGAGGTTGGGATACCACTCTCAATACAGCGATTTTATCCCGAATATATCACTTATTGCGCTTGACGTTCGACAAAATACAAAAGACGAGTGAAAAATTTCGGGATAAAATCGCGATAAAATGTTAAAGCACTTATTTTATTATGGTGCACCCTTTTGTGATGCGAAAAAATTGCAAACTTTTTATGGTGCAATATTGAGCTTAAAAGCGCGCAAAATAGACGAGTAAAATCAACATGCGCTCGATTTTTTGAACGCGTTCCAATGGAAGTTGAACGCGGGGTGGCAAATTTTTACTCGTCTATTATACAACGATTCGCAAGAGGTATTTATATTTTTTATTAAATAAGCCTCAAGAAGCCATTCAATTTTCGAGGCTAAAAGCAATGGTTGAATGCCTGTGGAATGAAAGTTTAAACTCTTTTAAACTTCATTCAACATCGATTCAACACGTTTCAACGCGCGTGCTCAAACCGTTTCAACATCGCTATTCAACAAAATCGAACGCATGCGCCCATGCGTTATTGAAACCGTTTGCGCGGGCCTTTATATAAAAACTCTAACAAGCTAAAAACAATCTTAAAATAAACCGTAATCCTTGACTAATTAATTTGAAAACATTGCGATACACCGAAAACTCATGGATTTTGACGAAAACTGAACAAGGTGAGACAAAATAACAAGAAAGTTGAGGATTATTTCTGCGCGCAATGTACGCTTCTGTCATTATCGTCAACTGGCCATTGTCAAAAAGAGCAGGGGACTGGGACCAAGTCCGCTTACAATTTCTTAAATGAATATATCATTGGTCAAAAAATGATAAAATAAATTTCTGACAGAGCGATCAAACTTAGCTAATCTGGAAAGTTTGGTGACTTTTGGCTCAATATTGACGATGCTAGAGGGCATCAAAGATGTACATTTTTCCCGATATAAACTCTGTATTTTTTTGCGTTTGTCTACCCAAACCAAACAGGTGATGTAAAATGTCAAAATTAAAATCGCGATAAATTCGCAAGCAGAATTCACTCAAATGCACGCCTAGCACCAAACTTTGCAAACTTATGATAATTTCAACGGCTGTTGTTTTATGTCATCACTTAATTTCGTAATTACATTAATTCTAATAAACTCCCCCCCAGTCAACCTGCTCTTTTTTTTATGGGCAACTGCATGCCGGTTAGTGGGGCCTTCTCTATTTTTGAAATTCCTTGTTTCCAAATACAAACATTTTCACTGACCGAACACGGTGAAATACTGCTATAAACTGTGGCTCAAACATCTAGAACAATTAGCACCTACACGGCGAAATTAAATAGAAGAAATAGGAGAAGTGGTGCTGAGAAGGCAAAAGCTACCCGCAAGAGGAAAAAGAAAAGTGCTGTGGTAATTTTCATATCATTTGGACTTCAGACGTTAGAACTTAGCCGCAGTTATGATTATTTAAAAAACATAAAAAACGCCCAACAAAATTGTTTTACATCTAGCTGAAAACCACACGATAGCGACTCGTTAAAAAAAGTCAAAGCAAAAATCGAAAGTCAACCAGTAATGCAACTGATTCGGCTTTATTAGTCGCAAAGTAATGATAAAGACAGCCGTCCCTGTCGGGCAAACAATGATAATTAAATCGGCAATGTTTATTAAACGTCCCTCTTTTAATTCGTATTTTCGTATTTTCAACATTGGGCGTTCAATGAATGATGAAAGTTTCGGAGGTTGCTTATACATGTTGTGTTTTATTTTGGCATGCTAAAAGTTACCACTGACGTAATTGTGACGTCATCACGACATGTCGTGTTACAAAAACCGGGAAATCGAGATGCTTTTAAAACTTTCTGAAAAGTAGATATTTAAAAAGAGTGTAATGTCTTTTCTCTAAAATTTGGTGTAATTTTTTATCTCGATGCGATAATTTAGTTTGCACTGAGTTATAAAGGATAATAAATTTATGATGACGTCATACAAAATGACGTCACCTAAAATAGCATTAAAGCTATACAGGGAGCAATGAAAATCGATGAATAGTGTTCTCGTGGTCATTTATTGTGAATAATAGAGTTTGTAATGGACGAAGCTGAAAATTTCGGTCCACGATCGAACCCGGGATATTTTTAAATATTGAAGTGACGTCATTTTGACGTAACAGGAATCTGTCAATATTTTGATTAGTATTTTTATCTTCAAAAAATCAAAAATCTAAAACGATACGCCCCACCGTGGGGATTTCTTAGTTCTTTCAATATGCAAAGTGTAAAGACAAAAGGGTTGTCAACAAAAAGGGGGTAGAATGAAGAAGTTATTTTTATAAATATGATTCATAGGTCTTCATAATTTCCCAAATAATTATATAAACATTCGTAAAATAAACGTTTCCTCAACTTTTTTGTTTGAAAATCTTTTGTCTTTACACTTTGCATATTGAAAGAACTAAGAAGCCTCTCAAATATGGATTTTAGACAAAAATTTTTTGAAGATAAATATTAATAACAAAAAGTTGACAGATTCTGTTACGTGCATAATGACGTCACCAATGTTTTAAAATATCCCTAATAAAGATCGTGGACCGAAATTTTCAGCTTCGTTTTACAAACATCCATTATTAACAATAAATGACCACGAGAACGTCATTTCATCGATTTTCATTGCTCCGTAAAGCGTTTAAAGCATTAAAATTGCATTAAAATGCTATTTAGGTGACGTCATTTTATTGACGTCATCATAAAATGAATATCCTTTATAACTCAGCTATAAATTATCGCATCGAGATACAAATTGCACCAAATTTTAGTAAATGTTATTCTACTTCCAAATATCTACTTTTTTCAGAACGTTTTAAAGTGATCTCGATTTTCCCGAGAAATGTTCACAATTCGTGATGAACGTAGCATTACGAGTGGTAACTTTTAGTAAACCAAACAAAAACACTACATGTAATAAGCAACTTCCGAAACTTTCATCCCAATTAATGTGAAATTGTTGAAAATACGAAGGGTAATGTAAAAGAGGGACGTTTAACATTGCCGATTTTGGGGTCATTTGTGCCCGACGTGGTCTGACGGCTCGCAAAAACCTTTCCCTATTTTAAAGCAGGTTTAATTGAAGGCTACAAGGTAATGACTCACCAAACTCCGCAAAGCATTTCCTCTGGTTCTCTCCTAAGGCTTTACAGACGACTACAAACATCTGTAGGTAAAGAAAACATGGAATTATTTCATCAGATATTTTCTAAACTTCAAACACGTCTTGCAACGCGGAGGCGAGTTCGGTCGCTTTGCGTCGTGAATGAAGTCGTCAATGTCATGTGCTGTCATTTTTGCACCAATCAGCGAAGAACACATTCGTCAACTGAGCTAAAGATTACTTTTTATTGGCTTTCTTGACATTTGAGCTATAAAACCGTTAATAGTATTTTGGTTTGTTTTAAATGTTTTCCCTTAATTTCTTAGCTTATAGTCGAAAAGGAAATCCAAAACGGCATAATATGGTTTCCATTGAGGTTGGAATGTCAGTAAAATTAGTAAATAAAAGTGACAGCTCCTAACTGTCAACCAGTTTGAATCTGCTTTGCGTGCTTACGTAATTTTCTACACCGTTTTTTCGCGTATATATCTTTGGTGAGTTGCGAGAAAGGCTACGTTCACGCATTCGACAACTCGTGTATTGCTTTAATTTGCGTGCTTACGAAATTTTTGACAGCGTTTTTTCGCGTATATATCTTTGGTGAGTTGAGAGAAAGGCTACGTTCGCGCATTGAGACAACTCGTACATTGCTTTGCGTGCTTACGTAATTTTTGACACCGTTTTTTTCGCGTATATATCTTTGGTGAGTTGCGAGAAAGGCTACGTTCACGCATTGAGACAACTCGTACATTGCTTTGTGTGCTTACGTAATTTTTGACACCGTTTTTTTCGCGTATATATCTTTGGTGAGTTGCGAGAAAGGCTGCGTTCACGCATTGAGACAACTCGTGCATTGTTTTGCGTGCTTACGTAATTTTTGACACCGTTTTTTTCGCGTATATATCTTTGGTGAGTTGCAAGAAAGGCTGCGTTAACGCATTGAGACAACTCGTGCATTGCTTTGTGTGCTTACATAATTTTTGACACAGTTTTTTTCGCGTATATATCTTTGATGAGTTGCGAGAAAGGTGAGACAACTCGTACATTGCTTTACGTGCTTACGTAATTTTTGACACCATTTTTTTCGCGTATATATCTTTGGTGAGTAAAAATCACCTAAAACATGCCTAAAGAAACGTTACTTTCTAATGTCATTCAACAACGGAAAAACCTAAATGCTCCCATTGAAAGTTTAATTGAAAGTGTTATGCTGGAAATGTTTCAAGTAATGAAGCCAATAGCAATGGCATATCATTGTCCAACCCATCTCTATTAAGACGTGTTAACAAAGCAAAATATATAACGTGTTTAATATTCATCAAGGTTCCTTATTTATCGGTGTTAATTGCAACAAACGTACGAACAGACACGTATGATTTTGAAATAAAGGCGCACGCATGACATATGAGTCAGTTTTTGCTGAAGGCCAGTCGGTTAACACCTAATATTATCGCGGTATCTTTGTGGCTCCGACCGTATACAAAAGGTAAGACCGAAGACAAAAGACAGTTTGAAAACAGAGGAGACTGTGGTCTGGGACACTTAAGTCGTCATTAGGCAGCTATTACAGGAACTCAAGCGAAAAATACATTCACAAAATCTTGGATGATCTTACTGAAAGTTTATTTATAGTATATGACATTTTAGGTACATTTTCAAACGTTTTTTTCTGGAATTTCTATTTATAACGGGCGCAGCAGCAGCAACAGCCTTCCTGTAGTTTCCTCAAGCATGAATTCTTGTGGTAATCTCTTTTCTCGTAACTTAATGAATTATTAATTATGGCTATTCTTCTCATCAATGATGTAGCCATTTACCATAACATTAGATTTGCATTTCAAATTCCTCGCAGTATTTGATCGAATACGACCCCGGGCTGCTGTCACAGACTTCCACGCTTTTGACTGACAGAGAAAGGCTCCAGTGTAAGACAAGTGTTGGCACTGAAAGATGAATCCGGAACGTTTTTGACTTCGTGCGTAAAGGTGAGTATTTTGTGATCTACCTGCACAGAACCCGATCGATTAACAGCACGTCTTTGAATAATTGTTGATGTTTGCTTCAATGTAATTATCCATTAGATGCTAAGTTCTTCACCACAGATAACTCATATCTACAGCTATACCATAGAAAAATAAACTGACAAGGCATACAAAGTATATACCAACACAGTTAACGCAATATCTATAGTAGAACGAACTCAGTAAAAGAACATCAAGACACCAACTCGTGGACACTATCGCGAACACAAGAAAGATCTCAGTGTGTGTTCTTTTCATCTCAGTATTTGGGGTATCAAGGGAAATCACAGTAAACCCAAACATTGTAACCTAAAACTATAACATGGAACAGTTTTAGAGATATGTAACTATATCAGTGCGACATTTGCTTTTTCACGGGCCAGCGAACCCTTCATGGAAAGTGAAGAACAATTAATCACTTAGTGTTCGTCGGATAAAACTATTGAAACCCGCTGACATTCGTTCTATTTTGGTCCTCACCCACGCACGCTGTGTGTTGTGAAAAAAAGTCAAACTTTTAGTTTCTTTGAAAGCTCGCTTGAGTTTAATAAACGAATATTTTGATTCTGACAAAGGTTATGGTTGAGTGAAAAGTCAACGAAATTAGTTCCAAAATATATTAACTTTGGCTAATAAAGCGAGATCAAAATCAATTAAATTTAATTTAAAAATATTGATATAATAACCGCTTATCATTGTTATGGTGTCAGCTTTATCTAATGAAATTGGTTTATATTTTAATCAAGTAACAGGCTAACCCAAACATCCATTCCTTATCTCTTAGAAATCTCTCTACACCGTTCAGTTCAGTTCAGTAACAGGCTTTATAACCCAAACAACCATTCGTTATCTCTCTTAGGAATCTCTCTATACCACCCATCCATTCGTTATCTTTCTTAGGAATCTCTCTGGTAGTTCAGTTCGGCCGTAGAGTGAAACATCAATGAGAAAATTGCATAGAATATCTAGAAACGTACGTCTCAAAAGCCTTTCATTGGCCGACGAAAAGGTGAGAAACGTTTTTTTCAGTTTCACTACTGAGCGACTCAAGCATAAGCGAACACAAGAGGCCGCTTATGCCACTGTGGAAACGGACAAGATGCAAGCATAAGCACAAGCACAAGTACAATGGTCGACATGTTATGATTTCTTGTGGTTCGTTTTCACATGACACAACGGTTCTTACTGCCAGCGTTTGCTTCGCTAGTGATAACCAGACTTCTGCAGAGACTGAAAAGTTTGCGATTGTAAACTTCAGATTTGAAAGTTGGCAAGTTTTATGCAATCGTGCGTGAACTAAGCTTTGCGAGGTTGAAACTCAGTTTTGAACAAGAGCTGGAACTTATACATGTCTGTGTTGCCATTTTTGCGGGATTTTGGGTTTTTGCTTTGATTTGATTTGTTTTTAAACTGGGAATCACATGCTCAAACGAAACAAGAGCGAAGTTTGTCAAGCGTCACTTCATTTTTACTTTCATCTCGAGCGACCTTAATAAGTAGTTTGTTTGTTTGTTTCTTCAAAGTGAGTGATTCTTGATGGCATTCTGTAAGAAGAGCCGGACACCTCATCCTCGCGACGGTCCATGGGCGTGGCTGGTCTGTTTTTCCAGTACTGTCATCTTTGGCTTGTTCTTTGGATATCTGCTTAGTTTTGGCGTCTTTTTACCCGTGTTGAGCAAATATTTCAATGCCAGCAGAGGAAGTACAGGTACGTTGAATCAGGGATAACCACGGATAACCGCAAACGAGACGTTTTGGCCAATTTTACACTAAAAACCTCAATCCTTAATTTGTTTGACAGAAACACACTTGCTGTGGCTAAGATTAAAATCATTTTTAAAACTTGAAAAAAACGAATTCTTAGAATTTCATTCCTAGAGCCCGCGTTCCTTATGGTCAGCGCGTGCAGGCTTCTTTCATAGAATTACAGTTATATATCTGCGCATGCGCTTTATTTGTTGACGAGAAAGGAGACTTTGAACGGCCGGTCCTCATGACTTTCTGTAATCCACTGTAGATTAATTCCCGATTCTTCTTATGACGTAGCGATACCACTACTACCAGAATCCTTTACGAATTCTTATTCTTATTCAAATGTTTTAATTCCTATGAGAGTACCAAGGTATGGGGTGAATTATAATAACAAAAGAAGCTACAAAAAGAATTCTGGTAGTAGTGGTATCACTACGTCATAAGGGGAATGGTGAATTAGCCCGCAATTTAAAATTAACGAATCTGTTAATTAATTAATGCAGTTAACTAATTAATGCGGTTAACTAATTAATGCAGTTGACTAATTAATGCAGTTAACTAATTCATTATTTAATGCGGTTAACTAATTCATGCAGTTAATTAATTCATGCAGTTAACTAATTAATATATACAGGTAACTAATTAATGCAGTTTTCTCATTAATGCAGTTGACTAATTAATTCAGTTAATTAATTAATTAATTAATGCAGTTAACTAATTAATGCAGTTGACTAATTAATGCAGTTAACTAATTCATTATTTAATGCGGTTAACTAATTCATGCAGTTAATTAATTCATGCAGTTAACTAATTAATACAGGTAACTAATTAATGTAGTTTTCTCATTAATGCAGTTGACTAATTAATTCAGTTAATTAATTAATTAATTAATGCAGTTAACTAATTAATGCAGTTGACTAATTAAATCAGTTCAATAATGCTGCCAAACAGGTTTTCTAAGTTAGTAATTCTGATTTCTCTCCACAGCCTGGATCGGGTCATTAGCGATTGGCTTTTCATTCTTCTGCGGTCCCATCGCTGTAAAAGTTATCGACAGTGTAGGCGAGCGTACTGTTGGTGTTTGCGGTGGTCTTGTAGCGTCACTCTTGTTGGCCGTTAGCTCATTCGTGGATAACATCCTAATCCTCTACTTTTCCCATGGAGTTCTTTTGGGCATTTGTGGAAGCTTCATCCTTAACTCACTACTACTAATAGTCAGGAAGTATTTCAAAGACAAACTCGCTGTGGCCATAGGAATAACCTCGTCTGGATCGTCACTAGGGGTCTTATCCCTCGGACCAGCGTTGCAAGTATTGAACAATTTGTTAGGATGGAGGGGTTCATTTCGAGTCATGTCAGGCGTGATGCTTCTTGTAGCGCTACTGAGTTTCGTCTACGATCCTAACATCAAAGACGATGAGCACAATAAAGGAATAGCTGGTCGCCGTGAGCAGACAAGAAAACGATTTTCAGAGTTGATCGATTGTTCAATATGGAGATCTTCTCAGTACATTGTTGGTATAACGGCTGTTTTCTTAACCTATTTTGGGCTTTTTGTTCCAAGTATTCATTTGGTAAGTACTGAACATTGTGTCATGCTGTCTATTTTTTTTTGTTTTCCTCAAAGTGCAGTAATACGAGCAACAAAAGCGTGCAATTAACTTGTCGCGCAACATTGTTCAGATTGTTACGTTGCAAGTTACAGAGCAATGTTTCTCGTATTACCATCCGCGTGCAACTTGTCGCGCAACAAATTAAATTTTCGGTGTTGCAGGTTGCAAAACTTTGTTGCATGAAGTAGAAAGAGCTTCTACTTTGCGCAACAAAGTTTTGCAACCTGCAACACGAAAATGTGTTGCGCGACAAGTTGCGCGAACGATTGTAATACGAGAAACATTGCTCTGCAACTTGCAACGCAATAATCTGAACAATGTTGCACAACAAGTTGCACGATTTTGTTGCCCGTATTACTGCACCTTCAATGCGAAGTATTTCACGCGCCGATATTTTCCATTGCGTGCACAGTAATCTTCTCGTGAGCCTCAGACTAGCTATAGTTGTATTTCCTAATCTCTCCATTACTCGAAAGCTGAAACATTTATTTTAAGTCGAAGTCTATTTAGTATTCTCTGAAATAAACGTTTTTTTCTGGTGTTTGCCGAGTCCTTGGACTATTGGCTTCTATCGTCTGTTTCAGAATCCGCAGTATTTTCGGTATAAAGACATTGAGATATGACACGGCACGCGCGGATTGGCTAGCTACTGTGCTATTATCCGGCCCTTCTGGAAACGCCTGCTTTACACACCGGCCTAAATTCATTATAATTATTATTATTATCGGAGAACATCTCTTGCCTGCGTTTTTTGCTCCTGCACGCTTAACACTGGCTTCCCTTCGTGCTTTATATATTACAGTTTGTATGTAGACATGTATAACTTACAGTAACGCGCAAAATAATTAACTGAAATTTCTCTACAGTGCATCAGTGCACTATTAATGAAACGCTGATGAACTTCAGGAATTAGCGCTATATAAATATTATTATTATTGTTATTATTATTATTTTTTTATTATTATTATTATTATTAGTAGTAGTAGTAGTAGTAGTAGTAGTATTATTATTATTATTATTTTTATTATTTTTATTATTATTATTATTTTTATTTTTATTTTTATTTTATTTTTAATTTTATTTATTATTATTATTATTATTATTTATTTATTATTATTATTATTATTATTATTATTATTATTATTTATATTATTATTATTATTATTATTATTATTATTTTTTAATACATGGAATATCTTTCGTTTTCTAGATAAGATTTGCAGAAGATCGCGATATCACTAGTTCCAAGTCTTCTCTCCTCTTCATCTACATCGGTGTCTTCTCGACAGTCATTCGGCTAGTCGTCGGGAAATTGATGGACAAGCGATGGCTGACCCCGCTTCAAGGCGTCCAGCTCTCGTCGTTTACCATTGGTATCTCATTGTTGCTCTTCACACAGGCAAAAGTTTATTTTCATTTTGTATTATTTGCTATTTTCTATGGACTTGGCAGCGGCGCATTTACGACAACGTTAGCAGTGTTCTTTTTGACATGTTTTGATGACCAGCGCAAGGCATCTGTGAGCTTGAGTACGGGACTAACTATGTCGTCTATCGCCCTGTTTACCGGAGCGCCCACTGCAGGTAAGAAGTAATGACACGAGGTTGGTTGTACGTAAAACATTGATTCGTACATTAATTCAATCTGTCTCTCTCTTTCCAGTACTTTATCGCGATCTTGATGATCTTGTTTTGCATCTTACTTTTCTCTTTCTTCTTTTTGTACGTGTGCATGCTCTCGTTTTTCTTCGGCTTTCTTGGTGATCATCGGCATCATCATCATCACCAGCTCCATGACCAACACCATCAGCAGCATCATCACCAACACCATCATCACCATCAGCAGCATCATCACCAACACCATCATCACCATCAGCAGCAGCATCATCACCATCAGCAGCACCAATACCAACACCATCAGCAGCAGCATCACCATCAGTAGCATCACCATCACCATCAGCAGCATCATCACCATCAGCAGCTGCAGCATCACCATCACCATCATCACCATCAGCAGCATCATCACCAACACCATCACCATCATCAGCAGCATCATCACCAACACCATCATCATCACCAACACCATCATCACCATCACCACCATCAGCAGCATCACCATCAGCAGCATCACCATCAGCAGCATCACCGTCAGCAGCATCATCAACACCATCATCATCACCAACACCATCATCATCACCAACACCAACACCATCAGCAGCATGATCACCATCAGCAGCAACACCATCAGCAGCATCATCACCATCAGCAGCATCATCAGCAGCAGCAGCACCATCAGCAGCATTATGATCCGACCATCACCATCAGCAGCATCATCACCAACACCATCAGCAGCATCATCACCAGTAGCATCATCACCATCATCAGCATCACCATCAGCAGCATAATCACCATCACCAGCATCAGCATCATCATCAGCAGCATCATCATCATCACCATCATCAGCATCATCACCAACACCATCAGCTGCAGCATCACCAGTAGCATCATCACCAACACCATCAGCAGCATCACCATCAGCAGCATCACCATCAGCAGCATCACCATCAGCAGCATCACCATCAGCAGCATCACCATCAGCAGCATCACCATCAGCAGCATCACCATCAGCAGCATCACCATCAGCATCACCAACACCATCAGCATCATCATCACCAACACCATCAGCAGCATCATCACCAGTAGCATCATCACCATCATCACCAACACCATCATCACCAACACCATCATCACCAACACCATCATCACCAACACCATCAGCAGCATCACCATCAGCAGCATCATGATCCGACCATCACCATCAGCAACTGCAGCATCACCATCAGCATTTGATCATTTCGCCATGGAATATGCGCTATATAAGTTATTACTGAAATTATTATTATTATTATTATTATTATTATCATCAGCAGCTGCAGCATCACCATCATCATCAGCATCACCATCAGCAGCAGCATCATCACCATCACCATCAGCAGCACCATCACCAACACCATCATCACCACCACCATCAGCAGCATCATCACCATCACCAGCTGCAGCATCACCATCAGCAGCTGCAGCATCACCACCAACACCATCATCATAAGCATCACCATCAGCAGCAGCAGCAGCAGCATCACCACTACCATCAATCACCACCGCCACTATCACTACCATTACCACACTGATTGATTCTATCATCAGCATCATCAACATCGGCATATTCTTCTTTTGTAACATCCACTCCTCATGAACACAATTTCCTCTTAATTGTCTTCCCTTCGTTTCCTCCACCAGAGCAGTGATGTGCTGCACCATTTACATTGTCCACCTTCTTTTCCAGGATTTATCGCAGATCAACTCGGCTCGTATATTCCCGCGTTTTATGTCTTTGGTGGTCTAGTAACATTTGCTGGTGCTGTGCCATTTTGTCTTTTGTGTGGAACCAAAACCAACGAATCTAAAGAAGTCATGGAAGTTCAATCGAGATTCATCGGGTATCGTCTTGCGAACGCTGAATCGTCATTGAATATCGACGATGTGTAACTGGTTCAACACATTTGATTGTAATTATTAGAACCACTTGTTGGGCTTCCTTTGTCCTTTTACCACAGGGATCCCATAGACAATAAAACATGGACAGAATTTTCCTTCTCCTATCTGTCGGTTACCCTTTGGGCTTCCTATGCCAGTATTAGTCCCTTCTCTTACTAAAAGCACAGGAAACCCATAAACGAGCTTGACTGAAAACTAGATGGCTGCAAATGTTAGATCCGTATAAATGATTTATACTTATTTTTATCGATATACATGTATTATAATAAAGACATTTAATTAGCTCAGTTTTAAGACCTGCAGTCATGATATCACTGTTCCAAACTACCCACCGGGATTTTTCAACATCGAAGGAAGATGAAGTCAGTGAATGGATGGATCGAGTGGATTTAAATAAAGTCCAGTATAGTAGAGAGCACACCGCGGTAAAATGTCTGAAAACGCTGAGAGTTAAACAAATTACTTCAAAGTTAAGCTCTAAAATTCTACAGGTTTAAGATTTAATTATCATATTTTCTAGTTTACCTTTCTACTTTTTTATTTATCAAAAAAGTTATTGGAGTTTGTCGGTACGTTTTGCGAGCCAAAATGGTTGATTGTTTTTACATTCTTCCTTATTGTTGAAGCAGAAGAAAGCTCGCGCATGCGCAGACGTTTGACCTCGGTGTGGGTAGAGAGTAGCCTGCGTAGCGAGCGGGATTTTTTTTCGGCCGCGCGGAAGATTTTTCGTCAGTTTGGCCGTGCGAACGTTGGGGCGAGAGCAAAAAGGGGACGGGGGGGGGGGGGGGGGGGGGGGAGAGAAGAGTGTCTCTCGCCTCACTCCTCTCGCGTCTTTTCTGCTCGTTTTCTTACTTATTATTGTGTGGTTTACGTGATCTAACAGAACAAGAAGCTTAGTCATCCACAGTCAGCCCATCAGTTATACTGGAACATGGAAAACAATTATATTTGACCTAACAATTGGAATAAAATGCTCTTGTCTCATTTGTGTTGTCTACTATTTAGTTTGTTCGTCATTTTAGATGGTTTCAGTTATGATATCAGTTTTTGTAGAAAAATCACCAACGAACAATACCACAAAACCGTCTAAAATCACACAGAAACCAAATAATCACAACACAAATGAGGCAAGAGCATTTTAATTAAATTTTAGTTCAAATTATTATTTTTTCAATTTACCTGAATAACTGATGTAAACGTAGCCAGCTTGGGCTGCCTGTGGTGGTCATCGTCTTAATCCTCTTTTTGAAGCCAGATAATAATAGGTTCTTTTGTTACGTCGTCATCAGAGGTATGGTAAGTAAATGTTATGCAATCTGACCGTACAATGATTTCACTGATAACATGCTGCTTTGATGGACGGAACTCTCTGTGGCTGTAAAACAATTTTGCGGTTTTGAACAAGTGGAAGTGGACACGTATCAAGAGTCTTCCAGGAACCAAAACAAGAGAAGATAGAAAAAAACTCGTTTTTAAAATCATCATTCAGGTGGCCGACTCACAAGGTATTTTAATAAACACAAGTTCGTAATCACCGACCAAATCTCACTCGATGAAAATATCAATATAATCGTTCCATCGATATTTTAATCATTCGTGATTGACAAGAATTTATCTAATATCATCCATGATTGAAAGATGAAACAGTTGCATGTCCGATGATATATTTTCATCGATTGAGTAGGTCGGGCATAATCATAGTTCACCGAGATCGATTGGTTGATGAAATTGAGCAACTTGTGAAGAGCTATTGTAATCATGGTTGGCAAATTAACATTACAAAGCAAATGTATCATCATCTACACGAGCAAGGAAACCTTGTCAATAGAAAATTGTCAAAGAAAACTTTGTTGACCGCCTACACGATCAATGAAACTTGTCAAAAACTTGCTCGTGTAGATGCGGCTCATATCATGTTACGATACGAGCATAAATATCTCACTGCGAGCCGGATAAGGTGTGAAATTCGCGATGCGTTGTTTACTATTATGTGTCAATATTTAAAAACTATATATTCTATATACACCTAATTTCAAAAACGTTGTCCAAATAGCCAAATACGAATTCATTCAAAAAGACAAAAGAAACAGTTCAGCTTGAGTACACTTCTTTTGTCTTTTAATGAAATCCTATTTGGCTTTTTTTGATTATTATTGGACAACGTTTTTGAAATTAGGTGTATATATAAGCAAATCTACAATTCATTCTGCTCTAAATTCACACGAGAACCGATTAGGGGAGGGGGTACAGAGGCCCAGTCCCCAACTGATCCAAACCATGTGTACCATTTTGGAACATATTGAACAAAAATATACTAAAAAACTAAACATCTTATATAAAATAAATGATAAATTGTCAAAACAAATCAATTATAACGCGTTCGCAGTGTAATTGGCTTCTTTTCGCACACAACTAATAGTTTCTGATTCAGTCACCGGCGGGATTTATATGAAAACCACTCAATCTAGTGCATACGACTGATGATTAGAGTGTTTAAGCCGCATCTACATACAAGTTTTCCTTGATAAGGAAAAATTGGCAATTTTTTGTCATCAGTACACGAGCAAGTTTTCCTTGACAAGGAAAAATTGGCGATGTTTTTGTCGTCTACACGAGCGTCAAGGAAAACTTGTCAAGGAAAATTTGCTCGTAAGATTCGGCTTTAGACTATGATGTGTATTAGACTATATATAATATATCAAATTTAACACTCCGAATTTGGTGACGAATTTATACTCAAAGAACCGAGAATCACAACAGAAAACTTACCAGTTCGAAAATGACAAAACTCCAACAAGTTTGAACATACATAACACTTCCAAAGGGCCGGCGGCATTTGCTAATAACAACTATCCATCCATGGAAATACTGGTTCTCGATTGAATAATTCAATTTGTCCACTTTATCTACGCACAATGTGGCGGAGAAGCCACTTCTGTGAGCTTCGTGGCTTCGTCTTCATCGTATTCTGTAGACGCCAAGATGGTGTACCTGAAGTGGGGTGATATTTGAAGAACGAATTGCTTCATGGTTAGGTTCGCATGTGCATGACGCCTGGCAGCCATATTGGTGCCCGATAACAAAGCATTCCTCATAATAGCTTCTCTTGTCTGCACCAGCAACACACACCACTCTGACCAACATACTTTAAATCTCCAGGGAATGATTGCAAAGCTGGTGCGTGTGTGCACTGCATGGTTACGCACGTGACAAAAAAGGCGGGGAAAATGCCAATTGCTTGAACATCAACATGATCATAAATGGATGGGAATAGGAAAATGGATGAGAAAAACAAGGTAGTGAACTTAAAGGAGAACTGAAGCCTAAATTTATCTTTCAATAAAAAACAAAGAGAATGTTGTGTACAAACATTTTCTAAATTAATTGCCAATTGTTTTTATTTTTATGGAGAAGAAACTTGAGCTTTAATTGTAAAAAGACATGGATTACCGCTGAATTGAGCGCGGCTCACTTCAGTAATTATTCCCCATGTCTGACGTCACCTATCCCAAGGGAAAGTGCAGTCACAATATAGAGTAATTAGAAGTACATTGTATTTTCTTGAACCCGAGAGAATGTGGTGAGCGGATTTTACTATTCCCCATAAACGACGTCACAAACAAAACGATTTGAGCCGACGGTAAAACGGCAAATGGCGGATGATATTCCATATTGAACGTAAATTATGTTGATATCTAAGAAATATTTGCAAAAATTAATACTCAAGTAATGCTAATATAAGACATATCTAACTTTCTTGAGAAAATAAATGTTGTCTTCAGTTCCCCTTTAATGAAAAAAAGAAAAGAAAAACAAGTAAAGCGAGACGTTTATAGTCTCCTTCGCAGCCATTTTTAGTCTCGCTCCACTCCCCTGCGGTTCCTTCCCCTCCCCACAGAGAATCTGCGAAGGAGACTACGAGACGTTCGGCATATCATCAGGTAGCATTCGCATCTTTATAATTTCGAGGTGACGTTTTTCAAGCTTTTGTTAAAATTTGAAATGACGTGTTTCTCACGTGATCACCTTACAGGACAGCGGAAACACATTCTATTATTCTGAAATCAAAACTAAAACATGGATCCCGTACGGGTCCCGAAAAGGTCCCGCAACGGTCCCGCAACATGGTCATTTACTCGACCTCTCGCGGTGGCATCATCGACTTTAAAACTTGGCATAGTTCAAAGATTAGTCTCAAAGTCATCATGGTTCAGCCCTTCATTTATAACTCCATCGCTACTGCATTCATTCTCCTCCACATTAACACGTGCGTTGTCATGGTTAACCACGTGATTGTACGTCAACTTCCTGTTTCTCGGTCACAGCATCTGCAGTGACTTCAATCATCATCAATGGCGAGTTGTCCTTCTGTTGTTCTCCTCCAAGATGGCGTCGTTGTTCTTCACTCTCTAGTTTCCCAGCCTCTTCGTTTGATTCGTTTGTTTTGTCGAGTTTAAAGCAGTACACTGGAAAGACGAGCAGGAAAGCGAGGATGAGCAGAGCTCCAAACGTGTAGAAGGCTGGTACGTAAGACCCTGTGGTGTCAGCTATAAAACCTGCAATCAAGGTAGCTCAACATTACAACAGATAAGTAGTTCATTAGTGCGATATCAAGAACAGATGAAGCCATTCTGTGAAATGGAGAATCCACTTGAAAAAGTGCCAATATTGCGTAGATTTGACCAAATCCACAATGTGGAAAATGTACACTTTTTCCAGATTGCTTTCGACATTGAGAAAAATGTACTGTCGAATGTGGATTTAGAAAAACCATACAAATTCCTGGCCCAATATATGGGTTTCGGTTTCTCCAGTGATCGTGAATTCAACAGCCTCAGTTTATGAGTTAGGCGTGGCTTGACTACTCCATGGGTTTCCTGTGTTAACGACCCAGAAGAGGACTGGGGATCAAACGAAGGTATGGTAAGAGTGTTCTCAGAACTCACCTGCAAAGGGTGCACCACCAAGAGTCCCAACAGAAATAATCGCTTCACCGATCGGATATGCGTAAATCCGATGCCTGGGTTGCACAGTATTGAGAAGAAGTAAATAAATAGTGGGAACAAACGCACCAAATCCCGCCCCAAAGAAAACAGCGAAGATAACAAAGTGCGTGTATTCAGTACATTGTGGTAAAAGTAGCAGACTGACACCCAAGATAATGTTGGCCGATTGATTGACGTGGAAAGGTGAAACCTTTTTGAAGTCAAGTATTCGACCAGATACAATGGATGATGCCAGTGACGTACCACCTATGACTGTAAATAGATTGGCTGCTTTTTGAGCTGGTATACCAAGTTCCTCACAGTATTTGATCTGGAAAATAGAATGGAAAAAGAATATAATGACTTGGGATGAGATTGGGGAGGGGTAAGGGTATAATGAAGGGAGGGGTGCAAGGGATATGAAGGTGTATGGTACTGGGGTGACGAAGCAAGATACACATTGGGATGAAGAGGTAAGGGTACCACGAGTAACTTAGAGGGCGTTGGGATGAAGAGGTGAGGGTACCACGAGTAACGGAGGGGCGTTGGCATGAAGAGGTGAGGTTACCACGAGTAACGGATGGGGTAGTGGGATGAAGAAGTGAGGGTACCACGAGTAACGGATGGGGTAGTGGGATGAAGAAGTGAGGTTACCACGAGTAACGGATGGGGTAGTGGGATGAAGAGGTGAGGGTACCACGAGTAACGGATGGGGCATTGAGATGAAGAGGTGAGGTTACCACGAGTAACGGATGGGGTAGTGGGATGAAGAAGTGAGGGTACCACGAGTAACGGATGGGGTAGTGGGATGAAGAAGTGAGGTTACCACGAGTAACGGATGGGGTAGTGGGATGAAGAAGTGAGGGTACCACGAGTAACGGATGGGGCATTGAGATGAAGAGGTGAGGGTACCACGAGTAACGGATGGGGTAGTGGGATGAAGAAGTGAGGTTACCACGAGTAACGGATGGGGTAGTGGGATGGAGAAGTGAGGGTACCACGAGTAACGGAGGGGCGTTGGAATGAAGAGGTGAGGGTACCACAAGTAACGGAGAGGGCATTGAGATGAAGAGGTGAGGTTACCACGAGTAACGGATGGGGCAGTGGGATGAAGAGGTGAGGGTACCACGAGTAACGGAGGGGCGTTGGAATGAAGAGGTGAGGGTACCACAAGTAACGGAGAGGGCATTGAGATGAAGAGGTGAGGTTACCACGAGTAACGGATGGGGCAGTGGGATGAAGAGGTGAGGGTACCACGAGTAACGGATAGGGCATTGGGATGAAGAGGTGAGGGTACCACGAGTAACGGATGGGGCAGTGGGATGAAGAGGTGAGGTTACCACGAGTAACGGAGGGGGAATTGGGATGAAGAGATCATGGAAGAATAGAATATGAATAAGATAGAAGGAGCACATGGCATGTGGAGATGCAGAGAGGAGAAAGATAGTGGGAAAATAATTATAAGGTGAACAAATTAACGGGAAAAGAGTAGAGGCGACGAGGAGGGTATCTTGAGTGGGGTATGAGGAATGAAGCATGGGTCAGTATATATGTGTCGTATCGATCACTTACCAAATGCACAAAAGCTACAAGAGTACCAAAAGTACCGATAGTCAAACAACACAAGCTTAAAACAAACCCAGGCACTTTGAAAAACGCCAGAGTAAACTTTTGTTTGCCTTTTTCCTTTTCTTGTTCTTGTAACAGTTCGTCCTCCTGGTTTTTTTGTCCCTCTTCCTGGTCGTGCTTTTGTTCTGCTCTGGCCAAAGTTGGATTTTCAACGTTGGGGTCGAAACTCAAGACAAGAAGTAAAACCAGCCCGAACGCCGCAGCCATTATCCTGTACATGTTTCGCCATCCCAGGGCGTCCATGATTTCTTGAAGCATTGGAGCAAAAGTGATTAGGCCAATACTCTGCGAAGAACCCAGGATTCCTGTAGCCAAGGATCTTTGCTTGTTAAAATACATAGTTACCACAAAGATACAACCAGTATGAATGAAACAAGACCCGAGACCAAACAGCAAGCCGTACGTAAAGTACATCACGAAGATGCTATTTGCATATGACGTCACAACGAGGCCAACTGCACACGTGACTGTTCCAACCAATGACGTTATCCTGCAGCCGAAGCGTTCGCAAAATAAGCCGGCCAAAGGGGTGCAGAAAAATGTCAGAAAAACGGTTAGGGAGCCAAGCCATCCTAAAATGTAGATAAATAAAAACAGCTAAATAGAAAAATTGTTTTTTGAATATGTCAGAGGATTTCGCATATAGATCGCATACAGTAGAATCCAGCTCTCTCCACCTCGGTCGAAGTCGACCCCGTACTCCTGGGTCCGATGATTATCCCGCCCAAATAATAATCTTCACCTGTTGAAATACGCACAGTTCTAGCTAGTTCTAGGTAGCAGACCTTCTCGACTATCATGATTATTTCCAGCTACAGAAGACATACAAGCTATTGATAGTGCCCTGGGGCCCGTTTCTCGAAAGCCCCGTAAACTTTTCGGGCTCGAAAAGACATCCCAGAAATCTGAGACACTTACTCTACAAAGCTGTTCTTTTGACATGTTCTCAATATATGAACAAACTTTCCCTTCGTGCAAAGTTTCATGTCTGTAAACTACTTTGTTTTGAAGATATAGATTTTAAAGAAACCCTTTTCGGGCCCGATAAGCTTTCGGGGCTTTCGAGAAACGGGCCCCTGATGCATGGACAAAAATACGTAATGAAGGTTCGACAAGGAACTGTCGAGTGCGCAGTCGATAGACACTAGGGACAGGTCATAGACACTAGCCGATTTATCTTCGATTAAGAAAGCATTAATTTTGTACTGAACTTGTGAAGAAATTCGCTCCAATCTCACCAGCCCACCTAGTCTTTCCTTGGTCTCTTTGAACTGATCCAATAATACTGGAAGTGGTACAGCGAAGCAGTTTGAAATTCCCATGTGAAGTGTGACAGAAAATGTCGCACAGACACAAACCAACCAAGCCCACTTTCCATCTTGTTGGTGTGGATGCGTTGAACTTGAACAACAAAATGGCATCTTGTAGAACTACCCCGAGAACTAGTGATGACTGGACTGGATGACCACAGAGCAGGACGGTTTGTTCGTAGATCGACGAAAGTAGAGCTCCAACGAGTCGAAACTCTCTAAGACAGCAGATTAGTGTCACAAAACTGTACACATAAAAAGTGAAGACATACAGAACAATTGTGAAGCAATTCAATTACAAAGACACAGGCAGCCCAAGCAGGCTACACCGCTGTTTCTTTGTTCGTTTGCTTGTTTGTTTTGAAGATCAATTCAAGATAAACTGAATAGTTGTAGAGTTTAGTATTTTGTGATTTGAACCTTTATGAGGATGATCGAACATGTTTCAAAATATATAATGAAGCGTTTACGTTTATATATTACAATGACGCAATATCCCGAAATGCATGGGCAGAGCTGTCTCCCCGCTTATTCTCTCCAGACGCCTCGTATATTATATGTCGTCAGTTCATCAGAACTGTTACAAATCAAGTATTCTGTCCACGGGGGTAAAGGGTATTTTAATAAACAAAATACTGAACTCTCCAACTATTCAGTTTTAGGCTTGAATTGATCTTCAAAGCAAGCAAACAGAACAAAACCACATGTACTTGTACTACCAAGACGAAGGGCTGCTATAAAGTTGTCTTTCTTTTCCACTTCTTCTACTAGTCCTTCGCATTGTCTTTTGGCGTTGATATTTGAACCTTCCGAAATGATGGATTTTGACGATACAACGGCGATCGGCGTGTGTTGACTATTTCGATAATTTTAGCTTCTCTTGTCTGCACCAGCAACACATACCACCAACAATTACATACTTTAAAACTCCAGGGAATGATTGCAAAGCTGGTGCGTGTGTGCACTGCATGGTTACGCACGTGACAATAAAGGCGGGAAAAATGCCAGTTGCTTGAGCATCAACATCATCATTTGCATAAATGGATGGGAATAGGAAAACTGATGAATGAGAAAAACAAGGTAGTGAACTTAATGAACAAAACGAGAAGAAAAACAAGTAAAGCAAGACGCTTAGTGTCCTTCGCAGCCATTTTTAGTCTCGCTCCACTCCCCTGTGGTTCCTTCCCCTCCCCACAGAGAGGCTGCGAAGGAGACTACGAGACATTACAGGACAGCGGAAACACATTCTATTATTCTGACATCAAAACTAAAACATGGATCCCGTACGGGTCCCGAAAAGGTCCCTCAACGGTCCCGCAACATCGTCATTTACTCGACCTCTCGCAGTGACATCATTGACTTTAAAACTTGGCATAGTTCAAAGTTTAGTCTCAAAGTCATCATTGTTCAGCCCTTCATTTATAACTCCTTCGCTACTGCATTCATTCTCCTCCACATTAACACGTGCGTTGTCATGGTGAATTTTAACCACGTGATTGTCAACTTCCTGCTTCTCGGCCACAGCATCTGCAGCGATTTCAAACTCCATCGATGGCGAGTTGTCCTTCTGTTGTTCTCCTCCAAGATGGCGTCGTTGTTCTTCACTCTCTAGTTTCCCAGCCTCCTCGTTTGATTCGTTTGTTTTGTCGAGTTTAAAGCAGTAGACTGGAAAGACGAGCAGGAAAGCGAGGATGAGCAGAGCTCCAAACGTGTAGAAGGCTGGTACGTAAGACCCTGTGGTGTCAGCTATAAAACCTGCAATCAAGGTAGCTCAACATTACAAAAGATAAGAAGTTCATTAGTGCGATATCAAGAACAGATGAAGCCATTCTGTGAAATGGAGAATCCACTTGAAAAAGTGCCAATATTGCGTAGATTTGACCAAATCCACAATATGAAAAATGTACACTTTTTCCAGATTGCCTTCGAATGTGGATTTAGAAAAACCATACAAATTCCTGGCACAATATATGGGTTTTTCTAGTGATCGTGCAATCAACAGCCTCAATGAGTTAGGCGTGGCTTGAACACTCCATGGGTTTCCTGTGTTAACGACCCAGGACTGGGGTTTAAAGGAAGGTATGGTAAGAGTGTTCTCAGAACTCACCTGCAAAGGGTGCACCACCAAGAGTCCCAACAGAAATAATCGCTTCACCGAACGGAAATGCGTAAATCCGATGCCTGGGTTGCACAGTATTGAGAAGAAGTAAATAAATAGTGGGAACAAATGCACCAAAACCCGCCCCAAAGAAAACAGCGAAGATAACAAAGTGCGTGTATTCAGTACATTGTGGTAAAAGTAGCAGACTCACACCCAAGATAATGTTGGCCGATTGATTGACGTGGAAAGGTGAAACCTTTTTGAAGTCAAGTATTCGACCAGATACAATGGATGATGCCAGTGACGTACCACCTATGACTGTAAATAGATTGGCTGCTTTTTGAGCTGGTATACCAAGTTCCTCACAGTATTTGATCTGGAAAATAGAATGGAAAAAGAATATAATGACTTGGGATTAGATTGAGGAGGAGTAAGGATATAATGAGGGGAGGGGTGCAAGGGATATGAAGGTGTATGGTACTGGGGTGACGAAGCAAGATACACATTGGGATGAAGAAGTGAGGGTACCACGAGTAACGGAGGGGGCATTGGGATGAAGAGGTGAGGTTACCACGAGTAACGGAGGGGGCGTTGGGATGAAGAGGTGAGGTTACCACGAGTAACGGATGGGGCGTTGGGATGAAGAGGTGAGGTTACCACGAGTAACGGAGGGGGCATTGGGATGAAGAGGTGAGGTTTCCACGAGTAACGGAGGGGGCGTTGGAATGAAGAGGCGAGGGTACCACGAGTAACGGAGGAGGCATTGGAATGAAGAGGTGAGGGTAGCACGAGTAACGGATGGGGCGTTGGGATGAAGAGGTGAGGGTACCACGATCGTAACGGATAGGGCGATGAAGATAGGGTACCACGAGTAACGGAAGGGGCGTTGGTATGAAGAGGTGAGGGTACCACGATCGAGTAACGGATAGGGCATTGGGATGAAGAGGTGAGGGTACCACGAGTAACGGAAGGGGCGTTGGTATGAAGAGGTGAGGGTACCACGATCGAGTAACGGATAGGGCATCGGGATGAAGAGGTGAGGGTACCAGGAGTAACGGATGGGGCGTTGGGATGAAGAGGTGAGTGTACCAGGAGTAACGGATGGGGCGTTGGGATGAAGAGGTGAGTGTACCAGGAGTAACGGAGAGGGCTTTGCATGGGATGAAAAGGGGAAGAATAGAATATGAATAAGATAGAAGGAGCACATGGCATGTGGAGATATAGAGAGGAGAAAGATAGTGGTAAAATAATTGTAAGGTGGACAGATTAACAAAAAAAAAGAGAAGCTTAAGAGGCAATGAGGAAGAGAGTACGTCAATGAGAAGAGAATATATCTTGAGTGGGGTATGAGGAATGAAGCATTGGTCAGTATATATGTGTCGTATCGATCACTTACCAAATGCACAAAAGCTACAAGAGTACCAAAAGCACCGATAGTCAAACAACACAAGCTTAAAACAAACCCAGGCACTTTGAAAAACGCCAGAGTAAACTTTTGTTTGCCTTTTTCCTTTTCTTGTTCTTGTATTTCTTTCTCCTGGTTTTCTTGTCCCTCTTCCTGGTCATTCTTTTGATCTGCTCTGGCCAAAGTTGGATTTTCAACGTTGGGGTCGAAACTCAAGACAAGAAGTAAAACCAACCCGAACGCCGCAGCCATTATCCTGTACATGTTTCGCCAGCCCAGGGCGTCCATGATTTCTTGAAGCATTGGAGCAAAAGCGAGTAGGCCAATACTCTGCGAAGAACCCAGGATTCCCGTAGCCAAGGATCTTTGCTTGTTAAAATACATAGTTACCACAAAGACACAACCAGTATGAATGAAACAAGACCCGAGACCAAACAGCAAGCCGTACGTAAAGTACATCACGAAGATGCTATTTGCATATGACGTCACAACGAGGCCAACTGCACACGTGACTGTTCCAACCAATGACGTTATCCTGCAGCCGTAGCGATCGCAAAATAAACCGGCCAAAGGGGTGAAGAAAAATGTCAGACTAACGGCAAGCGAGCCAAGCCATCCTAAAAGGAAGTTAAATAAAACTAAATAAAAATATAAAAGAAATTGAATATGTCAGAGGGGACTTTTTAATTTTGTTAATTTTTTTATTGACAACATTTTTATTTGATAATTGTACATATATAGATAACAACATCATAAATAACATATATACAATCATATCTTACTAGAATATCAGTTATGAGACAACTTACAAATAGACATATGTCAGAGGACTTCGCATATAGATCGCATACAGTAGAATCCAGCTCTCTCCACCTCGGTCGAAGTCGACCCCGTACTCCTGGGTCCGATGATTATCGGGCCCAAATAAAATTCTTCACTTGTTGACTTTTACCCGTCCCATGCACACGTTTAGTCGTTGAAATACGCACGGCTGGAAATCGAGCCGACACGGGTCTACCAAAACAAAATCTACTGGAAAATGAAATCCGTTGCTCTAAAGATGGTGGATTGTGGCGTCGATAGCCTGCGTTCGTAGAGCGAACAATACTTCGGATTTAATTCGATAGACGTTCGGAAACAATTCGACCCGTTTGTGGCCAATGAAAAAAAAAAAGAAAAGAAAGCCCATTTAATAACTCGGGCTTCCTCCGGAAGTGCCCGAGTAAATATAAATTCATGAACACTGCCGTCGATTCGCTTACTTGTTTATTTCATACGTAAATCAAGGTAAATCAATCCCTTTTGGACCGCTTTCTCCATCTCCGAAATCACCCTGCGCATTTGCAAGCACCACATGAAATGTAAGCAAGCAAAATGCCACCAGTCCGTATACCTTGAAGCCCATTACACGCGTCGAAACTCAGTCAAACTCGTGTATTAATATACATCAAAATGCGCCAACTTTATTCTTCTTCTCGAATTTGGCGGTATTTTTAATTCACGAGCATGCGCTTTACAGTTTTAGGCCCAGACCACCAATCTCGTCCCCAGAGCCTGCGTTACTTTCGGCCAGCGACGAGAACGTAGGCTCTGGCATAATCCATTTTTTGGGAACAGGATTTCTTGTTCTTCCGGTTTTAGAGCGCATGCGCAAGTTAGCTGGGCAGTTGTCGATTCAAATTGTCGATTCAGTTTCAGTGGAATCCTTCGAAAGGTTTCATTAGGGAATAGAGTACGCTTTAAAAGCACTTGGTAAAGAAGATACAACAGTGAAAGAAGCGCAGTATCTGAAGTCTTTATTAAAAGCAGTGGTTTTACAGCAGAAGGATACGCGAACAGTTCTTCCTACGGGTTTATATTTACTCGTGTCTACTTTACATATCAGTTAATTATTTGAATCTATCATCTTCATCTTCTCTGGTTATTGTTGTCTCTCCTTCAAATGTATTTCTTTTGAATCTTTCGCCTTCGTAAGCACCTCGATTGGCACCGCCTTTCAGTTGCTAGCCTAAAGAATATTAGATTTACGATCGACATCATATGTTCTTTAATAACCATCACTCTTCGTGTAAATTTTGAGCTTCGTTTGAAAGACACTTCGAGATACATATAAGCTTAGATAAACTGGATTTTTCTCTGTGCTTAGATATTTTAATATTGCAGATCGAGGCGACATGTTGAAAATAACATGTCAATGAAACCGTTGAAAAATGTTAATTTTTGTTTTGAACGGAAGTTGGGACACCGGGTTGTTTTGACAACTCAATTTTCATTGGATATATTTCATTTCCGGAATCTTGCGCGTGCGTAGTTTCTAAAATGGAATAGCCAATCAAATTGTCTCAAAAATGGATTATGCCAGAGCCTACGTTCTTCGCCGCTGGTCGAAAGTAACGCAGGCTCTGGGGACGAGATTGCCAGACCACGTGCTAAGCACAGGTAGCAAACTCTGTTCAAGCGTGAGAAATCTTTAAGTAACATGAAATAAAGAGTTAAAAAAACAAGGTTTTATAATCTGTAGGTACCAAAGGCAACAATCCACGAGAAAGTACATAAAAACAGGAAAAAGTACGAAATTTTGCGTGTTTGATGTTGCCGGTGAAATGAACAATAACCAGGACAATTTGTGCAGCTACATGACGGACCTGGCCCTTAACCTACCTAGCCTTTCCTTGGTCTCTTTGAACTGATCCAATAGTACTGGAAATGGTACAGCGAAGCAGTTTGAAATTCCCATGTGAAGTGTGACAGAAAATGTCGCACAGACACAAACCAACCAAGCCCACTTTCCATCTTGTTGGTGTGGACGGGTTGACCTTGAACAACAAGATGGCATCTTGTAAAACTAGTAATGACTGGATGACCACAGAACAGGACGATTTGTTCGTAGATCGACGAAAGTAGAGCTCGAACGAGTCGAAACTCTCTAAGACAACAGCAGATTAGTGTCACAAGACCTGTACACATAAAAAGTGAAGACATACAGAACAATGGTGAAGCGATTCAATTACAAAGACACAGGTAGCCCAAGCAGGCTACTTGGAGTGCCTATCATCGCTGTTTGTTTGTTTTGAAGATCAATTCAAGATAAACTGAATAGTTGTGAATGTCCAGAGAGTATTTTGTGATTTGAACCTTGAATTTATCCGAAGCCCCTAGGCTTCCTTGCATTTGTGATCGAGTTATGGACACTTCATCAAATCGCATGATATGCACGTCATCAGATTTGCACACATTCAGTCAATGACACTGAAATATCCCGAAAACTGATATAAATAATAATAATACTAAATAGACAAAAATAATCTACCCACTTGAGTAGTCTCCATTCTCAATTCGGTAAGAGAGATAATAGACTCTGCCAAGCAGGGGAAATGTAAAAGTAATCGGAAAATATGAACATATTTATGAACATGTTTGAAAGTATATAGCTAATTGCATAATCGTTGTCGGGTTGAAAATCATAAATCATAGAAGCTGAGACCGCAAGGATGGATGGGAAATCAGTTCATGAGCCACATTACATGCAGATATATAGCTAATTGCATAATCATTGTCGGGTTGAAAATCATGAAAGCTATGACCAAAAGGAATTCTGGGAAATTAAAACTCTCAAATAACACCGTCAAATCATCGACCTTTTTATCCAGACTTGTAGGAACTTAGTTAAATAACTCATATACCGTCTTCAAAACTACGAGAACATTGAATTTATCTGTATGTAATGTGGCTCATGAACTGATTTCCCATCCATCCTTGCGGTCATTGCTTCTATGATTTATGATTTTCAACCCGACAACGTTATGCAATTAGCTATATATTGAAACGTTTTATGACACTGACGCAATATCCCGAAATGAATGGGGAGAGCTGTCTCCCTTTTTATGCTGTCCAGACGCCTCGTATATTATAAATATGTCATTCATCAGTTACAAATCAAGTATTCTGTCCACAGGGGTAAAGGGTAAAGCCGATCCACTCGACTACGTAATCAAACCAGGGAGAACTGAAGAATCCAGAATCCACGAAAATACTTCACTCGGTTGTTGGTCAAAGGAAATTTGCGTCTTTTTTCTCTGGTGAGTGCTGAAGAATACTATAAAGGCGTTTGACTGGAAAACAATATTACGCCATGCAGTTCCACCCGGGAGTTCCAGGCTTAATGCGACAGTGTATGATATGAAATCAAACCATTATAGCACACCATTATAATGATCTTTGAACTAAAACATATATATTGAACGACCTTTGAAGTCACGAATTTCTATTATTGCCCCGGGATATTGGCCTGGCAGTTTAACCTCAGGACATGTCAGGAGTTACACCGGCAGTCGATGGTCGATGAAAGGTGCATTACAGACACTCTGATATGTCACTCTTTGTAGGCGTTTTCGTATATATTACCCCCTCCCCTCTCCCCACAAACTTTATGAAGAGGATTAGGAACAACCGACAATAAAAACTCCTCAAAGCAATTGAAAACAACGCACGGTATTCAAACCTTGGAAATTCTTTGTAGATCAGTTGGAAACATTGAATCGGGTTTTTTTTCATTGAAAAGAGGCACCCGTTCTTAGTTTCGGGATCCTACTACTCGGTAGGAGCACGGCAGATTCTCCGCTGAAAATGGGAAACGCGGGCACCAGCGACCCCCGTAGGGGCAACTCCGAATTCACTCCCCCTCGACCTGCCTTTTCCACTGAAAAAAGGCCTGATACTCAGGTCCCGATGTCAGATGTTTTGGGGAGGAGGGAGAGGAGAAGAGAGAGAGAGAAGAATAATCCGCTGACCGCCAGCTACGCAGGCTATTGCTATAGAGATTGAAGACTAACTTTAACGAAAATAAATATTTCCTTTCACAGTTCCCGCGAAAATTGTTCAATGATTTGTTGTTAATATTTCAGATCCATTGATGCCACTATGAGTTGCCCATCTTTCCAAAAGAGTGACATTCCACACAAACAAGACGGTCTGTGGGCCTGGGTTGTGTTATCGTCTGCCTTTTTGACGTCATGGCTGAGTGGAGGCCTTGGATACACTTTTGGAGTGTTTTTACCTGTTTTTATGGAAGAATTCGACGAAACACGAGATAGAGCAGGTGCGAGAATCATCAACATCATCTCAATTCATCACCATCATCTCAATTCATCATCATCATCTCAATTCATCACCATCATCTCACTCATCATCATCTCAATTCATCATCATCATCTCAATTCATCACCATCATCTCAATTGATCACCATCATCTCAATTGATCACCATCATCTCAATTAATCACCATCATCTCAATTCATCACCATCATCTCAATTCATCATCATCATCTCAATTCATCACCATCATCTCAATTCATCATCATCATCTCAATTCATCACCATCATATATGATGGCCATGTATCAACACCTTCTCTTTCCTACTATACTATCAATCATACTTTTCACTTTGCCTAATTCGTCTTCTCAATTTTATAATTACTTTATCCTCAACATTTTTTATCATCACCACCACCATCATCATCTTCATCATCATCATGCATCACCACCATCATCATCATCACCACCACCATCATCATCGATCTTCATCATCATCATGCATCACCATCATCATCATCATCACCACCACCATCCATCATCATCACCATCACGTTCTCCTCTTTGTATCATTGTTATCCAATTCTCATCAGTGTCCATTCACTCACATAATATATTTGCTTTTTTTCCTCACAGCCCTGATTGGTTCACTAAACTTCGCTATATTTCTGGGCTTGATTGTGGTCTCAAGTCAATTATGCGAAAGATTCGGTTGTCGAGTTGTTTGCGCCATCGGTCACGTTCTGTCAGCGGTAGGATTCGTTCTGAGTTCGCTGCAGTATAACATCATCCCTCTATATTTCACCCACAGTTTACTGTCAGCCTTCGGTAGTAGTTGCATCCAAGGATCGGGATATCTAATTGTTGGACAGTATTTCAAGAAACGTCGGTCTCTAGCCGTGGGTATTTTAGCCAGCGCTGTTGGGGTCGGAGCAATCTGCTGGGCACCGACAATCCAATATCTCCTCCATACCATGAATTGGCGAAACATTTTTCGTTTACTGGCAGGTGTTTATGTAGCCATGTCCTTGTTGACGTTGTTCTTCAGCTCCAACGTCGAGAAAGGAGACGAAAGAGAAGACGAGATGATAAAGAAGACTTTCTGTCAAAGAGTTTTTGATACTTCAATATGGAAGGTTCCTATGTACACGGTGGCCGTGGTGTCCAACATGATTGCTTGTTTTGGTCATAATACATTCCAGATACATATAGTAAGTGGTTCCTAGTCTGATGCTGGTACGTTGTGGTAGATACCATACATAGCATATCTAGTCTGATGCTGGTACGTTGTGGTAGATTACCATACATAACGTATCTACTGCGCTTGCAAATGACTGACATCTGAATATTCACTAAAATTCTGACCCGTTTGTTCGAAGAGTGGCCGATAGCAATATAAGTTGGATTAATCCACTGAATACGTTGATGCGCGTGCTTCATGTTATCTTTATCCACTGGATTAAACCTGTAGCAACTCTTTAAACAACAGCTGGGTCCTCGGGTTTTGCGCTCAGCCATGTCTATCCCTCCCCTCCCCTCCCTTCGAGATTAAGTATTGATATAAAAATGTATACTTGACTTACCATTGATTTAATTTCTTTCACTACAGATCAAATATTCAACAGAGATCGGTGTCAGCGCCGATAAAGCCTCGACACTCTTTATCTCCTTCGGAGCCACGTCGGTTGTCACTCGGATTCTTGTCGGCAGGCTCTGTGACGTCAGTTTTATCAAACCCAGTTACGTGAACCAAGTTGCCGAGATAATCAGTGGTGTTTCAACGATCGCTCTTACCCAGGCCTCCAGCTACACTCATCTATTAGTGTTATCTGTGTTTTACGGCGTGGGTGATGGAGCGTTTCGTACGACGTTGAATCTGTTGTTTTTGAATAGCGTTGGACCTTCACGAATGGCGTCGGCGTTTGGACAAGGAAATATGGCCATATCCATTTTTGCTGCAACGGGTCCCGCAGTAGCTGGTGAGTAAGCATGAAAGATAAACATGCATGATTGACACGATTATGATGATGGTGATTATGATGATGATGATGATGTTGATGGTGCTGCTGCTGCTGCTAATGATGACGATGATGATGATGATGATGGTGCTACTGCTGCTAATGATGATGATGATGATGATGGTGCAGCTGCTGCTAATGATGATGATGATGGTGCTGCTGCTGCTGCTAATGATGATGCTGATGCTGATGCTGATGGTAATGATGATGATGATGATGATGATGGTGCTGCTGCTGCTAATGATGATGATGATGATGGTGCAGCTGCTGCTAATGATGATGATGATGATGATGATGGTGCTGCTGCTGCTAATGATGGTGATGATGATGATGCTGATGGTAATGATGATGATGATGATGATGGTGCTGCTGCTGCTAATGATGATGATGATGATGATGATGGTGCAGCTGCTGCTAATGATGATGATGATGATGTCAGGAGCCCATAGTGATGATGATGGTGCTGCTGCTGCTGCTAATGATGATGATGATGATGTCAGGAGCCCATAATGATGTTTATGGTGCTGCTGCTGCTGCTAATGATGATGATGATGATGATGATGTCAGGAGCCCATAATGATGTTGATGATGGTGCTGCTGCTGCTAATGATGATGATGATGATGCAGCAATGTAATGACAGTGACAAAGGAAAACAGAAGGATAACCGTAGTAATGTTCAAGATAACTGTTAAATAAAGATGATGGCGATGATGATGATAAGTAATGGAATCATATTAGTGTCCATTTGTCAATATAGTTTCGACTTGTTGTCATGTCCAGGTACAATAGCGGAGAAATACAATTCGTACGTACCAGCTTTCTACATGGCAGGAACAATCACTATGTCCTCCTCCTTGGTCTACTTTGTTCTTTGTTGCTTCAAGCCACAAGCTGATTCAAGCAGAGAACGTGTTACTGCGCTAGATGATGTGGAAGCGAGTCGCCCACGAAGTAGAAACAAGGACAGAGCAAAGAGTGTCCTTGGCGAAAAACAGAGCATTCTGGGTAGAGAACGAGGATATAGCATTCTGGGTAGAGAACAACCGTATAGCATTCTGGGTAGAGAGCGAGCGAAGACGATGAATGTTGTGCAGTTGAGAGACCGAGGAACGAGCCTTCTGGGTAAAGAACGAGCGAAGAGCATTAAGGGTAGAGAACGAGGGTACAGCATTCTGGGTAAAGAACAGCCGAATAGCATTCTGGGCAAAGAACGAGCGAAGACGATGCATGGTATGCAGTTGAGAGGCCGAGGACCGAGCCTTCTGGGTAAAGAACGAGCGAAGAGCCTTCTGGGTAAAGAAAGAGCGAAGAGCATTCTGGGTAGAGAACGAGCATATAGCATTCTGGGTAGCGAAGAGCATTCTGGGTAGAGAACGAGCATATAGCATTCTGGGTAGCGAAGAGCATTCTGGGTCGAGTACCAGCGAAGAGGAAAATCCTTGATAGAATAAATAGAATAAAGGCCATGCTGGCTACTACCATCTCTAATTCCTTCTTTTATGTGTATAATGTTTGTCATTCAGTTTTTTCTATTTCATTTGTGATTAAAGCATATTATCCATTCATTCATGAAACTAAGGAGAGGGGAGGGGATCGAGAGGATGGTGAGGCGAGGCGAATGCTGCTCTCCCTTCGCCCCCTTTAGTGTCGCTATCAATCAGGGCCCCCCCCCCCCCCCCCCCCCCTATTAGGACGCCGATTAGTCCAGGGTTAATTGTGTAAGGAAACCTTGTTCGAGGGAGTTTTTCTTTCTACTGGGTAGAACACAGGTAGCCCGCCCAACTTTCTTTTGAGGTCATAAAAAAAGATACTCGCAGTATTCGCACGATAATTTGATGGGCTCGGGATCGCCTACGTTATTGTTAAACTGAAACAGGAGCCCATATGACTGAAATAAAAAGATATGCACGCGTCATTTTTGACGGGCTTCCTGTGGTTTAGCGTCATTTTTGACGGGCTTCCTGTGGCATAGCGTCATTTTTGACGGGCTTCCTGTGGTTTAGCGTCATTTTGACGGGCTTCCTGTGGTATAGCGTCATTTTTGACGGGCTTCCTGTGGTATAGCGTCATTTTTGACGGACTTCCTGTGGTATAGCGTCATTTTTGACGGGCTTCCTGTGGTATAATGCGTTCGCGCTCATATATTTTTATTCAGTTTCTGATCAGTTACAAATTAGCCTCAGAAGCATTGTTGGGCTCCCTGTGTCCGAATCAACGAAAACCACAATCTTCTACCGCAGGCCGAAAGGAACGCAGGCTCTGGGTACGAGATTGTGGAAATCAATCGGCAAGCAAACGATCGCCATAACAACATTTAAGATAAGTTTCATAGGTTTATATACTCTATAAGCGTTCGCTTAGCGGGCTTCAGCAATGAGCAACGAGCCTTCGGTTTCCTCAGCGGCTCAGAGCGCATGCGCCTTGGTACCCAGTTGGCGATTTGTGGCCATAAGAAAAAGAAAGCCCATTTTTTAACTCGGCGTGCCACAGGCAGCCCACCGAGTTATTAGTATAACAATGTCGAGTCTAAAATTTCAATACAGCCAATATAAATGTATGGTAAAAATCGGTTTTTCCTAATTTTTGGCCCTAATAGATGTTGCAACTGCTCAGAATCTCTTCATATGTCATTCTTTGAAGAAAGCCAAGGATTGTACGTCAAAAAATCTGGACACATTTAACGAATTTGGAATGGTTCTATAAAAAGTACACAACGTAGCAAATTTCGATACAGTAAATATATGGTAGAAATCGGTTTTTCCTAATCGTTGGCCCTACTAGGTGTTGCAGCTGCTCAGAATCTTTTCCAATATCATTTTTTGAAGAAAGCCAAGGATTGTACGTAAAAAAATTCATTCATTCATTCATTCATTTCTTTTAATCAACCCATTGAGTAACAATAGCTACAACCACTCAATAAATGAACTAGAATAATATTTACAAAAGTACAAACAAACTATATACTGTAAATAGATAGATATTCATAAAATCAAAAATCTGGACATTTAACAAATTTGGAAATGGTTCTATTAAAATTACACAACGTAGCACATTTCCATATAGTAAATATATGGTAGAAATCGGTTTTTCCTAATTTTTGGTCCTAATAGATGTTCAGCTGATCAGAATCTTACAGAATCTTTTCCAATGTCATGTTTTGAAGACAAGGATTGTACGTAAAAAAATCTGGACATTTGACGAATTTGGAGATGGTTCTTTCAAAAATACATGGCGTAGCAAATTTCAATACAGTAAATATATGTCAGTAGAGCACCGGACTAGTATCCAGGACGTCGCGGGTGCACAAGCCGTTTGGGACTAGTCACATAGGTCCACCCAGTCTATATTTACGCCGGATAAAACGCAACAACTTGTTAAGTTCATATAAAAGACGTTGATATTTGATTTTTAGCTGCAGAGAAAATAGTTGGGTTCCCCGTGAGTAAATGAGCCGGTTTTAGTGGCTAAACAATCTTTTCTGACTTCCAAATACCAGGGATCCTGCATTTGCAGTTGCGGCGTAGTGTCTACCGACCTTACCGACTCATTAAAGTAGATAGCGCTATCCAGATGTACACTGCGTCTAGTCACTATCTTGAAAAGTACTCTCTCACTTTATGGGCCTCTGCAGCCTCCTTTACCGAAGATAATAAATCTGGAAGGGCATCCTCTATTTTTCTTTTTTTTTTCAACAAAATGAATATGAAAAAATGGGAATATAGTACGAACTCACACTGCTAGACGTATTACATGTAAAATATTATACCAATTTTCTATATTTTCCTGTATAAAACCGGTATAGGTCAGTAGCCGGTCCAGATGGTTTCGTATCATCAATTTACCGTAAATAATTATGATGTCTTTCCTGTCAAAACTCACCAAATCGGCTAACGCAGTGTTTACATTCTGAAATTTTGTCCCCGTTAAAATTATGATATAGATGAATATCCCATGCATGCCTAACGAGCGTATTTCTTAAAACAGCGTCTGTATGTATTGTGTACATGGTACGGTTTATGGAGGAGTCTAATGCCGTGTTTACACTTGAGCACTCTACCAAGGTACAAATCAGAAAACTATTGTTTGTTGAGCGGTCACCACGCAACAAACAATAGTTTTCTGATTTGTACCTTGGTAGAGCGCTCAAGTGTAAACACGGCATAAGTTATCCACATTCAATTTCACACTTTGTAACATTCATAGAACTATTTCCCTAACCTCCCCTCCCCTCTCAGTCCCTCTCAGCCTGGCTGCAGGGGCTATCGTGCATCATGACGGTCATAATTTAGTGTCCTGAGCTTCAAACGCCTGGTTTTGATGAGAGTTCCAACTTCTTTTTCTATTTACGATTTTACTCTTCCCTCGGCGTTTATTACCCAGAATGCTGTTGGACCGTTCTCTGCCAAGGACAGTCTTTGCTCTGTTCTTGGTTCTACTTCGTGGGCGACTCGCTTCGATGTCTTTTGGCGCAGGAACACATTCTCTGCTTGAATCAGCTTGTGGCTTGAAGCAACAAAGAACAAAGTAGACCAAGGAAGAGGACATAGTGATTGTTCCTGCCATGTAGAAAGCTGGTACGTACGAATTGTATTTCTCCGCTATTGTACCTGGACATGACAACAAGTCGAAACTATATTTTCAAATGGACACTAATATGATTCCATTACTTATCATCATCATCGCCATCATCTTTATTTAACAGTTATCTTGAACATTACTACGGTTATCCTTCTGTTTTCCTTTGTCACTGTCATTACATTGCTGCATCATCATCATCATCATCATTAGCAGCAGCAGCAGCACCATAAACATCATTATGGGCTCCTGACATCATCATCATCATCATCATCATTAGCAGCAGCACCATCATCAACATCATTATGGGCTCCTGACATCATCATCATCATTAGCAGCACCACCATCATCATCAGCAGCAGCTGCACCATCAACATCATCATCATCATTCTCATCATCATAAGCAGCACCACCATCATCATCATTATCGTCTTCATCATCATATTCACCATCGTCATGATGTCAATCATGTTTATCTTTCATGCTTACTCACCAGCTACCGCGGGACCCGTTGCAGCAAAAATGGATATGGCCATATTTCCTTGTCCAAACGCCGACGCCATTCGTGAAGGTCCAACGCTATTCAAAAACAATAGATTCAACGTCGTACGAAACGCTCCATCACCCACGCCGTAAAGCACAGATAACACTAATAGATGAGTGTAGCTGGAGGCCTGGGTAAGAGCGATCGTTGAAACACCACTGATTATCTCGGCAACTTGGTTCACGTAACTGGGTTTGATAAAACTGACGTCACAGAGCCTGCCGACAAGAACCCGAGTGAGAACCGACGTGGCTCCGAAGGAGATAAAGAGTGTCGAGGCTTTATCGGCGCTGACACCGATCTCTGTTGAAAATTTGATCTGTAGTGAATTAAGAAATCAAATCAATGGTAAGTCAAGTATACATTTTTATATCAAAAATAAAAATAAAATAAAATAATAATAATAAAATAAAATAAAATACTTAATCTTCAAGGGAGGGGAGAGTAGATATAGCTGAGCGCAAAACCCGAGGATCCAGCTGTTTTTCAAAGAGTTGCTAAACATGCTAAAGGTTTATTCCAGTGGATAAATTTATAAGATAACATGAAGCACGCGCATCAACGTATTCACTTGGTTAGGATTAATCCAACTTATATAGCTATAGTTGTCAGTTATTTGCTAGCGCAGTAGGTGTATGGTAATCTACCACAACGTACCAGCATCAGACTAGATACGCTATGTATGGTAATCTACCACAACGTACCAGCATCAGACTAGATACGCTATGTATGGTAATCTACCACAACGTTCCAGCATCAGACTAGATACGCTATGTATGGTAATCTACCACAACGTACCAGCATCAGACTAGATACGCTATGTATGGTAATCTACCACAACGTACCAGCATCAGACTATAGATACGCTATGTATGGTAATCTACCACAACGTACCAGCATCAGACTAGATACGCTATGTATGGTAATCTACCACAACGTACCAGCATCAGACTAGATACGCTATGTATGGTAATCTACCACAACGTACCAGCATCAGACTAGATACGCTATGTATGGTAATCTACCACAACGTACCAGCATCAGACTAGATACGCATCTACCACAACGTACCAGCATCAGACTAGATACGCTATGTATGGTAATCTACCACAATACTACCACTAGACGTACCAGCATCAGACTAGATACGCTATGTATGGTAATCTACCACAACGTACCAGCATCAGACTAGATACGCTATGTATGGTAATCTACCACAACGTACCAGCATCAGACTAGATACGCTATGACTAGACGCTATGTATGGTAATCTACCACAACGTACCAGCATACGCTATGTATGGTAATCTACCACAACGTACCAGCATCAGACTAGATACGCTATGTATGGTAATCTACCACAACGTACCAGCATCAGACTAGATACGCTATGTATGGTAATCTACCACAACGTACCAGCATCAGACTAGATACGCTATGTATGGTAATATCTACCCACAACGTACCAGCATCAGACTAGATACGCTATGTATGGTATCTACCACAACGTACCAGCATCAGACGTACCTATGTAGTAATCTACCACACGTACCAGCATCAGACTAGATATGCTATGTATGGTATCTACCACAACGTACCAGCATCAGACTAGATACGCTATGTATGGTATCTACCACAACGTACCAGCATCAGACTAGATACGCTATGTATGGTATCTACCACAACGTACAGCACAACGTATGTATGGTATCTACCACAACGTACCAGCATCAGACTAGATATGCTATGTATGGTATCTACCACAACGTACCAGCATCAGACTAGATACGCTATGTATGGTATCTACCCACAACGTACAGCAGCATCAGACTCAGACTAGATACGCTATGTATGGTATCTACCACAACGTACCAGCATCAGACTAGATACGCTATGTATGGTATCTACCACAACGTACCAGCATCAGACTAGGAACCACTTACTATATGTATCTGGAATGTATTATGACCAAAACAAGCAATCATGTTAGACACCACGGCCACCGTGTACATAGGAACCTTCCATATTGAAGTATCAAAAACTCTTTGACAGAAAGTCTTCTTTATCATCTCGTCTTCTCTTTCGTCTCCTTTCTCGACGTTGGAGCTGAAGAACAACGTCAACAAGGACATGGCTGCATAAACACCTGCCAGTAAACGAAAAATGTTTCGCCAATTCATGATATGGAGGAGATATTGGATTGTCGGTGCCCAGCAGATTGCTCCGACCCCAACAGCGCTGGCTAAAATACCCACGGCTAGAGACCGACGTTTCTTGAAATACTGTCCAACAATTAGATATCCCGATCCTTGGATGCAACTACTACCGAAGGCTGACAGTAAACTGTGGGTGAAATATAGAGGGATGATGTTATACTGCAGCGAACTCAGAACGAATCCTACCGCTGACAGAACGTGACCGATGGCGCAAACAACTTGACAACCGAATCTATCGCATAATTGACTTGAGACCACAATCAAGCCCAGAAATATAGCGAAGTTTAGTGAACCAATCAGGGCTGTGAGAAAAAAAAGCAAATATTATGTAAGTGAATGGACACTGATGAGAATTGGATAACAATGATACAAAGAGGAGAACGTGATGGTGATGACATGATCATGGTAATGATGATGAAAAAAACGTTGAGAACAATTGCCCTATACCACTATGACGTCAAATCAAAACAATCTATTGTTTAAACGCTAAGGATCATGGTCGCTAGAGGGGGACAAAACAGCAACAACACAAAGGATTTCCCAAATAAATGTATTTTACAGACGGTCTGAAAGCGATAAAAGTCACCAAACACAGTAAATATTGTGGGAAAAGTATCGATGAACATAATATCTGGAAACTAGCCAATTTGAAATCAAGCGAACCTCAGCAGAGCAGATTTAGTTCAAATTTCTATTGTTCTTCACGATTCTGTCCCCCTCATAAATAAGCCGTTACGTCATAATGGTATAGGGCAATTAAAGGAAAAAATAGGTACCCTTAGGGGTACACGTGGCTACTGCTATATTTCTATTTGCACAAACGTTGACCTTTTCAAAATCATTGAACATAGAAGCTGAGACCGAAATGGACATTGGGAAATCTGTTGAATCACATGTACGTTTCAACCAGCAACTGAGACAAATTCTTGGCATTCCAGACGCGATTATGCAGCGCATTCATAGATAAACGTAAACATCGGCCTAAAAGTTGAATAACACTTACAGAACCTTTCATCTGACCGTTTAGAAAGACAGAATGAAAGCTGTGGTAAATAATATGTGTGAATTTTCTGAAATTAAATTATTAGCTACTCCAGGTAAAACGACTCGATGAAACTCGATGCAGACAATCATGAGCAAGCAATCGGTTGAGCACGTACGCCGCTCTCGGATCGCTCTCGGTAATACGAAGTGATGGGGCGATTTCTTTACTCGGGTGGTGGTTGGTTCCGAAGTTGATCTATCAGCCAGATTTCTCTACTTGGGTGGTGATTGGTTCCGAATTTTATCTATTGTTACTTACTTATTTACTTTCGGAAAACTCAGACGATGGCAATAGTGGCTAACTGCGCAAGCGCAGTAGCCACAAAAAGGGAAAAAGGCAAAGTGAAATGATTGATAGTAGGAGGAAAGAGAAGATGATGATTACCATCATAATGATGGTGATGAATTGAGATGATGGTGATGAATTGGGATGATGATGATGAAATGAGATGATGGTGATGAATTGAGATGATGATGATGAATTGAGATGGTGGTGATGAATTGAGATGATGATGATGATGATTCTCGCACCTGCTATATCTCGTGTTTCGTCGAATTCTTCCATAAAAACAGGTAAAAACACTCCAAAAGTGTATCCAAGTCCTCCACTCAGCCATGACGTCAAAAAGGCAGACGATAACACAACCCAGGCCCACAGACCGTCTTGTTTGTGTGGAATGTCACTCCCTTGAAAAAGTGGGCAACTCACAGTAGCATCAATAGGTCTGAAATATCAACAACAAATCAATCAACAATTTTAGAAACGAGACGCTGTCAAAGGAGATAATCAGATGAAAACAAAAAAGACGGAAACACGAGTTGAAGTTTCTGCCATGCATCTTTCATCGGTCATCACACTGGCAGGATAACCAATCCGATCGACCGGTGGAGGCTATCAATACACAACCGACTAATGAATGATGATGCACGCAATATAAAATTACTTCTTTTCTGGGCTTCATTCTTCTAGTAACATCTTCAGCTACTGCGAGGATCATTTATTTATTTCATTCATTTCTTCCACATTTCATTTTGTTTTTAAAAATATGTTAAATTCCGTTTTTGCGCGACCTTCATCAACTCTCGTTGACATTCGGAACTCCTGATAGTTAATTAACCAATGTACTTTTTCCGTGCAAACTCGGAAAAGCTCTTCAGGTAAAACAATTCGTGTTATAATCAATTTCATCGGGCATTGCGGAGTATTGTGCGGGCTAATGGAAAATTCTACGCTCTAAAATACAGTATACTTTATCCCGCTGCTCTCAGACAGCGTTCAAGCCCTTATGATCACGGGGAGGTGTCAACTCTAAGAAGGCCTGTTTCGGGAGAACGACGACATTTTCCCGTGAATTTGAACATATTGCCGGGAATCGGGAGACTCGAGAAATTTATCGGGAAATCACAAATAAAATTTGTATTACGAGGGTTTTTCCCTTCTGACCGAACGCTAAACTGTGGTGAACAATGCAATCTTTGATTTCATTTCACTGTCTTGTCAAACTGGTGACACTAAAAATGTCAGTTTTTGCGGGAAAGCCAATGAAAAACTCGGGAGGATGTTTAAAATTTTAGGGAGACTCTCAATACTACACAGTAGTGCTCAAATAGGCCTTCTTAAGCCTGGTTCACACCACGACATAAACATAGACTTAGACATAAGCATAAGCATAAGCATAGCACGTGTGAACCGGTGCGACATAAACATAGTCATAAGCATAAGCATAAACATAAGAAAACGAAACTTTTCCATTCCTTATGACTATGTTTATGCTTATGTTGTTATGTTGCACGTGTGAACCGAAGAAACATAAACATAAGCATAAACATAACGAGTACTTCTCGATAATGCGAACATTTTGACCAGCGGAAATGCACTCACTCGAAAGAAAAGATGGCGGAAGTAGTACACTTCCCTGTCACCTAGCTGTAGCTCACGAACCAGGTTTTCGTATTCTCCCTTCTCTATTCTCCTTCTAAAAACGTTTCTCACCCAAACAGTTCTCTGTTTAGCCTGCCGCCGTATATTTCTAATTGATGCTATCCGTCTCTTTCTTCGATAACGCAGTAAAAGCGATAAAAGTTCAAGAGTCCTTCGCCTGTTGAAAGCCGCCATCTTGAAAGTGTCAATTTCGCAGCTCGTTACTGCGCATGAGTATGTGCGAAAGCTTATGTTTATGTCTATGTTTATGTCGTCGTGTGAACCAGGCTTTAGAGTCGACAGCCCCCGTTATGATCGACACTTATGGCTGTCTTTGATTCCTTTTCTAAATGTTTTCTGGAATAATTAAAAAAGTAGACTTGATGTTCTTTGGGGTTAAAATGCGTTTGGCTCTTCTCAGAGCTCATTTTAACCCTCGCGCGAGGTACATCAACTCTATTGTAAAACAAGCACAATTTATAAAAAGTACTCACGTACAGAGTCAAATCCTGCAAAGCCGTCTGACCTTCGCTGGAAACCTCAGTTTTCTGAAAGACTTGCTGAGTCACTGAAGACATTTAGGTCTGGACGCTTGTCCTCGTTTGATTTCCTTAGTTACTTTGACACAGTGCTATGGGCTTTGGAGAGAATTATTCACTAGTAACAGTTCTGATATACCGGCAAACATACATTCAGTATTATGGTTGGTTCCAAAGATTATTTATACTCGGGTTACGAATCCAGAAGTTCGAGGGGGGTTGGGTAATAAAAACTAATCCCTCGTCCCTTCCTCCATGCTCGAGAATCCAGCGGTGATCTTCGACGCGGGCTCGGATAAAACGTCTGGACTCTCGAGCATATGTCACTTCCTCCCGCCAATGGCGGTTTTTAGAAAATAAATTCAAATTACTTTAAAACAAAAGTGAAATCTTGATTAAAATAAACATACCTTCCTCACACCAAACGTGCTACTCTCGTTAAATAAAGTCTTTAAGACTTTATGAAGTCTTTTGCTTCAAAATCGTATTTTGTCGTTACGTTTATTTAGTGGTCTTTCGTAATTAAAAAAAATTAAATTTAAATGATAATTTATTTATTTTTAACTCAAAAGTAATTCCCCAAATCATGCTAAATACTATCTCTTTCCTCGTATCAAAAGTACTGTCTGTGCGTTACGCCGATTCCTTTCGTGCTCTGTTCGGTCTTCCTGTGGCGTTAGAAGTGACAGTCCAATCACCGATCAGTACAGCAATCACCGATCAGACAGTGAACCTCGAGTATGATGATCCCGGGTTATACTTCATTCGCTAAAGATAGACTTTCCCAAAGCTCAGCAGAATGCGACGTCGCAGAAGATAACTACGAATTGATGAAACTGCTTGTTCTCCGTGAAACAAACAGTCCACTACACAAGTTTTTCTCGAGGTATGTTTTTAGTCTTTATAGCGTGACAATATTGGACGAATTCCAGAACGCGACTCAAAAATGTGAGTTTAGTTAGAGTCAGTAGCAAGGATATGTACTGTATCCGTACGAGTTTTAGAAGGTAATCTGTATAACTTCATACCTAATCTCGTGTAAATAGTACAACAAATGGCTACCAGACGGTTTCGTCATTTGTACCGGTCTTGAATTTATCTAGTAGTACCGTGTACAATCATTCCCCTGGTAATCAGTTCATTGAGAGCGGTTAACTCTCCGACACGAACAGTGAATTCGTTAGTCTGGTACGACTATGACTTTCAGTTGTGCATTTTTAGCGTGATTTTTCTTGAAAAAAAAACACTTTTATTTTAAGAGGATGAATCACACAACAGCACAGATGAAAAACCTGTGGCCCTCAGAACCTTAAACTAATGATTTTCTATATATAGAAATACAATGAATAGATATAATACATCAAAGTGATAAATTATTTGACTTGCTGCGAATGTCGTGCTTATGAAACAAAATCCTGTTTTTACGTCAGTACTTCTGTAAGGGTGAAAGGTTAATCCCGTGTACATGGATACCACACAATGTGCTCGAGGTCCGTCACGTCAGTTGTACTGTTCAAGTAATACTCAGTTTGTTACTGTAATTTGCGTGTTACTTGTTTGTTTTGCAAGAGATCTTTAAAAAACAAGACGCTCTACAAGCGTTCACTCGGCGGGCTTCCGCAATGAGCCTTCGGTTTCCTCAGCGGCACAAAGCGCATGCACCTTGATACCCAGTTGGCGATTTGTGGCCATAAGAAAAAGAAAGCTCATTTTTCAACTTTTCAGCCCGCCTAGTAATAAAAACTCCAACGAGTATTTTTTGAGTGTTTTTGAGATAAGAAATAAAATATAATAAAAATAAATAAATAACAAAAAAGTGTTATTTAAAAACGACATCTAGTATGCAATAATGTGATGCGGTAATTGGCGGGCAAATCCCGATGGCCAACAGAGACAGCAGCAATTACATCACATTACTACATAAATAACTAGATGACGTTTTTAAATAACACATATTTGTTTTTTATTTATTTATAATATCTTTTCTTTTCTTTTTCCTTTCCTTTCCTTTCCTCTCGCTCTGTATTGTTATTTTTTGTCTGTATGCGCGCGCAACCGTTGAACGTCGTTCCAAACATTGTACCCTGATGATGGGCGCTGAGCCCGAAAGCTTGGTACTAAAGTTTACATTAATAAAAGGTTGAAGATGCCATTTAACAATAATGAGTATTTTTTGATTCCAAAGTGCATCGTCACCTCTGAGTGGCTGCAATTGTTTTCAAAATATCTTCTGTGTGTAACTTTTTTTGGGGGGTAAGTATATCAGTTTTAAAATACACTGTTACTGTACCTATTGTAGTTGCGCAGGAGTGACCGCTGAGTTTTCAGTGTAACAAGTAACCATGCGATGCTGTTCATGGTGTCCATTCCTCGCCGGCCAAGATAAACCGCCTCATAAGCAAGATGGGCCGTGGTCCTGGGTTGTACTTCTTTGCGCGTTTCTTCAGTCAGGGTTCGTGATTGGCTTATCTCGAAGTTACGGTGTTTTTCTTCCTGTTCTGATGAAAGAATTCAATGAAGGCAGAGAACAAATAGGTAAACTAGATTGTGTGATGTTTTGCTTTCGGCCCTCTCGTTCCTATTTATACTGTGTAAGATAAAGACAGTAATTTACATCCAATTACATCCAGTATTGCATTTTTTCATAAACCTCGTCGCATGCACTTTGTAATAAACCTAGAGATAGAGACAGCGTATATTGAACTGTACAACATACAATAGAGTCGTTTTCGTATGCCTTGGAAGTAGTTACGGTACGGTTCGTGCCGTGACCGTGACCGTGCCGTGTCCAAGCATTCTGATTGGTTGAGCGATGATTTTGCGCGCTGTGATTGGTTGAATACAATGTCTTCGATTCCGTACCGTAGGTTTCCCTCTCATACGAAAACGACTCCAACACGTGTTTGTACTACTTAATTACAATGTTCTTGTTCTTTTACCAGCTTTAATTGGTTCACTCAGTGTTGGAGGAGGATTTTTCTTTTCTATTGTCGTCGCTTGGTTGAATACTCTCATTGGCGGTAGACTGGTGTGTAGTATTGGCCATGTAATCACTACGGTAGCCTACACTCTATCATCTGTGGTCCACCAAGAGTACGCAATGTTCTTCACGTTCAGTCCATTAATTGCAGTTGGAATGAGCTGCATAATCGTGACAAACACCCTGATTATCATCCAATACTTCAAAAAGCATCGTTCTCTAGCAATAGGGTTAAACATGGCAGGTGGTGCTGTGGGTTTAATGACGATACCAAACTTAATCCAATACTTGTTGGATACCATTGGCTGGAGAAATACATTCCGCGTTTGTGCAGGCTGCGTGGTCCTTTTGAGTCTATTGAGTATAAACTACAGTCCAAATGTTGAGAAAGAGACGCATGGTGCTTCCGAAGATACCGCTGATACGCAGGGCCGACAGCGCAGGAAAGCCATGAGTCTGCGAAGCATGTTTGATTTGTCAGTGTGGAGAGTTCCCAAGTATGTTCTGTCCGTTATCTCCATCAGTATCGCTACATTTGGATTCTATAACCCTTCCTTTCACTTGGTAATTTCAATTATTTAATTAAATTTATTTAATTAAATTTATTAAATTAAATTTATTAAATTAACTTTAAATTTATTTAATTAAATTAATTAAATTAACTTTAAATTAAACTTAATTAAATTATAATTAATTGGTAATTAAATTAATTAATTGGTAATTAAATTAAATTAATTGGTAATTTTAATTAATTAATTTAACAAAAAATTAAGACGGTTTTTTTTTCATGCTGAGTTTACCTATATTATTCAATCGACAGGTCAAATTCTCCGAAGAAATAGGAATATCCGCGACAAAGGCATCTATATTGTATACTTTCATAGGAATTTCATCGTTGATATCAAGGGTCGTGACGGGAAAACTGTGCGATCTATCATGCATTAATCCCAGTATGGTGAATATGGCCGCAGAGATCCTGGCAGCTCTGGTTTCGTTTTTTCTTACTCTTTCCTCGACATATGTACATTTGGTGGTGTTGTCGTTGATCTATGGTTTTGCTGATGGTATGTTTCGAACTACAACGATTATTCTATTGACGACAAGTGTAACGCCATCTAAAGCAGCCACAGCGTTCGGCCAGGCGTATTCTATTACGGCTCCATTCTACATTGCTGGACCGGCAATCGCTGGTAAGTAAGGTGGTGCAAAACAACTAAAAATCCACTACCACTACCACCACCACAACAACAACAACAATAACAACAACAATAACAACAGCAACACCAACCAACCAACCAACCAACCAACATACAAACAAAAACAAACAAACAAACAAACAAACAAACAAACAAACAAGCAAGCAATCAAGCAAGCAAGCAAGCAAGCAAGCAAACAATGAACAAACAAATAAATAAACACACAAACATACAAACAAACATAGGCAAACTCAAACCTGATACGAAGATACAAACAAACATACATACACACAAACAAACAAATATAGACATACGTACAAACAAACAAAATGATGCAACCAAACAAGCAAACATACAATCAAGCCAACATAGCCATACAAACAAACAAGCAAACAGATGAACAAACATGAAAACTGAAACACACAAACAAACAAACAAACAAACATAGACATACATACAAACAAACAAACATGCAACCAAACAAGCAAACATACAATCAAGCCAACATAGACATACAAACAAACAAGCAAACAGATGAACAAACATGAAAACTGAAACACACAAACAAGGGACAAACAAACAGAAACCGATTAACAAACAAAACAGATATTCCCCTTTTTCCTCTCTTTCCGCTTTCGTTTCACTGGCTTATCTCCTTCACTCCGCTCTTACTACCTCTCAACTCCGCTCTAATCCTCCCTACTCTCCCCTCCCATTCTTTTCTCTTTACCTCTCAACTCTAATCCTCCCTCTCCTCTCCCCTCCCATCCTTTTCTCTTTACCTCTCAACTCTAATCCTCCCTACTCTCCCCTCCAATCCTTTTCTCTTTACTTCTCAACTCTAATCCTCCCTACTCTCCCCTCCCATCCTTTTCTCTTTATCTCTCAACTCTAATCCTCCCTACTCTCGCCTCCCATCCTTTTCTCTTTACCTCTCAACTCTAATCCTCCCTCTCCTCTCCCCTCCCATCCTTTTCTCTTTATCTCTCAACTCTAATCCTCCCTACTCTCCCCTCCCATCCTTTTCTCTTTACCTCTCAACTCTAATCCTCCCTACTCTCCCCTCCCCTCCTCTGTAGATTTTGTCATGTGTTTCATTGATGTTTTTCTTATGATCAGGATTGCTAGCAGACGTTTCTAGTAGCTACACCATTGCTTTTTATGTCGGCGGCAGTATCCTCATCGGAGCATCCGCTGTACACCTGATACCGACATTCATTGGGCTGAATAAGACATCACGTAACTTTGCTTTGGAGGAAATTACTCTCGACGTAGTTGTAGACCAAGGACGCTCTGATGGGGAAAACAATCATGAACAAAAAGTGAAGGAAGACGAGACTTCGCATGCTAATCCAGGTTATACTGTCAGTGAATAAATAAGCGGTCCATACTGTCTAATAACGCCCAGGTCTAGGCATGTCAAGGAGGGGGAGAGGGAGAAGGACGTTAGGACAGAATGGTTGAATCTTCTGCCTAATTTAGCGATCTAGTTTGAAAGTATAAACTTACTTGTAAATGTGAAGTAGAAATATTGTAAATAGTAGTGACTACGCAACGTTTATTATACATCGTATTATGGAAATGACAGGTAGACTGCAGTTTTGTCTACACGGTTTTCACTGATGTTTTAGTAAAACAGGAAAGCTATCAGTGTACCTTATTATCATTTATTTTCGCGCGTATTAAAGACTCGCGAATAATAATTACCGCGAAAATTAACGACGCGAAATTTAATGTCACGCGGTGAGGTCTTTTATCAGCAATTAGTCCACGAACGAACATTGTGATAAAAACGAACGTATTGCTTCAAACAAAATATAGCAAACGTCGTGCTCCTAAAACGAGTGCACGTATATACCTATATGTATCTTTTAAAATTGTTTTGTTCCATTACATTCTTGTACATAGAATAACGTTACAAAAATGTGCCAATATGTGAATTGTTAAATCATTTACCTGATTCAAAACAATCTGTTTGTATACTGCGCCAGATCATCATTTTAAAAAAACGCGAAATTAAGTTCCCTTATACACGTTTTTTTCTGCAAAATCGCGAAATTAAATCCTCGCGAAATATGCCTCTGACATTTTCGCGAAATTAAGGACGCGCGAAAATAAGTGATAATAAGGTACACCAGCTGTGGTCGTTGATTAGTTTACAACATTCGCGCCCATGTTGTATCAGACCAACTCGCCTGCGGATCGCTTCATCCCTCGTACGCCCAAGTGGGGAATGTATCAGTGAGAAGAAAAAAAGAAAGAAAAATAAATGGAAAAAAAATTGTATCAGAGAACGTCTTTAACAATTTCGAGATGCTAGGGACGACATTCACATTCAATATGTACAAATTGTGTCACTAAAAAGCTGAAAGACAAACACTGTTTTATATTTTTCACCGAGTTGTTCTTTGAGGAAATATCGACCCAGCCCCACCAGAAAACAGCGTGAATCAGCTTATATTTGTTGTCAGGGAGGGGTAGTAGTACGGCTACACATGGACAATGCTAAGTTAGTATTTATTGATTTGATTGATTAGATCTATAGCTAGTAGATAACAATGAGTTTAAAGATCGCCACTGTAGTGCCAATAATAACAACAGCAATTCCTATCGCAAGAATAAAGAAGTCCATAAAAATACTCCACGAGCCCATCTCGTCCCCTTTCAGTTTCAAATGAAATACACAGGGTAGAATAAACGCCAAAATAGCCTTAAGAATCCCACTAATAGCCATGAGAACAGTATAACGAGGTACAAGCAACGCCCCTACGAACGTTGTTATGGTAACGACGATGCGCGACACGATGTACCACCGACGGCTTGAACGAGCGATCATCGATTTAGACATGGACGTCTCGATGATGTGTATCAAGGAGAATACTTGGAAGGGATAGCATAAGATAGAATAGATGATAAGTAGGCTGTTGACCGTGATGAGGACCCCTGGTGGTAGACTATTGCTAATCACTTCGTTAATCCTACCGTAGTAAGAAAAGAAGCCGTTGATTGCAAACACGGTACGTAAGAATGTTCCTAAAATGTATGTAACTGTCAACATGGATTTATACTTAGACTTGTCAGCCATGTTACCTTCTATGCTGTGCAGCGCGCCGTGAGGGGCGTAGCTATGGACGATGATACTTATAGCCAGCGGTATTCCCTCGTTGTTCCACAATGGCAAGTTCCGGATGTCCCATGCTGGACTTGTAAAGAAACCATACCCAGTGATCACAACGGTCGAAGAAAAGAGCGTCGTGATACCAAGTATGTTGAGCCACGCAACTTGGGAGAGATTTCTGACCAGAACGGTTGGTAGCGCAGCCACTGCAGCGATGAAAAACCACTTCCACTGTGACAACTGCACAAAGTCTTCCAGCACGTGAGAGAGAAGCGAGGCGCTGAGAACGATGCACGATGAGGCGGAGAGAACCAGCTGCAATATCTGTACAATTATAGTCATGAGCCCGCCATAGCTAGGCCAGCAAGAATCCCCAAGGTCCATATAAGTAGAACGAACGCGAATTTTATGGCCGCTTAGAGTCTGTTCGTACAGACAGTCTATAAGAAGCTTTCCTGTGTAGTAACAAAGTGCTGGGACGAGCAATAACGATATCACGGCCATGATCCCGCCTTGCGAAAGGACATAAGGCAAAGCCAGCAACCCTGCACCGACAATACTGTTCAGTAGATTCAACAAGACTTCGCTGGTCGGTGTACCGTTGGAATCCTTCGTTTCAGGCTCCGACGAAGAATCGGAAGAGATAGTGAATTCATCTTCTGACTCGGCTGAATCTGACTTCATTAAGAGGAAGGGCTGGAGGTACGCTTCATCTGAAGCCGAACTATCACCTTGCATTTCCTTGGCCTCCATAAGGGAAATGACAAACGATAAATCGCTGGTGAAGAGCTAGATGGCCAAAAGAACTCAAAACAGAAGTCACACGCAAAGACCCATGTCCATATACACTGCTAAATGTCTTTTTGCCCGGGTAAATATACTTTATTAATTTTGCCGGGAAAATTAAATTACTGAAAACAGCGCTAGCGAGACGACCTTTGACATAGCCGAGCTGTATCCATAGAAACGTGGTTGTGGTTTCACGTGACCAGCAACTAGCCGAAGATGACAGAATTCCTATCGCCTACCGTCAACTCAGTTAACTTTCGAGTCGTATTAACGTTTATAAAGACGTTTTCTTAGTCCTCCGTCCCCCACCCTCCCATACTAAAATTACGTTCCTACGGCCCACAGGCAGCCCAACCATTCCTTTTGAGGCTACTAAATATCGTAAGCGACCAGCTCTAGTTACGACCAGCTTTATAAAACCCCGTTTGACTTGCCACTAAAACTCTGTAATGAAAAGTTCCCGTAAGCGACCGCTCCCGTACGTAAGCGACCGCGACCGGCACTATTTGAAATTACCAACTGGTCATTTCCTTTGTTTTCAAGCCCCCGTAAGCGACCACTCAAATATTCTGATTTGAGTCTATCAACACTTTAATAAAAGACATCAATCCTTGATTACATAATCATTATTCCGGGCTCTATGTCGTAATAAACGGAAGGTTTGATTATTTAGAGATGTGTGTGTGTCAGTGTGTAAATAAATTTGAATAAACAGAAGTTATGAATCTTTATGCTTTCTGATTACAGTAGCTGAATTTTCAGACGGCAGGGGGTCATCCGCTATTTTGTATAAGCTCTCGTATGCGACCACCCTCATTGTTTCAGTTGGTGGTCGCTTACGAGAGCTCATTCTCGTAAGCGACCAGCTCTAGTTACGACCACTTTTTCGAATTCCCGAGGTGATCGCTTACGGGAACTTCGACTGTAATTCAATAAAATGATATTTGCGTCTTTTTTATGGGTTTCCTGTGGCGCGCGTGCAATGCGTATTATGTCGGGCTCCCTGTGCTGAGTAACGTCCTATGTTGGGCTGCCTGTGTACGGCCCTGACTGATATCGCGGGAGAATTAGCGTCCAGTTATGAAATCGTGTACTGTCTAGTCCCATGACTCGCGAATAATGAGATCACACTGATGAAGGGCTATGCATGCCCGAAACGTCTGTAAAAATACAATTGACACTTAAAATAATTTTGTTTACCTTTGTAGCTCTTAGGTGACTACGTGTTAAAATATAATATATATTATTATTATTATTATTATTATTATTATTATTATTATTATTATTATTATGAACACCGATTTTTTTTTAAACATATTATTGTTATTTTGTCTAACAGAAAATAATTTAGTTGTGTTGGTCTGAACACCCGGTCGAATGTACGTTTCAAGACTGCGAGCCAGTAGTTCTCAGTACTCAATAAAGTCAATAAAATGAACGGAAGTAAAAACCCTGGACACACGAGGAGGAATAATTTGCTTAATTTGGTTGAAATGTTGAAGAGAAACCACTCAGCAATAGAAACATGTTCCGTCGGTTTGTCCGGTTTCATTGAACCGGTTTCTGATGGCCCTTAGTTACTGTTGCTATGTTAAGTCAGAATTTTAAAAACATGCATATTCATTTTTCCGTTTCTTTTTCCTTTTATTTTATTCTATCTTTCCGTAGCTGACAGTCTCTTTTTTCTCCGATAAGTATTTTATTATTCGTTTCTTACATTGTAGTTACTTATCAGTATATTAGTTACTTTGCCAATCTTCAGTGCTTTTGATACTGAGTAGCCAATTTTAATAGTTCCACTGAACCGCGAAAAACCGTAAACAACCTAGTATACTGAATATCCTTTCCCCTAGCTTAGTATACTGAATATCCTTTCCCCTAGCTTCGTTTCATCTGTAATTCTATCGAAATAATCCACAAATTTGATGTTTTCAAAAGTAGAAGACTAGTAGTGATAATGAAAATCTTTTTTAAAGGTGTTAATCAAACTGGTTTAAACAAACTGGTTTTACGGGATGGCTAGTAGTTTTCCAGCATCTGCTTTGACTCTTTCACTGAGTCTTTGTAATCTAGTCGACATTCGTGTGTGCGGACGAAAGCGAACGGAGACTTTTCCGAATTGTGATCAAATTTCACCTGGGGTCGTCTCTTTTTTCGTAGGAAATATTCAAAGAATTCCAACGACGGATTGGATCTAATTCTCCTTTTCTTCTCGACGATCAAATGGCTGTTTTTTCAAGGTCGAACATATTGCCCGAAGGAGTGGATAACTCGTGGTCTTGGTTCTTGTGTATTTTGGCCGCTTTATGCAACGCTCTACACTTTGGAGTATCTTTAAGCTTTGGGGTTTTATTCCCATATTTACTGGAACATTTTACAGAAAGCATAGACATTACAGGTACGGTTCGTCGGCAGAAAAAGTCGCCTATTTATGGAATTAAGCTTATTTACATTCACAGCTTGTTGAATTTTGAACGTTTTTTCTGTAGTATTTTGATCTTCAACATGTCAGGAAATGTTAGGTAATGTTTTGCTTTTCATGGACTCGATTTCCTCTTATGGACTAGTGAGTGAAGTTTTCAATTATTCATTATTTTCGACGTCGTTGTAGCCAGGTCAGTCTATTTGGATTGGAGAGCGGTCAACGTAAACACACATAGACAGTCGAAAACTAACTTGCCATTGTTATCAACTCAGAATATATTGAGTTTTAGATTGAAAATTGAGCCAAAAAATGATGCAGACAAAAAAAAAGAGATTTCATCCTACTTTTTGTCGTAATAGAAATTAAGCTCTTAATAAAAAAATAAAAAAATAGACATTTATTTCATGAGATAATGTACTACTGATACAATGGCATTGTAGTTTTTGAAACGTTTGCCGCGAGTAGCTCAATTTTTATATCAGGGAAAATTAGGCGATCGTTACGAAAATAAAGGAAAAACTAACGCCAATTTGTTGCGACATAACCACATCAAGTCATACACGTTTGTTTGCCGTTCAACCAGTTTCAATCCAGCCAATTACTAATGCAAAAACATTACCACAAATATGAAAACACTTGAAGCGGACGCACTCCAATGAGAGCTTTCTTATGACCGCGGCCCCGTCCACATAATCTCTTGAGCCTCGTATTTCAATAGGACGGCGCGACGGTGACACCTCATTTATTTGTACATTTTTGGCGTGATCTTTTTAAAATTGTTATTTCGTATTGTCTTATGTCTACATTTTCAACACTTATTTCAAAAACGTTGTCGCGTTCAAAGCAACAAGCGTCAAGCCAAGACCGACGGAAGTGAATGCTGGTTTTCTGCTGGTAATATTATTTAAATCACTTTTTTTTTCTATGAGGCGGACTATAAAGGATAAATTACAAATTAAAATGCCAACATTTTCACGTGCTTGTTTGCATATCACACTTCGTTTCAATAGAAAATAATAGGTCTGATTTGAATAATTTGCCAACATACAAAACCAGCATTCACTTCGGTCTTGGCTTGACGCTTGTTGTTTTTCAACTCGTTTTTTTTTAATTGGTGAATAATGAAGTGTCACTGGTCACGCTCGACCTTTTGCGGTCGTCGTCCTCGCGCCTTCTTATTGCGTAAATCGCCGTGTGGCCACGTGGACGGGCCAGAGAAAAAAGAAATACAATCAAGGTACGGATGCAAACCGGTTTATGGAAACTGGTCAATTGATAGCCTCACCCACCTCCAAAAAAATCAAAATCGCACAATGTGGCTGCGCCCTCGCTTTCAGAAACCGATCACATTTTTTTCTGGATCTGCGCACTAGAACTCAGTTATTTGAAATCTACTCAATTCACGAACATGATACAAAGTTTCACGAACATGACACGAAGTTTCACGAACATGACACGAAGTTTCACGAACATGACACGAAGTTTCACGAACATGACACGAAGTTTCACGAACATGACACGAGGTCGTAATTTGATAAATTCACGAAAGTAACACGAAATCCATGACACGCAATATATCGAACGAACGTGACACGACACTCAATCTATTCACGAACTCTATCGATCAATTCACGAACATGACACGCAATACATCGCCGGAACAATTCACGAACATGACGCAATCGATCAATTCACGAACATGACACGCAATTTATCGAACAGTTCACGAACATGACACACAATTTGTCGATCAATTCACGAACATGACACGCAATATATCGAACAGTTTTATAGAAATAAATAAAAATAATAATACTTCAGATTATTACAGACACTTCTGTGCTGATTCAATTACCGCGAAAATAACGAAACGATAAATAAAAACACCTGACATTTAATCGCTGTTATATCATCATTGATTCAGTTTCTTTTGTTCATGCGCGGTGGATATCTAGCGTATTGCCCTGGCTGTGAACTTCCTGGTTAATATCAACTCCTACCGCAGCCATCTGATTGGTCAAGGACAATGAAGGAAATATTCAATAAACCATTACGATTGAGTTGTTGTCACATATTTCCTCGCGTATAAGACGCACCTATTGTTCTGACCCACGTGACCGCGGTAGGAACCTTTGAATGTCATGTCACTGCCTTTGCGACGACTCTAAAACTCCCATCGACTTTAACTCGTTTTGGAGTTGGTGTATTTGGATCACAGAATCGAAGAGCAAAACACGGAATTGCGCAGATTGTTGGTGGGTTAACTGTCGATGGTTCAGTTCCAAGATCGCAGTGAGATATGTCTATCGGGCTCAAGGTGAAGTGGAGGGGAGGGAAGTGGGAAATGTGGAAATAGGAAAGGAGGGAGAGCTAGCCGAAAGGGAAAAAGAGACGGGAAACGGGCATGGAGAGGGAAGGGTATGACAAAAACGGAAGGAGGAATGGGAAAATTGGGAAGGAAAAAGGGGGCGGGAAACTAATATAGAAATCTCCCAAGCCTCTCCTGTTCCCAAATTGCGCTCCCCACCCCTCCCCCCTCGCCTTTACTATTGAGCCCTTTCATCGAACGAGCGGTAGTTGTACTCTGCAAGGGTGTGGTCACTACTGTTAAATACCCCGTACAATCTGAACTGTTTTGTTTTAAATAGTGGAATGGAGACAAGGACTCCAGAAAAGTACCGCGCACGGGTCAAGAAGACCAGCTCTGGTTGTTGGTCTCTGATTGAATGGGTGAATGGGGGAAGAGAATTTTTCAATCACCGACGGTGAGGTAAACGCGTGTCATGCAGGTGTGATATACTTGCGTGATACTTGCGTGAAATACACGGCGAAGAAGTGCACGAGCACAGTCCCCGGTGGTACGAAAGGTGGATAGCGCTACAACCGGGGCCAGAAAACGAGAAACCGCGTTCCATATGAGGCGTTCGTGAAGGCAACGTTAACCGCAAAACAACCTGATCATTCACATTTTCTTCATTTTATTTTGTGACCTGTTTGAAGTGCGCTCTATCCGATAATGCATATGAAGCGCAATGCATCTCAGCTTAGCGCGTCAAATGTACCACTTGTATTAGTATTTCTTAGTATTTCTATTTTTCCCATTTTCCTCCCATTCATTTTCTACTATCATCTCGAAACTCTTTGCTTGATTTTTCTTCCTATTTTCCCATCAGCTACGGAAATCAAATCTAATGATTCTCATTTTGTTTTTGTTTCAGCAATGGTAGGTTCTCTTGCTATAGCAATAACGTTTGTAGCAACCTTCCCAGCCGCTAAACTCGTAGACTATTTCGGCTTAAGGGCGGTCACTTTCAGCGGGGCCGTGATATGCATAGTCAGTCTTATCGCTACTTCGTTTGCACAAAACCTCATATCGGTCTTTTTCACCTATAGCATTGGATTCGGCATTGGAGCAAGCTTTTTATATACCTCATCGATGTTCATAAGTAGTAAGTACTTTAAGGGTCACCGTAATGTAGCCCTGGGGATCATATGTGCCGGTGGTGGCGCGGGCTATTTGGTATTCGGGCCAGTGCTTCAGCTAATGCTCGATAAGTTTGGTTGGAAATTGACCTGCCGTTATATGGGAATCGTGTTCGTTATCCCGGCGATTATTGCGTTTTTCTACGGATCGAATACGCAGAACGAACAAAGGAAGGAAGAAGAGGAAGCAGACAATGAACCCTTACATGACGTTCCTTCAAAGAAAGTCTTTCATTGGTCGATTTTGAAAAACTCGTCGTATACAGTGAACGTTGCTTCGATGACTCTTGCTGGCTTAGCTCATTATGTACCACAAATCTACTTGGTAAGTTGATAAGGACTAGCGGTTACTCTGGTAGAGACTGTTGATAAGGACTAGCGGTTACTCTGGTAGAGACTGTTGATAAGAACTAGCGGTTACTCTGGTAGAGACTGTTGATAAGAACTAGCGGTTAAACTGGTAGAGACTGTTGATAAGGACTAGCGGTTACTCTGGTAGAGACTGTTGATAAGGACTAGCGGTTACTCTGGTAGAGACTGTTGATAAGGACTTGTCTAGCGGTTAAACTGGTAGAGACTGTTGATAAGGACTAGCGCCGGGTTAAACTGGTAGAGACTGTTGATAAGGACTAGCGCCGGGTTAAACTGGTAGAGACTGTTGATAAGGACTAGCGCCGGGTTAAACTGGTAGAGACTGTTGATAAGGACTAGCGGTTAAACTGGTAGAGACTGTTGATAAGGACTAGCGCCGGGTTAAACTGGTAGAGACTGTTGATAAGGACTAGCGCCGGTTAAACTGGTAGAGACTGTTGATAAGGACTAGCTGTTAAACTGGTAGAGACTGTTGATAAGGACTAGCGGTTAAACTGGTAGAGAAAACTTTCATTACATTGCCCGCCGCTGAAGTACTCCGCAACTTTGCGGAGGGAGAGGGGGCAATCCACGAGTTGGTCAATGGATGCCTTTGATTCCACAATCTCGTTGGTATTTGTGCATAATTTACACTAAATTGAGCCTGCTAAGGCTGTGCAAATCGCCTTTTGTCAAGGAGTACAAACCGGCTAAGCTAAGGTGTCTAAACAACTCGAAACTGAAGTATTTAATTCAGAGTGAAGCCGGGTTCCACACGCTTCACTGAGAAGCCATACCATGTAAAGTGCTAACACCGTCAACACATTCATTCCACCAGGTCGAGCTCTGCGAGAAACTTGGCATCTCATCATCAAGATCGTCCCAGCTTCTCATATTCATTGGGTTGGCAACAATCGTCTCTAGAGTGGTCGCTGGAGTTCTTCAAAACTCCTCCCGCGTTTCTACGCTATTCGTGTTCCAATCTTGCCAGTTCTTCCACGCCCTAGTTCAGCTTTCCATCCCCTTTGCACACAAATACGAACATTTCATAGTTATTTGTATTTTGTATGGACTAGCTGACGGGGCATTCGCTACGTCGTTGAACAATCTATTGCTGAGCATGGTGCGACCCGAACAAGTTTCCTCGGCATTTGGTTTTGGATGCTTTGTTAATTCTGTGTCTGTTGCCGCTGGTGCTCCACTAGCAGGTATGTTGCCCATACAGTGGGCTCTCTGGCTACCACCCTTATTGTGGCAACGTGTCAGATAGTTTGTAGGGTAGTTTTGATTTAGATTCGCAAAGGATTGTGGTAAAATGTACAGCCGCTGTACAGTACATAATGCATATTCACTTTTTCACACAGGTCTTTTGATCAAGTATTTTCATTCTCACAATCCTGCCTTCTTTGCTGGAGCGGGTATTTTGTTCGCATCCTCTCTCCTCCCCTCTGTGAGATGGCTGGTCGTCTCTATGACGTCACGACTCGGAAGTTCGAGAAGAAACGTCGAAGGAAGAATCCAGCTCTATAAAGAACACAAAAAGGAACTTGCGGAACAGAAGCCACAAAACATTGTAATTCAGGATTGTGAGGTCTCTCCTTTCCAAATTCTTGTCTGTGAAGAATCAGCTGAGAATACTTTTACGGAAGTAGTCATATGAACGTAAAGCTCTGCACGGTATTTCGGTTTTCTTGGTGTGGGATTCCTGTGGTGAGGTTTGGGTGGTCAACTCGTGGATGTCAATATTTCTTATGCTTAAATATCGAACAGCTAACGGCCTTAGTGAGCGAGTGACATATTTACATATCCTGAGTCATCACTGACAATAACTCGTTCCTACACTTAGCATGTCCACGAGTTACAATGTCGCCAGGCACCTTTACAACTTAATTCCGGCGTGCGCGTAGCTGCACGTAGAGATAATCAGTCGAACTCCGTTGATACGGGCACCGACAGGAAAGGAAATGTCCACATTAATGGGGGTCGGTATGTTAACAGGAAATATATGGCCAAGTTCCCACCGAGGTGTCCGTATTAACGAGGTACCCATATTAACCGTATTAACGGGGAGGTGTCCGAGGTGTCCGTATTAACGAGGTACCCATATTAACGGGGTGTCCGTATTAACGGGGTGTCCATATTGACGAGGTACCCATATTAACGGGGTGTCCGTATAAATAACGGGGTGTCCATATTGACGAGGTGTCCGTATTAACGAGGTACCCATATTAACGGGGTGTCCGTATTAACGGGGTGTCCATATTGACGAGGTGTCCGTATTAACGAGGTACCCATATTAACGGGGTGTCCGTATTAACGAGGTGTCCGTAATAACGGGGTGTCCGTAATAACGGGGTGTCCGTAATAACGGGGTGTCCGTAATAACGGGGTGTCCGTAAGGCGGGTTTCGACTGCATCATTAGCAGCTGACATTGCACACTATAATTTTGCGTCAGATGATGGCCAGGGATATGTAGGTGGCTCGCGTGGGCCGTTTTGCAATAGAACTTGCTATCAGAATATATATGTTTATTGTGAAAAGGTTTATTTATTAAAGTCATTTTAAATCTTATTGTTGTCAGGCAAATGATTCTAGTAGATGCTACGCTTATTCTCACGCTATCTCCCGATATATCGCGTCCAAATAAGGACCGTCGAAGTGAGTGTAAACTAAGCTCTGTACATGTAACCCAGAGTTGATACTGAAAACAACCAATATTCTTTTCCTCCCCCCTCCCCCTTTTTTACTCACAGACGCCACAAGGGACAAATACAACTAGTCAGCAGATCGAAGGAGACTCGAAGACATTAGAAATCTTCACAATTTTTTTTTGAGTCGACCATAACACAGGAAGCCCGCACCTGATATTGGGGTCAGAGAGAACTCTGGGTAAAACCCTCAGCATGTGTACGTTTGGGACGTCATGTAAAGAACTCGCCAGGATTCAATCAAATCCCAGTAAAATGCATGTTTAGAATACACTCTAGCTGACATGGCGACAGACGAACCCTATAGCACAGTGCAAAGCATAGATGATGGTACTTTAGCAGAAATAACACCACGAAGTGAGCAGTACCAACACAAACAAGATGGTGTTTGGTCGTGGGTCGTGTGTTTCAGCGCTTCACTTTCGATGGCTTTTGTGATAGGTATAACTTTTAGCTATGGGGTTTTGTTGCCGGTGTTTGGGGAATATTTCCATGAAAGCAGACAAAAGACAGGTAAGGTTGTGATTGCTTCTAAATTATTTATGGTGATAGGAATGTATAACGACTATAACTAACAGACTATTAAAATAATTAACTTAAGCCTTAAATAAATAAACACAGCTTTAATAACTAACTTAATTAACTTACGAACTACTGATTTCTGTTGCAGTAGTTGAGAAAACTGAAATAAAGAGAATATCTACGAGATGTTTTTGTATACATGCTTGAATCGTGTGATATAAGCTTACTTAATGCCAGCGCTTACAATATTCAGTTGAGATTGGATCTGTTCATCTGTGACTGACAACTTTTGAAAAGTCAACGGCACTGAGCAGGCATGTTGTACTCAACTGGACTGGACTGGACCCGAAAAACACGGACTAAGTCTTAGGAAGACAAATGTATGGTACGTTGGGTTACCTGTGACAGTAGAGTTTACGATACAGCTCCCAGTGTCATTTGGCGGCAAACTTTATTTGTAAGTATTCTATGTTGATTTGCGTGTAGTCGCCCAAAAGGTCATTTTTAGGGTCGGCATGTACCGGAGCCACTTTTATCCGTGCTTGTGACCCGAGCCGACCCAAGAAAGGTTTGTAGTGTAAATGGGCCTAAAATGTACCATGCTCGAGAATCCATCGGTGCTCTTCGGCGTGGGCTCGGAAATCGCCCCGCCAGAGAACCGCTGGAGAACTTGCCTGCTAGAACGGCTTCTGGGACGGAGACATAATCTCATTACGGTTTGACAGCTTTTAAGGTAAGTCTTCTTTTGACCTCGCTCTCTCTCTCTCGGGAAGGAGGTCAAAAGAAGACTCTGGCGCACAAGGTAACGTACTTGTCGTCTCCAACAACTTCCAGACTTTAAAACAAAATCTGGACACGTCTTTTGCCGTTCAGGCATGTTCAGGATTTCTCTGTCGTCCGAACTCCGGCAATGTCAGTTGATATTCAAACTGTTATCGAAAAAACATCGCTTCGATTTTCTATGAACGTCTTGACTATGAACGTGAATGACTGAAGTGCATAAATATTTTTAAATATCTTGTAAACAACTTTGATCTCTTGGATCCATCTTTCAACAGTCCTTTCATTAGCTGTCAACACTGACTTTTGCCGACGGCGTCCGTTTTAATGAATGAAAATATGGCTGAGCTCTTATTGGCCCTATTTTTTGTGACAAAAAATAGGGTCAATCAGAAGCCAGCATTATCTCACGCCCCAGAAGTCGTTTTAGCAGGTAAGTTCTCCAGCGGTTCTTCTGGCGGGGCGATGTTTCATCCGAGCCCACGCCGAAGAGCACCGATGGATTCTCGAGCATGAAAATGTACCTGATTGAAAGATTTATTTTATACCAATCAGAATACAGGAAATTCGTCAGTATTCAATTCATTCTTCCTATATATCATACACTGCATTCTCAGTTTTTTCTCTTATTTTCTATGGTATGGAATAATTCCTGGTATTCCACCCCAAAGCATTGTATAACTAATATATATTGCAGTATCAGAAGTTTTACAAGAGGCTGTATTTATTTTCTCAGGTCAGTGAATAATGATTGGGAAACATCTTAAAAGCATGGGAGACTTCAAACTTAACATTAACAAATATCTATGAGCGGCGATGTTCTGTTTGTTGTAACATGGCTGCTTTTGCATTTATTTGCAGTGATTACACGCTATATATTCTAATAGGCCGGATTAATGTTACTGGCCCTATAAACTCAATGGGTACTTAATGAAAAAGAGCTTTCCCGGCTGTGTCAATACGTATTCGAATCTCACGTATCCAATCGCTCTTGGATGCACTATGCTGCACCAAATCACGTTTCAAAGAAAGATGTCAAAAAATCCTTCTCGAAAAAATTAACATTAACAATATTAACTAAAGATCTATGAGCGGCGATGTTCTGTTTCACGTATCCAATCGCTCTTGGATGCACTGTGCTGCACTACCCTGCGAGCAGAGGTTCCTTTTCGTCTCTCTATTTACACTGAGTCTTTTGCTTTTACTTTTGTTGAATGGCCTTTTGTTTTGGCTTTTACCTTGCTGTTCTTGTACTTGTAGTAATTTTTTTTGAGAAGGATTTTTTTTACAAATGACACTGGGAGCTGTATCGTAAACTGTCACAGGTAACCCAACCATACATGTGTCTTCCTAAGACTCAGTCCGTGTTTTTTGAAAACGCGGACTCAGTCCGTGTTTTTCGGGTCCAGTCCAGTCCAGTCCAGTTGAGTCTGTGTTATACAACATGCCCACTGAGCAGTTTTGAATATAATAGAGCCACAGTATTCATATAAGGGGAAAAAATACCCAAAATGATTAAAATGAGCTGAAATTCACTCCAGATGTGAAGAATGTATAGTAAAACACACTGTGTTTGTTTTAGTAAACTTTATTCAGAATTTTCAGAGAAATTGTGTTTTTAGGTTTTTCAATAAAACTGATAGGCAAAGCTGCCATGAGTAGAGCTTGGGCTACCTGTGGTAGAGCTAGCGTTTAGGAGCGGGCTTCAAGTGATATATCAACAACGAGTGCGAGTGTTTCATCAGGGGTTCAAAACACCGAGAAACTAATGATACGGCCGAGTGCTTTTATTGTTTCGAGGTGTTTTGAATCCCCTGATGAAACACGAAGCACGAGTTTTTGATATGGCTTCTCAAACGAATTAATAATGAATGATTATCTGAATTGTTCTCGAGTCTCCTGAGAAAATAACATAATTAATAATTGCTTTTGTGTCTTGGCCTAATGAGTCACCTCGCAAGTATGCACCTTTTCGTAGTTTCCCAGAATGCTTCATGATTCTGCACGCGCAAGCGAGGACAGGGTACAAAATAGATCGAAAATATTAAGAGAACGAAAAAATTCAGCAGAAAACTTAGACTTTTAAATTAAAAGTGCGTAAGAAGAATTATAAAGATAGATGCAAATTCTCAAGCAAAGAAAATGTTCTTGATTAGATACAGGAGTCGTATTTCCTCAATACACGATCAATTCTAAATATATTTTTCCGCTGACCTCGCTTGCGCGCGCAGAATCATGAAGCATTCTGGGAAACTACGAAAAGGTCCATTATGTTTGTTAAAAAGAGCTTCAAAATTGTTTGTTTGTTAAAAAGAGCTTCAAAATTGTTTGTTTGTTAAAAGGAGCTTCAAAATTGAACAAGCAGTCAGGTAGTCTAATGTGTAATGTGCGAGGGGTCAGTGATTCAACTCTGGTTGATGATTTATCACTCGATTTTTTTTCATGATAAGCAAGAGGTAGTAAGGTCTACTAAGTTAAGGTGGCTCGAAGTAGTTTTTTACTGACCACACTTGTACTTTTCATTCGGTGAATTGATAGACTTATCCTAAACCAATCAGAACGACTTTTGCACCAGTTATCAGGCAAGTATGGAAATTTAGAATCATGTCAAATGCAGCTCGTTCGAGGTTTCCTTGGCAATGATAAACAAAGATCGTTGAAATCAGTTTTTCTAAAATATCTCAAAATTTCGATGAGCTATATGCATTACAAACTACATACTAAGGCAACGTAGCTGAGACAGAATTCAAACTTTTTGATAGATTTAGCGGACTTTCTTTTGAACTAAATCTTTGATAATTTAGGGCTTAGGAAATATAAATGATATTAAGAGGACGGTGATTTATTTCAACATCGCGTAATATCCTCCAAAAGCCAGCCCTTTTGAACAGTTTGACTTTCGATTTTCGCTTTGGGTTAACACTCTAATTTTATTCTAACTAAGCACAAACTATTAAAAACAAAGTAAATTGTCTGCCTGAAGCTATTTTAGCGTTGTACAAAGCCATTTTCCTGCTTTTTGTTTCAATTTTGAGGTAATTCAGGGGAAAACATCAGCAATACTAGCAAATATACAGATCTAGCCCATGTGAACAGTTTTCAAATCAAATTTTCACTTTGGGTTAACACTCTAATTTCACTTTTACCAGTCAAAAACCATCACAAATAACTTGAACTCTTTGCTAAAGCAGTTTTAGCCTTGTACAAAACGTATTTTCCAGCCTATTGGTTTTTGGCGCTCAATACGCGCGTTCGTAAAAAATATTCTCTTAATGTGATCTTTTTTCGGGCATAATGGTTTCTTTAGGCCCATGAAGTTCATTTGCGCTCGGGCATGAATAACCTTCATTGGGACTAAGGAAACCATTATGCCCTCAAAAGATCACATTAATGTTATAAGAATTTCAGTGTCTTGATCAGTGTCTTGATCAGTTCTTCCTCCGGTATCAAGATACATCCACCTGACCCGAATCGTGAGAGCTGATTGGTTATTGAGCTAATGAATTATTAATGAGTTTGAGAATCGAGACGATTCCATTGGACAGTTATTTTACAGCATTTTGACCAAACAAGGAAGATCCATAAGTCGCAGATTTGGTTCTTTTTCTTAGAGTTGGTAATTTATGAAAAGACTTCAATATCTCGAACAATGAACAATAGAAACTATTGTATTTATTTTTAGCGTCGTTTTAGAGTACCACTAAAATAATAATAACAATCTTAAACTAAAATCGCTCATTTAAGATCAGATTATAAAATCTTCGTTGTGCATTGATCACGTTTCAGCTCTGGTTGGCTCCCTAGCCATGTGCTTTACATTTCTGTTTGGTCCAGTTGCCGGTATGCTGGTCCAGCGGTTGGGTTGCCGGGTAACGACCATTATCGGTTCTATCAGCTGCTCCATTGGTATGTTTTGCAGTTTCTTGCCGAAGAGAATGGATCTACTTTTCCTGTCGTACAGCCTACTCCATGGTTTTGGCTCGAGCCTCATCTTTAATGCTTCCCTTGTAGTCGTGTCTTTGTATTTCTACAGAAAACGCTCGATTGCTACTGGTATTGTCACTGCTGGTCAAGGTAGGAGACATTCGTGTTCTCTCTTGTCCCATACCCAGAGGGGGCAGGGAGAGAGAAAAGAAAGAACAAAGCATCATGGGTAGGAATTAGAGGGGAGAACCCTTCCCTTACTCCGTCGCACTCCGGTTTTAATCCCTTCCCATGGTGCTGTACTTCCGAGATATTTTTCTATCTCTTTTTCCCCTGCCCCCTCTGGATGATGCCTGGGTACGAGTTATCTTGCAACGTTTTTAATCAAGTGTTGCAACAGTAGGGGAGTTGGAGTCGGCAGTAGCAGTAGCAGTTCAAAGTAAAGGGGAGAGAATGTCTGCAGCAGCAAAGTTTCACTGAAAAAAATCCATGTCTTGGACGGTGTAAATTCTGTGTAAATGTCCAAAACCATGTATTAAATTTACACCATGCGGGCGCTTACTCTTGGCCGGTGTTGGACATTTACATGAAATTCAATTTCATGTAGTACAGAATTTACACCAGCCAAATGGCCCAATAGCATGCGTTTTTTCCAGAGTTTGCCCCAGATGGAACTTATTCTGCAGAACAGAACAAGCGTCTAACGTCAATACGTTCAACCCAATTACAGTCGAACCTCCCGTAAGCGACCACCCAAAATGTCAAGCTTTATAGTGGTCACTTACGAGAGGCGGTCGGTCGCCTACGAGAGGTTCCAACTGTAGTGATTTCACTTTGAACTGAACTTTTGGTATTTTGGAAAACTGGTCGCTTAGGAGAGGTGGTCGCTTACGAGATTGGTCGCAACTGGAGGTTCAACTGTATTCTAATATTGGACTATTTCTTGTCGATAGGTATGGGTGTACTAATGTTTGGACCCATTATGTACTCGCTTATCGACGTCCTTGGATGGCGCAAGACATTTCTCGTCTTAGGAGGCATTATGTTACTGCCTATCCTCTTGGCCATAACCTTCAGTAACAATGTCAAAAAGGCTGAAGAAATTGCTACTGAACTGACCAATAGGCATATCCCTTCTTTGGATGTTCCGCTGTACAGAAATCAGATTTTTGTGGTGATTACTATATCAGCGTGCATCTGCATGTTTGGGGAGTACATCCCGCAGGTGCACATAGTAAGTACTCAAATATAATAGAAATAATCAGAACCGTGGATGGCCATCCTCACACCATATAGTGTTCCAGGTTCCTGGCTTTCCTCCACGCGCGCTTATCAATCGGCGATTTAACACACATCGCAGATAACACTTTTGTGGTCAAGGATCAGTTTCCAGGAACATGTCCAAGCAAGGAGCCAACAAGCGCCCTATACCGTTGTACGGAATTGACGTGAGGTTGACGAAAATAGTGTCTAATATGGCATTAATGAAGACTGAGCGCGTTGTAACGAAACATATTCCCCATGAGCAAAGCAATGGCATTGTGTATTACAGTCGAATCTTCTCTGTAAGTGGTTATCTTCCGTACAATGTAAGCGGACACCTCCCGGCAAAGGCCCTAAACGTTCATTTCTCCGGTCTACTAAAACATTACTTTTATAACCTCCCGTAAGCGGCACCTCCCTTGAGCGGTGCTTCTGTAGTTGCCACTTGTGACAAGTGCATTAAGAGCATCACTTTTTATTGGACAATGCTATTATTCCAAAACGAACATTTGTTCACGTTGTCTTTTGTTTTGTCTCAGGTTAGTCACTGTAATAATCTTGGTATATCCAGCCATGATGCATCCAAGTTATACATTCTATTTGGCCTGGCTTCCTCGATATCTCGTATTATGACAGGATTGGTATGCAACACCTTCAGCGTGGTGAACCCTCGCTGGCTGTACCAGGGAACAGAATTCGCTATAGGAATAGCTATCATCCTGAGTACCCTCGCCAGACACTTCTACTCTATCGCCATCTATTTTTTCATCTACGGATTTTTTGAAGGCATCTTTGTTACGACACTCAATCTTCATCTGTTGAACTGTTCAAGTCCAGAGAAAAGACCAATGGCCTTTGGTGTATCTGTTGGTTTGAATGCGTTATTTACTGCCTCTGGTCCTCCTGTGGCAGGTACTAGTCTCCTTCGCAGCCTGTTTTAGTTCCGTCACACAACGCGATGCGTGACGGAACTAAATACAACGCGATGCATGACGGAACTAAAAGAGGCTGCAAAGGAGACTATCCGATCCCCTACTTCTCCCAGGTTTAGTCTTGTATACTCTACAAATGCCCTCCCTTATGTGTCCAGCCCATGGAAAAGATGTTATGCAAAGTGTTTTCTTGTACTATTGGGACAGTGCGCTATATGGGGGGAGGGGAGGGTATACTACTGGGACAAATGATTAGCTGTCCCTAAAGTGCGCTATATGGGGGGAGGGGAGGGGTATACTACTGGGACAAATGAATAGCTGTCCCTAAAGTGCGCTATATAGGAGGAGGGGAGGGTATACTACTGCCGGAATCGGGGTATACTACTGGGGTCATATGACCCTAAAAACGGGCTAATTTGATTTATGATATTATCGTTTGTGTTGTATAGGACTTATGGCAGACAAGTTGGGGTCGTACAATGCATCTTTCTACATGGCTGGATCAGTGATCATAGTAGGATCTCTTGTTCCTTCTATTATTCCATTTATGCACACTAAAGAACAAGTACGAACACAACCGTTGCGACCTAGAGACACCAATCAAGAAAGTGTATTGTTTGAAACAAGCCTATGATATTGGTTATACAGTAGCCTGCGAAGCGGCTCTCCAGCATGGTTCTTTAGGGAGGGGAGGGGGAGGAATTAAGAGAGGGCCTCCTCCTCTCTCTCCCCTCCTCCCCCTCCTCTCCACAACCACTTCCCCCCACATCAGAGGGCCGCTTCGCAGGCTAGTTATACAGTTGAACGTCGTTATTATACACACATCCGCAATAACGGTTGGTCCGATTAATGTTTTCAAGAAAGTGAACTATTGTTTGAAACAAGCCTATATATGATACACATATCCGGGATCTTAAAAAGGCTCCGCAAAGTGGGCCGAGACAAATGATGGTACTGCGCAGACTCGTACCCAGTCGTTAATTGCCGTACTCTACTGGCAATGGAATCTGGGGTAGTAATATTAATGAAGAGACTGGGTACGAGTCTGGGTGTTTCTCGCCATGTTTCTCAACATTGTTGCCTACACACTGGACACATTTGTAGCGGCAACAAAACAAATGTTTCTTAGACATCGATTTGCTTCCAAATGACAAATGTTGCGCGTGCGAGAAACGCAACATTAGGCCCATTTAAACAGTAATAAGCCGCGGCTTAGTAAAGTTACAAAGGGTCGAAAGTACCAAAGCATTGGCTTAAAGTGCCTATGAAACGAAATAACAGACCCCGTTTTTATTTGCTACTACGAAAGTTTACTATTTGCTTGTTTACATGGCATTAATAAAAAGGGAATTGAGCTTCAGGAACATTTTTTATTTCGCGCACGAAGTTGGGCATTTTGGGTTTCAAAGTGCGACAATTCCCGCTCGGTCAAACTATAGAAATGTGATGTCATAAGTTGTGCAAACAAAGGCATGCACAACTTATGACGTCACCGAGCCATTGTCAAGGACCCAGTCTCTTGTCGCACATTTTGGTTGAAAATGATAATTTTCGAACCGCGAAAAGAAAATGTTCGCACGCTCAAAGTCGATGTTTAAATACAGCAAATGTTCAGAGAAAGACCAAACAACAATAATGTACAATAAAACAAGGATCGACATTTTCGTTTCATGGGCACTTTAAGTTACACGAGCTCGAACTCCATGGCTTAGCGAAGCCTAGGCTAAGTTTACAATTTGCTGTTTTGATCCATTTAAACGGATTTTATTAGCTTTGCCATCTGGCGCGGGCTCGTAATCGGTAATCTCTCCTCGCGCTTCGGACAGAAGTCGGCGAGAGATTCAGGAAGCGGCGCTGAATTCGGTGAAAGAGAAAATCAATAAAACCAAGAGACCTTGATAAAACGTAATTCTTGAGATGAAGAGATTGTGTATATGACGTTGAGGAGTGGCTTCAGCAAGGAGTTTAAGATAATCAAACGATTAAAGATTTGAATGAAGAGGAGCAGCCGCACATGCGTCACTTACTTGTTTTAGAAAAAAATTAAAAGTGAAAAGAAAGAAATAAGCCAAAGAAACAAGCAAATAAAAAAACAAAACACATCACTATGGATTGTTAGTTATTCGTGTATGATATTGTGCTTTTTCAAGCATAATTACCTTATTCGTACTTAATTTCGCGATTTTGTTAAGACAGCATTTCGCGAGGCTTTATTTTCGCGATTTCGATAAGAGAAAATGAAAAAAGAGCATTAAATTTCGCGAAAGCAGTGTCAACAACATTTATTTTTTCTAAAAAACCAAACTTATTTCTATACAAACAGGAACAAGATGACAGTCAACTAGACTAACTAGACGTTATAAACTTGTAGCTAAAACAGACAAAAAAGTTTACGTATACGGTTGCTCAGTTGCAAATTGTAGGACTATGTTGTTGAATAAGTCGTTTTAAAAACCAATTTCGTATTAAATAACGTTTATTGTTCATGTTGATTAAATGGTTTCGATATGTGTTTTTTTCTCTGGGTATTATATTTCGCGTGTTTAAAGTCTGCGAGCCTTTTTATTCGCGAGGCTTGTACGAATAAGTAGACACGAACGTGTTTTTGGTAAGAGATGTAACAGGGAAGAAGAATCACTCTACCTCAGTTGATGAGATTGTAGTCCTATCAGTATGTACCTTTGCTTTCTCTCATCATTCAGTCTTTTAATATTCGTAATACACACTGAAGGAAAGTTACACTACATATCCCTAATAGCCCGTAGTAGGGCCGGCCCGGGCCCCCAATAATTTTGGATGTTTTTTTTTATAACCTATGTACATCCTGAATAGCAAATGCCTATACACACACTGCTATATGGACTAATGCTTTGAATATAGCTGTCGGTCTTGACACCGTTCGAGAATTAGGAAAATTGCATGGTTAAGAAACTCAAAAATGTGCAAAATTTGTATCCAAAGGCGTTCATGCTTTGTGTCCTATAAGGTGGACTGTGAGTGGCACGGGAACAGCGGACTGACAAGGTTGACCCTTGTGGCTGCTGCCAACGAGTTTGTGGTATGGGGAGAAATGAAAACACTGAATACATTGACACTGAAATAAAGTCATTATTATTATTACAGAAAGCAGTTGTTTGGCAGATGTACTGCGAACGATATGCCCTGAAAGTTGTCGTTTCTGTCAAAGTCAGCAACTCAAACAGCCAGTTAGGCAAACGGAACTCAATTGTGCAACACTGACAAGTTACAACATTCATAAATTGAAATTTCACAATTGTGTGTCACTCCGAAAAAATTATTTCGGTCGTTATCAATGATGGTTTATCATGTAATTTCAAAATTCATAGGACAAAAAATGATTATCATAGCTGGAAAGAGCTCGTTGAAATTAGTAAAAATGTGAAGTTTGGAAAAGATCGCTTCACAAATTGCGATCAAAAATCGAAATTTTATATGAAAAATTAAAAACCTTTGGAAATTTACGAAAGATTTCAGTTCATACAAAATGTCGATTTTTGAAAATTCATATCTTCGCAATTTGTGAAGCGATCTTTTCCAAACTTCACATTTTTACTAATTTCAACGAGCTCTTTCCAGCTATGATAATCATATTTTTGTCCTATGAGCTTTGAAATTACATGATAAATTTATCGTTTGCGGCAAGTGCAATGACGCAAATGCGCGTTCAAATGAAATATCAGTTTTATCGAAAAGAAAAAGATTTTGAATAATGAAATGAAAGAATAAATCCGATCTGATTTACTTTGAGCAAAACGACACTCATGGAAACGTTTTGTTTAGACTGTCTGGTCATTATCGCGCAATCCGAAAAGCGTCAAGAAAACTTGAATGGTTTTCTATAGTTTGGCACCCTCAACCTCGTTTAAAAATAGAAAGTTTGTGGATAAGTATGTCATTAAAAGCAGACGGAACGGACGCAAAAAAGCGGGATTTGAGACGGATAACTGCACCAGCTGTCGATATAAATAATTGCCTTCCATATCGTAGGGATTTTTAATTTAGACTTTTTTTGTTTGGATATGAAATAATGACAGTATATAGAAGAATGTAGTCAAAACAGGCCAATAAAGAAAGAAAAAATGTTGGATATTAAAGTTGAAAGACAAAGAAAAAGCTGGGTATTATCAAAACCGTAGTTTCCCTCATTGAGGTAGGCCATCAGGTATGGTGTAAGCCAACTACGCCGGCTAAAGATAAGATTAAAACGCAAAACAATGCACCCAAGGATAAACGTTCCGGTTTGTGAACACCATCACTATCTCCATAGCAACATGGATCATGTGTGTTTATGGTGAGTTGTTGTCTCCGTCTATTGAATCGCAAATGAGCAGTTGTGACATAGCTAAGCATGTGTTCCATTATCCCCGAGTACTTATCCAGACTAACATCGAAAGAGCAGAGAACATTTCGGGTGATTTAGCGTGGATTGGAGTCGCTTGACCAAAGTATCGCGTTCAGTCTGGTATTTAAACCCTCAAGTTTTGGGGAAGTTTGTTGGACAATATGGGCTGCGGTTCTTCGACACCGAAGTCCACTTCTACCTCGCAGCAGAAGAACACAGTCCACAATGGAATACTTCAAAACAACCACGACTCGAAAAGCAAACTAACGGAGCCAACAGAGGCAAATGGCGTCACACAACCAACTATGAAGGAATCCAACAACAACGACAAAGTCTCGGAAACTGAAAAGCAAAGCCAACCACTCATTACTAATGGGCACACAATCCCTACAAACCAAGAGAGTAAAGAAAACATCTCAAAGACAACATCGGTAGATTGTAAGTGTCTTATAGAACCTAATACATATCAAATACACAGCATACATGACAATTATGTTATGAATGTCAGCACAAGCTAATTGAAAACCCAAATATTGAATGTCATTGAGGCAAATATAAATAGAACTTGCGACATGTGGAAATCCGAAAATCGTTTAAAAACTCGGTATGGTACGTTTCCTGTGTTTTATAAGTTAAAAAAAAAAATCAAAACATTATTTAGAAATAAATAAATATTAAAAAACACGCAGACTGAATAAATAAATACTTCCAAAAATGTCTCTATTTTCCAAAAAGGTGTCATTGCGCTAATACATATACTTATAATATAGATATGTGAGACAGTTGATGGATTTATTTAGTATAATGTTGTTCTGGCTATAAAATATATTTACTTTGTAGAATCGCGCAAATACGTTAATTAATTAATTTTAGCTATTTTAGTTAGTGTGTAATAAATGGTCCAATAAAAACAAAACAATGGAATTCGAAAGACGTTTATGAACACCACTCTATTTATTTATTGGTTATCAAAGATAAAAGAAAAAAAATCTTAAATTGAACTGATTAATTTGCATTTTTTTCCCCAGCTGCCAATACATCTCCGAAAGTGAATAAACATTCTTTGAAAGCAGTTGCATTTGAAGTCAAATTTGAAGAAAATTCGAGTTCAAAAGAGTTCCGAAGCCCTCCAAAATTAAAGGTGAGATATACAGCTAGAAAATATCTGTATGTCTAAAACTTCTAAAGAAGAAATCAAATGTAACTTCACTTAGGGGGACAAGAAATGATTTACGACTTTGTCTAATGGTTTCATTGTAATTACAATTATAGAAACTCGACCATTTACCTCTACTGACCGCTGAAATGTTGGCCAACAAACAACTCTTAGCAGATGAAAACAGGCAGAAGGTCAGTTTTGTGTTTATTATTATTATTTTCAAACGTTTGTTGTAGAGTGCTCGCACATATCCGTGAAATAAGACAAAGAAAGTTTTAGTAATTGTTTTTATTTCGTACGAAATGGTGCAAATGAGCAGGTTTTTTTTCCTACTCGCCCGGCTTCCTGGGAGAGTAGAAAAAAACCTTCGCTCGCAGGGTACAAACCACTCAACCGAGGAGATAAGTCATAATCTTTTTTTGCAAGATGAGAAATGATATCGTAGTTAGAATATTATTATATGCTCGTTATGTTTGAATTCAAGTTGCGCCATTTTGTTGGTTTTCATCAACCAGTAACGCAGAAACTATTAGTTAGTGTGTAATAATTAATGATAACAAAACAACACAATGGAATTACATGTAGAGTGTACAAATGTGTATTTTAGACTGTCTGTTTCACGGGTTTATGAAAACCATTTTTTAATACTTTTTTTACAATTACAATGCAATCACTCTATAATATTCATTTAGTTTTGCTACTGGTGTCTTCTGAAGCCCATCATCAAGACAGTAGTGTTTGATAATTAAAACTTCATTAGAAAAGGGACGTTTTAATCATTGATTTAATGAAGAACAAGAGGTGTGACAAGGGGAGGGTAAACACACACGTATCTGATAAATCCTAAATACATTTGATAATGATATTTGAAAATGATAATTTTCGAACCGCGAAAAGAAAATGTTCGCACGCTCAAAGTCGATGTTTAAATACAGCAAATGTTCAGAGAAAGACCAAACAACAATAATGTACAATAAAACATGGATCGACATTTTCGTTTCATAGGCACTTTAAAGCGAAAATTTGTGCAGATTCTATTGTTTAAATACTCAATTGTGATTGGATAATTTGTATGAAAATTTGTTTGGGTGGCCTTGGTTGGTGTAGTCACACTGTAAAGTATATACTAATGAAATATTCTGTTTCATAGGAAATTGAAAAGAAAGTGGCAAAAACATCCAAGAGAAAAAAGCAGTTACTAGAGGCAAGAGAACTGGATATGAAGGCACAAGAAAAACGACTCGAGGTAAACATTGCCGACTTTCATATCGAGCAGGGACTGGGTACGACTCCCTAAATTGTGAAAATCAACACGCAAGACCCACATAGTCAGACAGAGCACAATCCCAAAGTTTGAGTTTAATCGAGTCAATATTGAACAACTTACGGCCATTCAAATATGCTAGAATTTACAAAGAAATGTATGGAGCAGTTGACAGTTGTCTGCCAATCCATACATTTCTTTGAAAATTCAGATCATTTTTGATTGGCTGTCAGTTGTTCAATATTGACCCGATTAACACCAAACTTTAGGATTTTGCTTGACTCGATGTGCTCTGTCTGGCTATGTGGGTCTTGCGTGTTGATTATCACAATTTAGGGACTCATACCCAGTCCCTGCTCGAAATGAAAGTCAGCAATGTATGCATGAAGTTTATTATTTATTTAGCCTAAACTATATTTGTCTGTAGCCATGGTAAATCAGTGTTTTTTATGTCTGGTATCATCCTAAACACTACCACTGTCATCAGCATCACTACCATCATCATCATTATTATCATCAGAATCTGACCACTATCATCATCACTGTCATCATAATCAGCCTCATAGGTTTCATGTCATCCTTATCATCAATTGTATCATCAGCATCATCACTATCATTATCATCAACCAGCCTCATCAATCATACTGTTATTATTACTAATACTATAATTATTACTACAATCATCATCAATGAAAACTGATACTGATAACCATGACCAGCAGCTCATAGCTCATACATTGGGTGGGCAGGGCCGTACATAACCCAAAATTCAAGGGGGGCCAGTACGTATTTAACAGTGAAAAATAAAAAATAAAATAGATCAGTTCTCAATACTTTTTGGTATCTTTTTCGCCTTGCTGGGGGGGGGGGGGGGGCTGTGCTGTGTACGGCCCTGGTGGGAGGGGATGGGTGAGAAGGGGGAGAGGGTGAATGGCAGCTATATCATGACCATTACATTCCACTTAGATTTTCTAAAAGTCCTCAGCCCCTTTTTTTACTGGCAGGACTAATGCGACTCCGTCGCTCGTAATATTCTCACGCTTTGCAAATTCTCTTTCCATGGGCAGAGAGAAAAAGAGAGTGGACGACTTGTAGCAAGTCTACATTCCACTCTGTCTTGTTTTATCATGAACCCGACCAACATTTAAATGTCTTCTTTATAAAATATTATATTAATGTCTTTTTTATTTTAAATTTTATTTTAGATCGAAGAAAAAATGAATATTCAAAATAGGAAAAGAGCAAGGGCCCAAGCACAGATCATTGAAAAGCAAAGAAGAAGGGAACTCAGAGCTAAAAGAGTAAGAGAAAGAGCCCAAATGATAAGGGAAGGAAGTGACACTGTAGACTTTCAGCTGGATCCAGATGAGACATACAATGCTGATGAGGAAGGTATTTACTCTTGTTTTATGATACATCACACTCCTAAAACTCTAAAGCAGAAGAGCTTATGACCAGTGTGAACTAATAAACAGAGTCGGAATCAGAAGGGTGACAGAATCGGAAGGGTCAGAAGGTTTTCTTTTTCTTACGATTGCGTTGTTTTGATTCTCACTAGATCGTAAGCTTCTTGCGATTACGATTGCACTTCAGACTCTTGCGATGCTAGTGTGAACCAGCCTTAAAAAATATACATTTGTTGTGGGACCATTTCAACAACAATTATTATAGTGGCTTAGCAGTTATTTTAAAAAGTTGTCAGCAGTCCATGTCCATATACATGTAGCCATAGTTTAAGCTGAACAGGCTGATCATTTATAAAGTACAGTAGGTCTTCATACATGTAAATTCATGTACTTACAGGGGAACTAGAGTTGTTTTCGTATGAGTGGGAAACCTGTGGCACAGAGTTAGTCACGGTACGGAATCAAAGACATTGTATTCAACCAATCACAGCATGCAAAATCATTGCTCAACCAATCAGAATACTTCAATGGATACCGTATGGCCATGGCGCAATACCATAACGGCACGAACCATACCATAACTACTTCCCACTCATATGAAAACGACTCTATTTTCATAAAATAATTAATAATAATAAACTTAATGATTTTTAGGGGGATTGCAGGTAATGGTTGCTAGTATAAGTTGTTGTTAGTGTAGTTAGTGCTCAGAGGTCAATGAGTTAAAGCACATCAAGGATTTTGCTTGGGGATTCTGGGATGAAATCTTCCAGCACACATCATAGTTATTTCACTAACTTGTCGTCATATTATAACTTGATTATAGATGAATCATGGGATGCCGAGCGAACAATAGAACATCACAACAACAAGAGTGTAAACATCCAAACACATAGAAAATCTGATATAGATAGCGAAGATGAACAATTACAAGATCCAAAGTCCATCCATGACTTCTTTGAAGAATAGTTTAACTTTTAAAATATTTTTACAAAAATTTCTACATATTTATTTACATTTATAACAATATTTATTAACAGAGTTTTAGAACTTGCAGAGCAGGTCTCAATCTTCTTGTTCTTTAGAATTTATATTTAAATTTATGTACAGAAGTGACAGAGAGTGTACAAGTTGTGAGAACAAGAAAACATTGAAGAAAATCGTTTTGAGTTAAAATAAATATTGGGTTTCCTGTGGTGAAACATCCTTTGAGAGAGTCAACCCACACAGGAAATCCAATATTTATTTTTACTTTTTCTTTATACGAGTTAAGTTGCCTGTGGAGGAGGCTAGTTTTGAGTGTGACATAATGACAGTGTACCATGTGAAATAACAATTGATATATATAAATAAATTATTTTTTCTATAGTTTTAAGGTGCTCAAAGTAGATTTTTACTGACCACACTTCTACTTTTCATTCGGCGAATTGATAGACTTATCTTAGACCGATCAAAACGAATTTAGAATTATGTCAATTTCAGAATGTTTATGCGAATTATTCAAAATCGCTCTGATCAAAAAGTTTGAATTCTGTCTCAGTCTTTGCCTTGGTATGTAGTTCATCATGCATATAGTCGCTTGTCTAGAGCTCATCGAAATCTTGAGATATTTTAGAAAAACTGATTTCAATGATCTTTGTTTATCGTTGCCAAGGAAACCTCGATCGAGCTGAAATTGACATAATTCTAAATTTCCATCTTTGCCCGATAACTGGTGAAAAAGTCGTTTTGATCGGTCTAGAATAAGTCCATCAATTCTCCGAATGAAAAGTAGAAGTGTGGTCCGTAAAAATCTACTTTGAGCCACCTTAAAGTGTGTAATAAAAAAGTATTCTCCTCTTAAAGGCTCTTTGTTTTGTCATATTCATAGTTTTATGGTTTACAACTTATAACAGTGCAACATTGTGTGAGCAATATTGCTGGTCACGTGCACAGTTAAATCAGCAATGTCCACCTGTGCAATGTCACAATCAAAAAAAAAGTAGGATAGTATTGTACTTCAATAAGTTGGCTTACAACAATTGCAGAGGTGGACACGTGTAATGGTGGGAGACCTTAAGATGACACACAGTCATACATGCATTCGCAAGTGGATTCTGTCCATCATTGCCATCAATATTGTGTGCAATGTTGCACCACACATTTGCACATCTTTACCCATCATGCTTACCCATGTCTATTTTATCTACAAGAACAGCCACTGTCACCGACTGTCCTTATCACAGTATAATTGATTCATCTTGTGCCAACCATTTTTACAGTTATAGGCTGAAACATTTAAGACTTCTCTTAGTACATGTATGTATATATGCAGAAATGTATATTGTCAGTATAAAAATATATATGTTCCACTATTGATGAAGTGCATACAGAAGGTATATTGGTAACGGTAAATAATTGGTAACAGCGAAGGATGGCTGCTATTCGACTGACTGTCGTCAGGTTGTTGGCTGGCTGGCTCCTGAAGGGTGTTGAATCAGGTCAAGGCAAGACTTTGTGAGACTCTGAGACAAGGCATATTTTTTGCGAGCCCGAGATGCTTTTCACTCATTTCCTTTGTTTTCAAAATTCGAGACAGAGATGGCTTTTTGCAATAAAACAAGACCCATGAAATTTGGCCGAAATTTAGCGCGACTGACTTTTTGCCGGGACCATTCAACACCACTCCCTGACACTCCGAAGGTTGTTGGTAGCTTGTCGGTGGAAAACCTGTTGGCAAGTTGTCGCTGACTGGTTGGCCAACAGCTGACCAATAGCCATCCTTGATAGGTACATCTCTACTTTTACTACAACAGACTGTATTAATGTTATTACCTTACTGCAGTATGGACATTCACCAAATATCATATTAAAGCTCTGCCGACTGGATGATAATGACTTCAGCCACTGAATACAAAACAAAGTAAAATCATGACTCAACAACATTAAAAAAAAGTTAATGCAAAAACAATGTACTAAGTGATTTCTGATCAAAAGCTAGATTCTCTCCTAAATTGAAAGGGTCTGTGCAATAACTGTCAGCATAAACAATCTCTGATCATAATCTAAATTCTCGGGTGGGCTCTTTGAATTCTACATGAGAATTTGGATTATGATCACAAGTGATCACACTTTTCTTGCATGGACCTCTTCAAATCTAAAGGAGAATTTTGATTTTGATCATAAGTTACTGAACTGTGATTTTACAATGATGTTGATGACCATGCTGATAATTATTATTCAATCAACATAAATGGAAACTAACGAGTACACTAGTATGGGCTGCGTCAGTGTATAATGACAAATTCAATGGTTATGGAAATCTATACCACCATAAAAAAGATTACTTAACTTTACTGACGTTTCGAGCCTTAGCCCTTCGTTGGATTAAGAAATAGCCTAGTTTAGATATTGATTTTCTGAATTGCACTTTACAATGTCACAGGAATTCCGTATTAAAATTCCATGTTTGTATCACTGGTGTACCTCAATTAGACAAACTTGATGGAACGGCTGCCCACATCTGGAGTCATCACAAGCCTTATCTGGTATACTGTCATTCAGTCTATATGCATAGCAGATACCACATTCCATGCTGAAATCCTAATACACAAAATAATCCAAACTTGAGCATCATGCATACACATGTATGTCTATTGAATGGCAACATCTCAGAGTACAAAGAAGCTGTACAGGCTTAAGTTGCAGCAATTGTGCTTTCGGTGTACCTAAAGACAGGATCGAAAGATACACACACCCAGTAGAACAAGTTGATAACCAGACCAAGATTAGTCCAGAACTGGACCCACTTTTATTTACATGCACGGCAAAGAGCAGAAGAGCTGTGCTAGAGATGATAATTTTCTTAGATTATGTGTGCGCTTCTTGTATCTTTATATTTCTTTCGTGACCAGTATTTATATAGTTTTTGAGAAAGGTGGGGCCAGTGCTGGACTAGATCTGATGTTGCTGCAGATAACTAAATATGCCTGATTATAACAGAACACCAACATCAAACTCATGCACTATGCACCCCCTCCCACCATCCCCCCCCTCCCCCCTCCCCCCCCCCCCCCCCACTTTTAACCAAAAAGGTTGTCACAATACGTTGTTGTCTGATATATACTAGTCTATTAGTATATCCCCCCCCCCCCCCCCCCACTTTTAAGGGTGCTCCGCAGTTCCTGAAACAACATCAAAATTCAGCCATATTATCTGATTATAACCTCTTTTACCTCTTTTTTGGTATTACAAGGGGAAGGAAACTTCAATTTGAGGACATTTTCAAGATTGGTAAGAACAGAAATCTTGGGGGTCCCTGTGAGAAAAACAAAACAATAGATCATTTTACCGATACGGCGGCCATATTGAATTATGGGATGCTAGTAACCATTTGGCCATGAAAAACTACGAAAACCTAATTTAAAGCAATGAATTTGTACAAAATTATACAACAATACACAACACATGTAGATAGTAAGCCATACAACACTATGGCTAGAGTGACATAGAAAATTAATATATTGACGCGACTCCATACTGTACAGTTTTTGGGTCATTTGGCACCCTGAGCATCCCATAATGTTTTAGCCAAAACAATAGAATTCAAAATGGCTGCCGTATCGGTAAATAGGTCTATTAACTATTACAACAATATCAACCAATTGAAACTAGCAGCTGCAAGGGTTACAGTTGTCAATGTTAGTTTTACAAGTTTATTTACACTCACCACAAATTCAGGTTAGAATTCAGATTCTCTCTAAGTGGGATGATAACTGTTTGTGAAAAAAAATTCAAAAAAAAAAAGATCATTATTCAACATATATAAATTATTTTGGGCTACCTGTGGTACTATAATCCACAGGAAGCCCAGATAGTCAAAGCTCACACATTTTGGGCTTTCTGTGCTTGGGCCAGGTATTTTGTTGTACGCGTGTCTTACCATGGTCTGCACCAAGAAATCTGCATTCAGGAAGAAGCCTTGGGTGAAGTGGATTGATTTCTATGTGTATAGATGAGTTGTTGCCTGCAAGAAGAAGAGAAAGTATTGATAAGCACAAGCATATTTCTCTAGGTCATGTCTATTATTAATTAATTATTAATATTAATTAATTATCTACAATTTATCGTCAGTGTATCTTTACAAGTTTCACCACAACCAGTCCAATAGTCTCCCTCGCAGCCGCTGTTCGGGTCGTCACGCAACGTTTGGGTCATCACGCAACGCTCTCTCCCCAAACAAGAGAGAGAGAGCATTGCGTGATGACCCGAACTGCTACTGCAAGGGAGACTACCAGTCCAATAGACTTGCCACAATACAACTCTAATCTTGGCTTTGTTAGAGTTAACAACGCCATGATGTGGTAGATACAGCCGATTCAAAAACGTTGTCGGCAAAAGAACTCGAATTACACCAATCGACCGAAAGGGAGCATGGGTAATATTACTATTGTGGTTACAGTTATCAACGATGCAGAGCTTTTGACCGCAAAAAATAGGGAAAATGGACTTTGAGAAATTCTACTAGTTCAACTATTTCTTCTGAAGTCAATGGTGAGCACAATGTTTATAACTAATCTGCCAACAATTTTACAATGGGTTTTGTCACCCTGCTTTGTTAAGTCAGCCAGAAGATCTCTGGTTTACACTTTACATAACAATGGTTTATGTCACATTATGCTCACCTATACTAATTGTAAAAACAAAAATAAAAAATATATATATTTAAGCACGTCTTTAATTTGGGCTTCCTGTGGTAGAATTGGGCTCCCTGTGCATTGTCTCTTGCAGGATATATATATATGCTCAGCTCACTCCTACACTAGTGTATTGTGACTATTATTGTGAAGGAGTGATGTGATCATACAAGGTTAACACACAGGGATCCCAATACTAACATGCGCATTTCAATGTCACAGTAAGCCAATAAAGACAATAACCATGTTATTTTTACAATAGACTCAGTACAAATAGTTCTAAAGGCTGCCTCTATAAACGTCACTAGACTACATGCATTACCTAATGCAATCCTGCGAGTATTGGAGGACCTTTGAGGGTGATCAGGCTCTAATACCCATGTGTTTTTATCTATCTCATCCATCATATCCCAAAACTCCTCATAACTCTTTAAAGCCTGTCATTCAAAGAAGTAACACAATTAGCTCCCTCAAGACCTAGTCAGTCAGTTTAATCAGTCAGACATTTAGTAAATATATGTGCATACTATAAATCAGTCAGTCAGTCAGTTAATCAGTCAGACATTTAGTAAATATACAGTCATTCTCAAAAAGGTTGTCCAGATGAAAATACTACAATACTACAATAAAGTCACATGATTCATTATGTTTTCAATTTCTGCGTGCGGAACTGCGAGTTGATACCAGCGCCATTACATTCACTGAGTTCTCACAATACCGTGTACTTTTGCATCTCAAATTGAAATTCCACGCGAGGAAATTGATTACATAATGAATCACGTGACTTTATTGTAGTATTGTAGTCTTTTCATCTGGACAACCTTTTTGAGAATGACTGTATGTACATACTGTAAATCAGTCAGTCAGTCAGTCAACCAGCCAGCCAGTGCTTTTACCTTCTCAAATTGATGATACAACCCCTTTAACCGAGACTCCTAGAAATCATGAATTAATTATGTTAGGTTAAACGTATTTGGTGTGATAATCAATAATAATTTTATATAAAATGCTTACAGCTATTTCAAAAAAGGTTGTCTCGTGTTTCGTGCACATTGCGTATTGCACTTTGCGTATTGCATTGTGTATTGAAATGCGTCTTAGGTGTATAAAATAGTCATGCCACCACCATATATAGTGATGGGCTTCGATGGAAAGTTATTTGGTTTGTTGTACATGTTGAGCTCAGTGAGTAGAAAAATGATTCTCAGTATAATCATATGCAAAACACAATGTGCAATGCGCACGAAGTACAGGACAACGTTTTTTGAAATAGCTGTATATACAATGTAGATACCTGGGTATTTATCCATGAGAATGAGAATTCACCAGGAAGGTCTGTTGAGCAAGTAGGTGCAACAGTAGGATGCTGTATAATATAAGAAATAGAGTCGTTTTCGCATGAGTGGGAAATCTAATAATAATAATAATAATCTAATCTAAGCCACAGAGTTACAGTCACGGTATGGAATCGAAGACATCTATTCAACCAATCACAGCGAGCAAAATCATTACTATATAATAATAATAATAATAATAATAATAATAATAATAATAATAATAATAATAATAATAATAATAATAATAATAATAATAATAATAATAATAATAATAATAATAATAATAATAATAATAATAATAATAATAATAATATAATAATAATAATAATAATAATAATAATGACTTTATTAATTAATGTCTCAAAATCTTATAGCTGGGCACAAGTGCCCTACCGTACTAATCGGGGAGACAGTGAATCAGAATGCTTGGGCATGGCACAGTCTCTGCATGACATGGTTTAATACCACATGGCACAAACTGTACCATAACTACAAAATAATGTATACAAAACATGTTCTTTCCAATCACATGAAAACAACTCTAATGTATTAAAACAGAAGTAGGTACAGTGCAAGAGATTTAAAGTATAAACAGACTCTGACTGTACTCTATACATGTACCTGCGATGACAGATGGATGGTTAACACATGGTCCCTTTGCCTACCATCCCTTGCCAGTAGTTTGAGTACCGTGAATGATGAATCTACATAAACCAACCTAATAGAGGAAAATTAAATAGAATGATTATTGGAAGCCAGCAACAATCAAACTCTACCAACTAATAATAATACTAATAAAGATTATTATTATTATTAAACTACCCTCAGAATTTATCAGCACCCTTAAATACACTTTTGTCAGTTCCATCTAACGATTATTCCATGTTTATTTGAAGACTTTTACTTAATTGCCACAGCTGCTTTCTCCACTGTAGCCCATGGTACCTCCTTTGTTGCCAGAGACAGGCATGTCCATCGTGACAGTGCATTAGAGCACCTACATGGAAGCACAACCTCATCTTTGCCAATGAGTATAATGAAACGTCAGAAGTTTAAATAAGAATGACATACTTATTCCATGAAATTGCCTCCACTTCTTCAATCAACTGGGTGTAATATTTGGGATGGCTTATGATATGCTCTTCATTCTCTGACTGCAAAAGTCTTTCCTGAAAAAGCCAAAGAATATATGAGGCTAAATATAATTTAGGCAAGGTTAAAATTGAGACAATGTTGGAAAGCTGTCTTGCCTTGGGTACCTGCAGCATGGGGGGACCCCTGTCTGCTTTGTCTCTTTTGCTGATCGTCACGGATCGACTACTTGAGCAAGTGAATTGAGAATCTCGTAGCTAAGCTGATCATTGCAGATCAACGAGCAAGCGAATTGTAGCTAAGCTGATCGATTGTGGATCAATTTATCCCACAACGCTTGTGGGGTCGTGTACATTGTATATCCAGTTGATAAGTTGATGCTGTATTGTCCAATAAGTTTACGCAGTGGGTAAGGACTTATCCAATGGATAGTGTTATCCAATCCTTGAACAACTGTGACCTGATCATCAAGTTTAATTATGTGTCAATGTATTATCAAAGGTAGAACTTACCAAAATACTTTTTAATTCAATCAAAAATGATGGAAGATCTGTGCTCTGCTCAAGCCTCTATAAGAACAAAATTACAATAGTACTGATACTGTTAGTATAGTTTATACTGTTTTAGAGTGTATTGATTAAAGGATTAAAGGATGATACACAAGTTATTATGACTTACACAGCGGGAGAGGGGACAGGGGAACATCCAGAATCCAGGGGGAGGCATGTTAGCAGTAGGACAGGAAATAGGGTGGGAGCAGGGAAGGTGGTGAGTGTGAAAACCTACGGCAGTGAGTGTTCAAATGCAGCTTACCTGTTTTAGAATACCTTGATAATCCCTTAGCAAGTGTTTTAGCTTCCAACTGCAGTCAATTCTTTCATTTTTTATTAACAGAAGGAAAAAACAATTAATTACATGTCATCATAATATCCGTATATTCTATAACTCAAACAGTGGTCACGTACATGTACATTGCTTCGGGCGCGTCTTGCGGGACACGCACAGGGAGCCCAACATAATATATTTTTATGCACAGGGAACCCAACATTACATGTCGTGCTTGCGAGCGCTCTACCACAGGAAACCCATAAAAAAGATGCAAATATCATTTTATTTGATTATTTAATAAAAAGCAATGGTTGGGCTGCCTATGTTTTAACTCCTATTAAAAGGTACGATTAGCTTTGTGGGAGTTCCCCGTCCCAGGGGGGAGGGGAGGGGATTTATGATTGAATCAAGTCAAAAATTAGCTGCAAATTTTGACAAGTATCCATGGAAATTTTCAATGATAACATGTAAGCCACAATATTAATATACCTAGCATCTTTAAGGCCACTTCCTTCTGGAATACGAATTGAAAAACGAAAGGACTTTCGCTGTGTGAGGAAAGAAAACGTACAAATTTGAACAACTATTGAAAACAAATTATACATAAAACTTGAACCACATTTTGGAGATAAAAGGAGTAACTTACACATGCAGTGATGTAGCCTTCATAATATCGACCGCTTGAGTCTTGGGGAATCAAAAGAGGACAAACTTCAAACACCTCGAGTGGTTTGCTCGCCATGTTGTCAGAACTCATCCAAGCTTCGCGCGCTTTAACCTTGACACAGGAAGCCCAAAGGTTTGGAATTCTGTTTAAGGCTGTTTTAAAAAAAAGACAAAATAAAGACAAACTTGGTTAAAATTCAATCAGATAAATAATTACAACAGCAAAATCATAATCTTAAAATTGTATTTATTTTTGACAGAACTGCATATATTTTATAGTTATTTAATTAATCATTATCCGAACTTGTTGTGCGGGTTCCCTGTGTTATTCAGACCATGGGGTAGAGGAGTGAGTTAGGATTTGATCAGGAAGATCTCCCAACAGCACAAGCACTAGTCATTTTTCTTGTGAAAATAAGTTTGTTTATCTCACTTAATCTTTACTTTCTTAATACCATGGTAAGTCGATATGTTTACTGATCTTATAGATGTAATTTCTCACTATAATATAGTTTTAAATAGCTGAGATTGCATCGATTTTTAAAACTACAATTTCCTGTCCAGACTCCGCTGTCTTGTATTTGATGTCTTCTCTGGCATAATAATAATAGCTTTTGTGATTTCTCTCTTACATTTTCTCATCCAACTCCTAGTATAGCATTCAAGATATGATTATGACTCCCTTATAAAGCTTATTTAGCATAGCGTCATCTCAAGAATGATCTGTTTGTGTACATGTAGTCTGCTAACCCCAAGATTTGTGACTTGGCGCCTGATTTAAAAGCTATAGCCCGAAAATTTCGCCTTCGCAAGGAAACTACAAATGCAGCATTGATAAGTAAGTGTTCATTGAATAGTTTATATATTATGGCTTTCGTGCGGGATTTTATATTAGCTTTTCCAAATTGGATTATCAATAAAAGTTAGAAGTTTGAGGGGTGGGGCAAATCCCCATGGGGGCTAGACACAGTGCTGAAATGTCATCTCTTTTCTTTTTTAGTGAAAATAGACCCATCTAAACTAATAATCAATGTTGATGAACAATATGATGTAAGTAGAATGAGTCACAAGTACATAATTGTAAATATGTAATTATTTGTAGTCATTACAATCTATATACCACTGATTGTTATACACCTAATTTCAAAAATGACGTTGTCCAAATAGCCAAATACGAATTCATTCAAAAAGACAAAAGAAACAGTTCAGCTTCAGTGCACTTCTTTTGTCTTTTAATGAAATCCTATTTGGCTTTTTTGATTATCATTGGACAACGTTTTTGAAATTAGGTGTATCATATATATAATCGTTGATAAAAAGTAAATTACATGGCCACTTGGAGATACAGAATTTATCTTCTCATGCTGAGAAATAGTGCACTTGTTCACTGTGCTCACTCATGAGATATATTTCTCAACACTCGAAGATAAATTCTGTCTCTCTGACTCTATATATATTGTACATCTCCGTGTGGCCATGTTATATCCTCTATGTAAATGTATCCAACTGATGAATGCCTCATCATGTTTATGTGAAGCTCCGAGGGTGAGAGAATACACTCTCTTCACCTCCCCTAGTCTAGTTTTAGTATCACCAAATGTCTACACTTTTTTCTTTCTTATATGTAGGATATAAGTATTGAGGATCTAAGAGAAGAACTTCCATCGCATCTACCAGTGTATCCTTTACATGTACATGTGTTGCCGCATATCAGTTTAATTCATTTTAAAACAACAAGATTCTAGCTATTACTTAAATTTTGGTATTGTTAATTTATGCTTCCTTTACATCACCAAAGCTTTGTATTCTATAGCTATTGCCATAAACATGATGACGGCAGAGTTTCTTACCCTTTGTGTTTCATTTACATCTCTCCTCCAGGTACATGTTGAACATATTTATCATTTGACACTTTAAAATCCAAAACCCTTATTCTGGTACTGGATAGCCTCCTTTGCAGACGTTTTAGTTGGTTCACTTTCTCCCAAAAGTGAACTGCAAAGGAGGCTAGGTACTGGAAATGTTGTCCTAGATTGAAGCTACTGACAAACCATGGATGTATCCTAAATGTTTCACATTTCAGGATGTAAACCAGAATTACAAATGATGTATGCAGGATCAAAGACAAATCTTGTTAAAGAAATCGAGGCCACCAAGGTATAAATATAACTAACACATCTAATGTCACAATGACTCCTGCCACTCGCAGGGGTCCTGGATGCACAAGAAACAGGAATACAACTTAGAGAGGTAGATGATCTCCCACTCCTTGCATGTCCAAGGTTCTATCTGCAATTTGACATTATATACTTGTCACTGGCACCGATCATCTCAAGGAATCATTTAATTTGAATACACACATATTCACACTGACAGAATGTCCACTTTACATAGAAATACAAATGTATAATGTTCATCAATCAAAAATTAATTGGACAATGTAATTTTATTTTTGTTTTTAGGTCTTTGAGCTCCGTTCTTTGGAGGAGTTCACTGAAGAATGGCTGTTGTCAAAACTAGCATTCTTTCGCTGAGAATGCCTTTATTTTCATTGTTTTTATGACCACTGAGTTTATTTGAAAATAACTAATTATTATTATTCTCAAAAAATTTAATTTTAAAAATTTCACTCCACACAATACTGAATTACAGCAATAAATCTTATGTCACTTGTTGTTTGGGCTCATTTGTTCATCAAAATATTAACTAAGATTTGGAGATAATTTTTGTAAGTAGTCAATCCTATAGATTCAATAGAGGCTTTGCAGGATCACGTGCCGGCAGCCATGTTTATAGGGGGCAGGAAGAATAAAATCATTTTACGTGAAAAATAATTCAATTCCTTAGGGGAAAGGTATTCCTTTATCCTGCACCCTAAAATGGCTGCCAGTACGTGATCGTGCAAACCCTCTAATTCAGAGGAAAAGATCATATACTCTTACATGTATATACACTGCGGGCACAAATGACCCTAAAATCTGTCAGGTGAAAACGTCGTATTTTTCCCAAAATTCATATTTTCAAAAATCTTCCATGAAATGAAATACAAATTTCATTCAAACTACTCGATGGCAAAATCTGACGCAATGACGACATCATAATAAAAAGTTACAATTGCTGTAAAAATTTAGTTTAAACGCAATGATAAAATAAAGTGCATAAGTTTGAAGGGACAGAAATCAGTAAAATGAATTTATTGATATTTATTATTGCTATAGAAGTATTTTATTCTACACAATGCAGGATTTTGATGTTTATTACTCGGGCCCTTCCGAAGGAAGCCCGAGTTAGAAAATGCGTTTTTCGGTAGTAGTAGTAGTCGTAGTTTTTTTATTCGGCTAAAGAATGACGAAAGTATGCGACGTATTTAATCGTATCCGGAGTTTCAAGTTTAACAAAAACAAACGTGAGTGCGTTATCAGAACCATCTGACCTATGCAACCTCAAGACGTATCATTTTCAATAACTCACGATGAATGTTTATTTTATTCCACGTTTGAAAAATTCACAAGGAAAAGGAATCGTAAAAATCGTACTTCAAAACTACATCAAAGCAAAGGCGAGAAAGGTCAATGTTCGAAAATCCGTGTTCTTTTCAGTACGATGACAGTTGTATGATCCTTGTCTGAGTCATACATTTATTACGCGATCTAATTTTAGAACCGCCACGTTAAGCGCTATTTAAAACAGAATTTCCACGCTCAAAACAGGTCAGTGAACGGCAAAAATACAATCGAAATCAAAACGTCCTTAGATTTTAGGGATCTATTACAGAAGAAGACGCTCAGTGACAAGGGAGAATATTTGTGTCGGTGACTCATTGAGGTCACTTGAGGTCACATCTTAAATCTAACAGAAGCAGCTTTTGATTTTTAGTCCTTGTTTTATTCGACGTTCGAACCGTAACTCGAACCCGAACTCGAACTCGATTCCAAACTCGACGTTTCGGGATCTGAAGCTAGAGAGGGGGCCTTTACACGAACTCATCAAAATCAAATCAATTGAACTCAAAGTCAAAAGGTAATCAAATGAACTCAAAGTCAAAGGCAAATCAAATGAACTCGACACATACATGTATATACAGTCTCCCTCGTCACGCAACTGTCAGTCATTGTCAGGTCTCTCCTCACGCAACTGACATTGTCCTTGTCATAAGCCTGAGTGTACGCTCATTGAGCGTCTTGTTAACTCTAAAATATGTGTGACGTCATAATGACGTTTTCACTTTTTTATTAGTTTTTAAAATAATATTTGAACTACTTAGTACACTCAAAAAATCAAAATTCTAAAATCAACAAATTTTCCGCATGTCATACACCGAATCGAAATATGGCGACCAATTTGAATAACTATTGTTCCTGACTGACCAACCTCTCATTCATGTGAAAACACTTTTGTGTTTCAACGTGAACACGAGGTTGGTCAGTCAAAGAACAATGGTTATTCAAATTGGCCGCCATATTTCGATTCGGTGTATAGTTCTTCCAATACGCTAAGTATGGCACTAAAATGTTTTCAAACAAAAAAGTTTTACCAAGAGGTTTATTTTACCGATGGTTTTGTATGAATTATTTCCCGCCAAATTTTCCCGGGAAAAAATATCAAGTTAAAAATATTCATAACTCTGGTTGTCTTCATCCAATTTCAAAACGGTTTTCGATTTTAGGATAGTTATCACGAGAAGAACGAAGTAATGTCAATTTTGCAATTTTCCAAAAATTTCAAATGACCGATTTTAGGGCCATTTATGCCTGCCGTGTATATAAGGCTTTTTTATAAGCTAAGCTTGTACAAAGCTTCTCATTGTACAACAAAAATTATTCATGTTGGCACAGATATATATTTAAAAGAAGACTAGAATAAGGATTACAAAATTAAATGTAAATGGCGGCAACCATTTAGAAAATGAAATAAGGCGCAAAATAAAAAGTGAGTAGAGTGAAGTCACTCTGGGCCAGACAGTCCATGTGGCCAGCCATTCCGTCCCTAAATCTCATTCCATTCTCCCCAATCCCCCTCCTCATCCCCACTCCCCCTTTCCCTGCCCCAGAGAGCCTGGCTACGCAGGCTAGTTTCTCTAGTGGTAACTAGGAGTATTGCCACTTGCTCTGGACATTATGCTATCTCAAGTCACCCCATACATGTAGTTAAGTAGAGGGGACTGGTTGGGAAACCTTTTGTTATGTTTTTGTTCGTTTTTTTTCAACCGTGGCCGTGCACAAATCTTTTGTTTTGTCATTGTTTTGCCTTAATTTGCTATGTTTGAGCAACTGAACCTAAACGTTTCTTTTGGCTGCTTGTGCGATATATTCCAATTCAAAATTAAATATATTAGAATATTTCAATAAGTAATCCAATAGAGAACATTTGGGTTCAGCCGTTTAGCCATTTTCTAATGAATTTGAACAAACATTGTGCACGGTCAGGACCCGTTCAACATCATAATGACATCAGGTCCATCGGGACTAGAACAAAGAAATATAACAAAAGGCTTCCTAACCATTCCCTCTACTATTACATTACTATGGTCACCCTAGGTAGTTAGATAAGTTAGATTACTCTACCAATTCAATGGTACCCATTCATACACAAGGGCAGGGTGAGGCAATGAAAGTAAAGTGCCTTGCCTTATAATAAGGACACAATGTCATCAAACCCGGGCCTGTTGACCCAGAGTCCGATGCGCTAACCACTAGACCATCACATCTCTCATAAAAAGTAATATTAATGAACACTACAAAAGGAGCATAATAAATTTGTTTTATTAACTATTGTCATTATTGTAAGAGGTTCATCGTGCAGCTTCTTTGAACTACTTGTTAACATTAGTCCACAGTGACATAATTTTTCGCTAAATTACATGTAGCAATAATAGTATTATTACCTTACAGTGACCTAGGCCTAGTTCAGACACCGTGCTAATCATGAGCCGTTCTCATTTCAAACAATAGATAATGAGAAGACTTCTTTTGAAGTAATTAAGAACGGCTCTTGGAAAGTACGGCATTTGAACTAGGCCCTAGTCATGTCAGAGCCGTGCCTTCCAAATATACTACGTAACCCTGAACATCTAAAGAACTTTGTTCCATGTCTCAATCAACAGCTCTGACATGATAAATAATATGAAAGAAACTTTTTAGATGATACAAAATGAAATATTAAGAATACAAAGTTTTCACCAAGACCTAAATTTCACTTTACACATATTATTATATGATGACGTGTACAGCGTACACATACCTGCGAAATAAATAACGCTTGAGTGTGTCGTGACAAAATTATGACTCCCTTTATCTAGTTCGCATACCATACAGTTTTGAATGACATGGATGATATTCAAATGATTGAATTTTCTACTCTTGTTAAAGACTGATTGATTGGATAATCATATAATGAAAGTGGCCATATTTTTGTATTATTGTCACACAAGCCTACTCTAGTTTTCTAGGAATTTATAAAATGTGCGCTTTTCTAAACGGTTTACGATAGAGTAACTACACAATGAATGTTTGGTCAATGTTTGAGACTGTTTATAAGCACATGAGTAATGTCCAATGCTTTCCCTCACAAGCTGTAATCCTTCCAAGGCCACCTGGCACTATTCAGATCCCCATAATGTGTTGAAATGCTCCTCAAAATACTCGTGAAGTCCTTGGGATATGCATGTATCTTTTCAACCAGGTACAAGACTTCTCTTGTACTATAAAAGTGTATAATATCTAGCCTTTCTTGATTGTTTTAGCTACACAAGTAAAGCATACATCATCCTAAAGATAAAACAAAATCAAGTTCATTGTATAATTTCTTCCCCTCCGATGTCTTGTAGTGATGGGTATCCCCATTTGCAGGACCCCCCTCATGTAGATGTAGATGTTATTGTGAGGTACTGTAGTTTGGGTGTCGTTTCAAGCTTCGGGCTACTTGGGATTAGGTTTCCATTGCTCTGGGTAAGAAGGTGGTTCATGTAGGAGAGCTCCAACAACTTCCAGCCGCCAATAAGAAGAATTATTGTCGCTTCAAGTATATGTACATTGTAATTCATCAGGGGTGGATCCAAGGGGGGGGGGGGGAGGGTACGGGGGACCGGTGAATGGATGGAAATTGCATTTTCGAGCTTCTAGATTTCAATATTTTCTGGGGGGGCATGTCCCAACACCCCCCTAGAAGAAGGGGCCTTACGGCCCCTTAGTGGTGCACCCCCCTTTCAAAATCTCTAGATCCGCCCCTGTTCATTCCAAGTGACTCCAGGGGGTAGTGCAATATATAGGCCAATATATACAATGTACATGTAGGTAAAATGCCACCCAATAGGCTTTCCCAGCTATTGAAGAGGAGTACTGTTTATTGGGGATTTTTATGGACTCAAACACTAATAAATTAGTCCTTAGAAAGAAGTATTTTTCTTGTCTTAAATAGGGTCAAGGTCATAGCATGTTGGTGGCACACCCCTATCCTAAAACTTGGGGAATTGACACCATACATGAATAACAGGATCCATATACATGTACATGTAGACTTGCCACAAGTTGACCTCTCTTGTATCCCAGATGTGCGAGCAAAGCGAGCCATTGAGGTCGCGAAGCGAGCCATTGAGGTCGCGAAGCAACCGAGCGACGAAGTCGCGAGAGATCGACTTGTCCCGCTTGCAAGGTTTTCATTTGCGTTTCACGCCCTATATTATCAGGGGGCGGAGTTTTGTTACACACACCGTGGTGTCTGGATTCATTCAGGGTCAACTTCAACACTCATCACAAGATCAGATTTGTTTGCTCTGAGCCAAAGTTATTTGTAACAAAGACTACAGACAAACGCTTGTAGCATTCGTTAAGAGGCTTCCTCATAATTTTTTGTATTCTGTTATTCTTTGAGCTTCTTTCAATGCCTCGGATATCAATTTCATGGTGAGTTGACCCCTAGCAATGTGAGACGACGCGTACGTGCTTGCTGTTCGGTTTTATTGACAGATGATAGGTGTTTTTATGACTCTGTCCATTCTGATTGGTAAACGCTTAATTAATATGCAGCGACCCGTTTTTGGGTCGCTAAAATTGGCGGGAATCAAGTTGGAAAAGTTTTTCCCCGGGGCGCATAGCAACAGAAAGAGGAAGGACTTTTTGAAAGTCTAATGTACATGTAATGTTGCAAATTTCAGTAATGGATCATTGGATCACACTTCTTAACATTGCGGTGTAACTAATGTATAATGTATGTATGTACCTGTAGAGGTAATAGAAGAAACTAATGAGATAGAAAGCTAGTTTGATCCAGCCTTCTTTCTGACATCTCCACATTTCACTAGCATTCATGACTTCTGTTGGGTCGTACAGGCCTGCGCTGCTCATCATTGGTCGGTTGGTGTATCTAAAACCATGCACATTAAAACAATAAATGTTATTTTGATCAGAGATCACTTGCATTTTTGTACAGACCCCCTCAAGTTGGGTGTGGTACATGTACATCTAGCTGCATCACTCATCAACGTAAAGTGCCTATCACCCCTGTGAGATTGTTTAAAAAATCTGTTCAATATAAGCTGAATAGTTGGTGGGTTCAGTATTTTGTGATGTGAACCTTGCATTTATGAGTTATAGAGGTTTGAAATCTCAATATTATGCAAATTTGATGACGTCTACTAACTAGGAATTTGCCATAACTTATTTAGACTTTTTCAAGAATAACTTTACTCGGGCCCTTCCGAAGGAAGCCCGAGTTATAAAATGGGTTTTTCGGTAGTCGTAGTTTTGTTCGGTCAAAGAATGAAGAAAGTATGCGACGTATTTAATCGTATCGAGTTTCAAGATTACTCAGCAGATAAGAAAAAACAAACGACACACAGGACTCAAGTAGATTATGAATCTTAGTTTTGAAAGCAACATGTCGTTAATAATCCGTTACTGAGCAGCTTCGTATTATGTCTCTGAAGCTAGAGAGCAAGGGTTTGATTTTTCAGTAGATTTTGTTTTGATAGCTAATCTCGCTTTGCTTGCTGCCTGACTGTCGTCACGCGCCGTGAAAAACCGTTTAAAAAGTATCCGGCAATAAAACGAAACACATTTCTCAGATATATAATGATGGATGTTTATTCGATTCGACGTTTGAAAAATTCAGAAGGAAAAGAAATCGTAGAAATCGTACTTCAAAACTTCATCAAAGCAAAGGTAAACAAGGTCAATGTCCGAAATTTGGGTTCATGCCAAAGTAGTTTTAATAGTCTATTTATATACTTGAGGTTGCATATTCATGGCGCCACAAACATGTAAAATAGAAGTATTGTTCGCTCAGGGCAGATACTGATAGTGCTAAGTGATCGTATTCGACGACTAGATGTGAAAGAAGCAGTTGACCTGTGCAGAAGAGAAATTATGTTGTATCCAAGGCAAGCCATCCATCAGTTCCTCTTAAATACGCTCTCACATACAAACGCATACGCCGATTCGTGTGGGCCCACTCTAAAAGATGTTGAGCGTTTTCGACAGGGCCTTTACATGAACTCATCAAAAGCAAATCAATTGAACTCAAAGTCAAAAGGTAATCAATTGAACTAAAGCTCAAAAGCAAATCAAATGAACTCAAGAACTATAATACAAATGAACTCTAATGTTGACTTAAATGTGAACTCAACTGAGTACTGCCTAGCCAAGCATGTATACTGCACAACTTGAAGCCAGATGTACTGATTCAGAAGTGTAATTCCAACATGGACAAATCCAAAGGTGAGAAAACAACTTTGAAATCGCATCAAGAAGAACACAAATCTGAGGCGAAAATGAAGTCAATCCTTGTTTACATTCTGTTTATATTTTTTATTGTGTTAATGCTGTTAAAAATATAATTTTTCTATATCAAAGAGAGAGTTTTAAGTATAACACTTTTATGTTTCCAACTTGAAGGAAAGAAACGCTCCTCTCACATATGTCACACACGCTGTGATTAAAGATTAAAGCCCATACTAGTTACTCGCTAGTTTAAATTCTCTCTCCTTTGCTTCGTTTGCTTCGCGATAAATACGCTAAAGTTACACCATACCAGAAGTACATAATAGACACAGGAGATACATACAGTACAATATTCGTGTAGCTACATGTAGGTTCCTCTGTTGTACTGTATGTATCTCCTGTGTCTATTATGTACTTCTGGTATGGTGTAACTTTAGCGTATTCATCGCGAAGCAAACGAAGCAAAGGAGAGAGAATTTAAACTATACTAGCGAGTAACTAGTATGGGCTTGAATCTTTAATCACAGCGTGTGTGACATATGTGAGAGGAGCGTTTCTTTCCTTCAAGTTGGAAACATAAAAGTGTTATACGTTCGACTCGGAGTTAACCCCGAATTTCGTACATTGAACTTGCTTAGTCCGTGGCGTTGATGATGGCCTATTTGCTTTGATGAAGTTTTGAAGTACGATTTTTACGATTCCTTTTCCTTCTCAATTTGTCATAATGCCCGAGTGTACGCTCATTGAGCGTCTTGTTTTTTTTAATGGGCAAAAAAGTTATAAAATCATTTATAAAAACTGTGAAAATATTCTGTAAGTTTTCAAATGTCAATAATCGGCACAAGGGCGTTTTTGTATAATAAATGATTCCTTAGTAGACGTCATCAAATTTGCATATTGAGATTTCAAACCTCTATAACTCATAAACGCAAGGTTCAAATCACATAATACTGAACCCACAAACTATTCAGCATATATTGAATAGATTTTTAAAACAATCTGATATTGGTTAGTTGCACTTTAACTTGGTGCACTACCATTGGTCAGTTTGCAGTCCAGATCTTCCAGTATGGACTGGTCAACATTGATAAAGACCGGTACAAAGACCCAATTACCCCCTATATTATGTGGATATTCAATGTTATCCACAACTGTACCTGTGTACGTGATAAGCAAGCAGTGGTATATTGAACACGATAGCAGACCACTGACCACCAAACAGAAACATCAAAGTTACACCACCATGGACTAAATATTCAGGTAGAACGAGCTGTGTAAAAGCAATAACAAAAATACATTATTGATGCTAAATGTAGATCATGTAAGTAAGTACCATATATTACCGTGTATAAGTCGACCTTTTAAGTCAGGATTTGTACCTCAAAATCGGGGGGTCGACTTATACACGGTGACAAAAAGTTCATGTTATGAAAAACCTTAGTTTTCAAGGAATAAAAACTGTTTATGCTGGGTTTATGTAAACGAACTATTGTAGTATCGATCAAACTCTTAACATATGCTTATTTTGAGTTAAAAACATTCTTAGAGACTTCTTTCATCTGAATAAAGAATTAGAGACATGGTATAGCTTGTTTTATTAAGGATACAGACCTCGCAATGTCATATCTCGAACGCGTCTGTTTATCCGGCCGCCATCTTGAATTTTCAGCACGTGTACTGAGCTATACTAGTTTCCAGGGGTAATTATTGTAGATGGTCGTGGTTTAATTTTATCCACTGGTATATTGCAAGGGTTGTTTTATGGTTAGGTTTATGATTTCATGGTGGAAATTCTGTGTGTGGATTAGTTTTGAGGATTCGACTGAAAGGAAGTGAATTACGAAATGAAGTAGAAAAGACGGATGCGAGGGAGACTAGGTCAATGTACGAAATTTGGGATCATGCCAAAGTAGTTTTAGCCTATTTCTATACTTGCACAATAGAGAAGCGCATTAATTAGTGACATCACAACTCTGACAAACAAACCAAATTTTTCATATCCTTCAGTCCGATTTTGTTAGTTATATATTTTACTGACAATTGTTTTGAAAATAAGCAGTGTTTGCATGATAAAATGTAGGTTTCTCCGTGTTCTTTTCAGTACGATGCATGATCCTTATCTGAGTCATTCATCTATTTAAAGCAGAATTTCCACGCTCAAAACAGGTCAGTGAACGGCAAAAATACAATCAGAATCAAAACGTCATTAGATTTTAGGGATCTGTTACAGAAGAAGACGCTCAATGAGCGTATAGTCAGGTATTATGACAATGACAGTTGCGTGACGAGAGAGACTATTTGTGTCGATGAGAATCGATAAAGATCTCCGATTCGTGGAGGTACGTCTGTAGTACGTCTTTAAACGTACTTGAGGTTACTTGAGGTTGCATAATATTCCTGGTCGCCATAAACACGTCGAATAGTTTCCGAATGCCTATCGAACTAAATCCGAAAGTATGACTCCGGCTCTCACAACATATTAATCAATAACACATTTAAGTACAATTCGGTCATTTTTCTCTATGCTCACCCATACATAGTCTCGCTCGTCACGCAAATGCAACTGTCTTTGTCCTTGTCATAAAGCCCGAGTGTACGCTCATTGAGCGTCTTGTTTGCATAAAAGCCAAAAAATATCATTTTGGGAAAAGTAAATCTTTGATATGATAGAATGTGATTATCTAAATACTATGTGTGTGTTTTGAAACCAAATAATAAATCCTTGAGAAGATATGAACATTTGAAATTGTGAAATTGCACCAAAACGAGGCTGGTGAGGACTCACTTGAAAAATACATACAAAACTCTCTATTCATGATCTGTCATAACTCCAATGATATTTTGTCTACAGCAAAGAAGCTTTTCAAGAATGTTTATTTCTAGGTACTGTTTTAGATGACAGTGATCATTTGTACCAGAAACGTATTGTATCGCCAAACTTAAAATACACCATTATGAATTCGGCATGGTATATATCTTGAAGTTGCAGTCAGGTTTACCATACATTATTGATTATGGTGTTTGTCTCTGACTTCTGTTTTTGTAGATAGACATTTCGGCCATTAATCAATGGCCTTCATCAGTATTAATATTGCAACGTTTCCGATTTTAATACTGATGAAGGCCATTGATTAATGGCCGAAATGTCTATCTACAAAAACAGAAGTCAGAGACAAACACCATAATCAATAATGTATGAATTCAGCATACTGTCATTGAAACTCTAGTTTGTATCAATAGACCTCTTTAGCTTCGTATGTAAATTGCCCATTTCAAACCATGTGATTTAAACATGGTGTTCTCTGGAGAATCAGTCCTTTCAATATGAATGAATAAATTTCAGAAATATAAAGGAACAATAATTATTATTCTCCAGAGAATATCATGTTTACATCACATGGTTTGAAATGGGCAATTTGCATACAAGCTAAAGAGGTCTATTGTATGCAAAGCCAATGCGCATACAGAGATCCTGTACATTATATTCCAGTCACCCTTTACAAACACACTCTGTTGTTGGCATTGATGCACTATACCTGCAGCTAAATGGAGATCGAGGGACTGCGGTTGAGGAAACCCCTCATTTGGGCCACTCCTACCTAATCCAAGCCAAACATTTATGTCTTTGAAACTTTAAAATAGATTGAATTGTCCTCAGACCAGCCAATGCCAGTAGCCCCATTAACTTTTGAGGTGAGACTGTGGTTCACACACTAACTTTACTTACTTATTGTTTTATTCTGGACATTCTATTTTAGGTTTTATTATCATATGCAAATATGTGACTAGAGCAATGCTTATTTAGTATTATTTACTGTTAACATAATTGTACAACTCCTAGCTGTTTTCGGTTATCTTAAAAAATCGATGAATGATTCAAAGTACTTGCTCAAGATAAATTGTAATATAACATAGCAAAGCAACAAGAACATCTAAGGATCAAGGAAGGATGTTTATTCAATTATAATTAATACAGCTTATTGCAAAACCACCTGCTAAACTCAGACACCTGCGAAAACCGAGTAAAATACAATGAAGGGAATTGAATAACAATCATCTACACTCCTCAAAACCAATACCAAGGAAAAGCTTAGTCTATTTAATACAACTAAGACAATAAATATACAAATAAATCTCAAACAAATGCAATATAAGTTAATTAGTACTGAAATCATGAATGTCTGAAGCCAAGGTCGAATTTGTCCAGTTGAAAATATTGTCTGAATTAATTGATTTTTAACACAATACTTTTATCAGATATACACATCTACGACTTGAGATAGCAAGCAGAGATATGGATAGAATAGACAAGAAAGGAGTTAGCTGTGGAGAGGAACCCATAAGTACGTACCGGGTTAAGACTGTTGCACAAATCCACCGGGTTTTTGTAGTCTGTTTTGAGGTCGTCAAACGCTATAATCTAAATGACAAATTTATATTGATATAGTGCTCATAGAGGATAGTACAGCTACAAGGATAAACTTGGTATACTTACGTTCCATATGACTAAAAATATTAAAGCAATACTGATGAGAATTGCGAGAATAAAAGCGAAAACTTCAAACGACATGTTGATTTTTTTCTTCAAAACTGCCAAGTTGGCGTCCTGGATGATCGCCTGGCTACCAAGCGTATATCCACAGGTAACCCAATTATTTATAATTTGCCGAGAGTCTCATCCCATCCCTCTGAAGAGAAAGGGATGGGATGAGGAGACTCTGTCTAGCAGGGTACTTTGTATTTTATTGTTCTCACATATGGCTGTTAAACATAGTTTTTATTTCTATCATCTATATGTTATTCTTTTCAGCTGAAGTAAATCAATTGTGCGCAGACCGGAAATGACGTCAACTAAAGTAAATTTCTGCAAAAAGTTGCCACAATTCTCCGATAATTGAATTCGACTAATCAAGAGATTTCAGATAATTCCTAACCTAGAATCAAAATTTATATTTTTCTTATACGATTGCATTGATAAATATTCTTTGACTCGTAGATAACAATGGAAAGGTCAGATAGTTGTGAAAGTCATGCTTAATTGGAAGTCTTCGAAGAATTCCAAGAAATCCAAAACAATTACACTCCATGGTATAGACCAGTGGGATAAGAACTTTCATCGCAAAGTAAGCTACTAAAACGGGATTAATTATATACTTTATAAAGCTGTAAAGATGAAACTTTACAACGGAGATATATATAATACTAAGCTCCTAAATATGAGATCAGATATGAGAGAGAAAATTTGGTTGGGATGATTCCAACTTGATCCCTTGATCTGTAGCCCCCTCTCCTCCCCTGTTACGCGTTGATTCCTTCCGCGTTTAAAACAAATCCAGTGACTATGGCGAAACGCTGATCGAAGTGCTACCAGTTCCGTTCAGTTTTTAGATGGGGAACAAACAATCGAGCGGCGATGATGTGCGGATGGGACCATTAATAGGTCGTGGGGCTTATGGCGAGGTTTATAGCGGATACTGGCGAGGTAGAAAAGTTGCCTTAAAGAAACTAGAAAGCTTTTTGCTCGATGGAGACTTCAGAAATAGAGGGCAAGCGTTCGAGAATTTGCGCAAAGAGTGGGATATCCTTTCCCAGTTAAATCACCCGAACATTGTAGAGTATCACACGGTCATATTAAGCGAAGTAGCGCCACCGATCATCGTTACAGAATTGTGCGATTGTGATCTTCATCATTTTATTCGCGAAAATTCAAATCGCAAGGTCTGCTTCCAAGACACAGTGTCAATCATGACTGACGTTGCGGAAGGGCTAAAGTATCTTCATGGCCGAAGAACACCGATTATTCATCGGGATCTTTCCAGCAGAAACATTCTCCTTACGAAGACCAAGAGAGCTAAAATCACAGACATGGGGCTTGCCAAAGCGTTCCCTCAAGGCGCTATGTACGCGACGGCGGGTGTTGGTACCCCAGTGTACGCAGCCCCAGAAACGTATCCGGAAAGACGACCGGGTGGACGTTTCGCACAGAAGGCGTATTACACTGCGAAAATCGATATTTTTTCGTTTGGAGCAGTGCTTTTGGAAGTGATTATTGGGCGACTTCCCTCTTATCCATTACCTGATCCTCGGTTGGAAGGTGAGTCCGAGTGTCTCTCCCTCCTCCTCTCTACCAGTCCACAACTTTTGCCTTCAACCATCGCATACAACTTGCTCACGCCATGCTTACAACACGAGTTGTGTCGTCTAAACTGATCAACCCTACCAATTACTTACGATACGACTCCTAAGTCATGTTGTGAGCTAGTTGTATGCGATGGTTGTACGCATGCAAATGTGTACGCAAAGGGCCATGGGTAATATACAGCTATTTCAAAAAACGTTGAATACTGAATACTGCATACTGAATAGTGCATTCCAAGACCAAAGGGCATTGTGGGCCTCGTTATTTTGAAATAAAAAGTAAATATACAGCAATTTGTGCGACATATGGAGCTAGTATATTGTTTCTGATGGAATACACAAAAAATAAAATAAATTATTATTATTTATATTACTTTAGACAATATTACACGAGTCCCAAGATGCATTTCGGTCTTGGAATGCACTATATTGAGTATCAACGTTTTTTGAAATAGCTGTATATGTCTGATTTAAAAACGTGGTTCGTCTCTGACTTCAAATAACTATTTCTTTAAGATGGCGAAATCGTTCCCGAACATTTCCGCCGAAGTCAAGATATCTACGATATGGGTCTAGACCATCCTTTGCGAAAGCTTGTCATCAGTTGCCTGGACAATCTACCAGAGGATCGTCCTGATGCACAAGGCTTGATTGAGTTCCTGGCCAAATTCAAATCGGACCAGGATTTTGGTGGCAAATCGACTTCTCTTTCAAGCATGTCCGTTGAGTATAAGGAAAGTCCACCGGCGTATTCCTCGGTCATGCACGTCACCAAAAACCGGTATGACTATAACTTCAAGGTTGCAGTACTTGGCGATGCTGGAGTGGGAAAAACCAGCATCATCCAACGCCTTCTTCACCCCAATGATTCAAACGCCACAAGAACGACTATACAGCCAGGGGATTACTTCGAGCGCCTCCAGTACAGGGGAAAAAGTGTCCATCTACACATCGTAGACACACCCGGTGAAAAACATTCTATCTTCCACAACGCTGCTAACGTAGTTCCTCAGATATACCGTGGGATCAATGGAGCCGCCATTGTCTTCGATGTGGGATGTCGACTATCATTCAACAGCGTCACCGACTGGTTACAAGCAGTTCATGTAAGTAAGCGTCAGCATATGCTTAGAATATCAATATCGAGCACATTAGAAACTAATAAGTCCGCGCATAGTATTGTTAAAGCCAAGCAGATCTGCTTATATTATATCTGAGCCTCGTTGTCATGTTATGTTCTGACGTCACACCATTCACCGCGCGTTCGGAAGAGGTACTGGGGGATATACTACTTTGAATCAAATTGTTTTTTTTCATATAAATAAATGAATAAATAAATGATAAACAAAAACAAACAAACAGGCATATGAATAAGGACAGTGAACTGGCGTCATACAAAACATATGGTATATAGAAGATATATATATCCTGGCGTTATCCTTGTGGGAGATCAGTCAATGCAAGAGATGGTTCAGTATGCTCGGTATATACGCCGTTCTTTCTTTTATTTGGGACCTTACATTTCCTTGTATGCGCTTTTATAGGATCGTAGTGGCCATGAAACATCAGTGGTTCTCGTTGGAAACAAAACTGATTTAGAGCCTCGTTTATGGAAGATTTCCTCACAAGATGCCGAGGCTTATGCTTCACAGAACGGCTTATTCTACGTAGAAACCAGCGCCATAGGACAGGTGAACATCGACGAAATCTTTTCCTATTTAATCGATCGAATGGTCCAGGAACAGCTCCGCTATGATGCCGCGAGTACGTCGACTGGCAGCCGATCTAGAAGCCCCGACTGGGTGTTCTATCAATCACCCACGAAGTCTCTCCTCAAAGACGATACGTCAAAATCCGACATTTCATCGATTACATCCCGATCCACTGCCGAGCCACTTCTCACCGGAAATATAAAACTTGGGATCAATTCTGGAAGTTCGAACGAGTCCGCAAGTGCGACAAACTCATCTGGCGTACAAAGACCCCGAAAATGGTACAACAAGTGTTGCTAAGGAATAATGAAGGGAGGGGAGGGGAGGGAGGGGTAATGCCGGAAACGTTTAGAAAGCACCACTAGCTGATATACGAAGCTAAGAAAGAGTCTGTAAAAAGAATATACATCAACGTAATGCATATAATATGATATGCTTAGCCAAGACCATGCTCGAGAATCCATCGGCGATTTCCGAGCCCACGCCGAAGAGCACCGATGGATTCTCGAGCATGAGCCAAGACGGGATAGGAACTGGGAATTTACAAATTGAATTTAACGAGAGTGGTTTTCATACACAAACCCGTGAAATTAAATACACATTATTAGTCTATTTTAATAATAATTAATGGTAATTAAAATTACACAATGAAGATGATCAATTAATCGAAAAATCTATTTAAAAAATTAAAACTAAAAAATTAAAAATTAAAAATTTCAATATTTTACCATGTATATTTTACACATTAGTAGAGTCTGAGAGCATTACTCCTCTGGCAAATTAACGGTTTCAACATTCATTAAACATCCGGCTTCAACATTGTTGAAGGCACGTTGAATGATTTTGAAAGCTGATGGCGGGTGATGGCAAATGTGTTCACCATTGTTGAACGGCGCGTCCCAAGAGACTCCAAGCACATTGGACATGGTGCGAAACTGTGACCATGATGCACATACGCCGAATTCATAATGGTGTATTTTTAGTTTGGCGATACGATACGTTTCTGGTACAAATGATCACCGTCATCTAAAATATCGAAAAATAATACTGGAGCTTCAATGACAATGTTTGGCAATACGATACGTTTCTGGTACAAATGATCAACGTCATCTAAAATAGTACCTAGAAATAAACATTCTTGGAAAGCTTCTTTGCTGTAGACAACATATCATCGGAGTTATAATAGATCATAAATAGACTGAGTTTTGTGCGTATTTTTCAAGTGAGTCCTCACCAGCCTCGTTTTGGTGCAATTTCACAATTCAAATGTTCATATCTTCTCAAGAATTTATTCTAATTTATTCTAATTTATTCTAATTTATTCTATTTATCTAAACACATAGTGTTTAGATAATCACATTCTATCATATCAAAGATGTACTTTTCCCAAAATTTAACAATGTATGGTTTGGCTTAGTCTCCCTCGCAGCCGTGGAGGGAGACTAGGTTTGGCTGGACGTCAAAAAAAGTTCGCTAAACTTAATTTCCAGATTAGCTAAGTTTGATCTAGCTGCTCTCTCAGAAGTGAAATGAAGCCCACTTTTGCTAATTAGTTTTATGGACTTGGTCCAAGACCCCCTTGTGGTAATGGCTAATCAAATAGCGAAGCGCATTAGCGACGTCACAACTCAGACAAACAAACCAAATTTTTCATATCCTTCAGTCCCATTTTGTTAGTTTATTTTTCTACTGACATTTGTTTTGAAAACAAGCAGTGTTTGCATGATAAAATGTAGGTTTCTCCGTGTTCTTTTCAGTACGATTACAGTTGCATGATCCTTGTCTGAGTCATGCATCTATTACGCAAACTATTTTTAGAACCGACGCGCAGCGCTATTACCTTTACATTTGAACAAATAATCGTTACACTTTAATTCTATGCAATTCTTTATTAAATAATTTCTCTATATTTTGTATAACATTCGTTTTTAAAATAAAATATTGCACCCACTACGACCGCACATCCCGGCCATAGTCTCATTTCCTAGACCCCCCAGAACACCGCGAAATGCCACACCTCGGCAATACTAGCCAATTGGTTAGGAAGGATCTGATTACATGTGATTACAAATACAATAAAATGGGTTAATGGTGATAATAAAGCCAGTTACATTCTTGTTTCTATTTCGTGTTTTTTTTCACTAACTATTGTCGTGGTGCCGTTGTTGGTTCGCTTGACTGAAAGCAAATATATGTGAAAACTAACCTGGTGACGTCCTCGTTCTCTCTGCGTCGTCAAACAAGAACATTTAGGTTTGGTGTACGGTCACGTTGAGCACATTTTTATGTATACTATTATTAATGATGATGACGATGATGATATGGTGATGATGATGATAATGACGACGATGATGACGACGACGACAATGATGACGACGATGATGACGACGATGATGACGATAATGATGACGACGATGATGACGACGATGACGATAATGATTACGATGACGATAATGATGACGACGATAATGATGACGATAATGATGACGACGACGACGATGATGACGACGATGACGATAATGATTAAGATGACGATAATGATGACGACGATAATGATGACGATAATGATGACGACGACGACGATGATGACGACGATGACGATAATGATTACGATGACGACAATGATGACGACGATAATGATGACGACGACAATGATGATGACGATGATGATATGGTGATGATGATGACAATGACGACGATGATGATGAGGACGACAATGATGACGACGATAATGATGACGATAATGATGACGACGACGACGATGATGACGACGATGACGATAATGATTAAGATGACGATAATGATGACGACGATAATGATGACGATAATGATGACGACGACGACGATGATGACGACAATGACGATAATGATTACGATGACGACAATGATGACGACGATAATGATGACGACGACAATGATGATGACGATGATGATATGGTGATGATGATGACAATGACGACGATGATGACGACGATGATGATGACGATGATGACGATGATGATGATGACGATAGGCATGATGATAAGAGGACAACAACGAACAACATTCCCCCTAAAACCCATCTGTTTATATGATCAAAGTTTGCCCGTTGGCACCCGATTGCTCAACGAGTGCAATTTTGAACCGGAGTTGTTTCAACCATTTTGAAATGACGGTGCGTGTTTCTTTGTTGGCTCTCTTGCGTGTCTGGGCTTTTCTGAGTCGATTATGGGATCCTTCTGATCCCTACAGGAAAGAAACATAACGATAATTACACGCACAAAACTGATTTGATGGTACTTTCTTTACCAGTCTTCCCGTCCTTAGTACAAGACAGGCAGCCCACAAGCATCAAGAGTTCCAGACTCATGGCTTTCGGTACGCACGCAATGCATTATGAGATTATTTTTACAAAGGAAAAGTGAGCACCAATTCTAGACACAGGGAGCCCAAGCTATGTGTTTGCTCACTTGGTGCTCACTTTTCCTTTGTAATAATCTCACAATGCATCGCGCGCGTACCGGAAGTCTGGAACTCTTGATGCTTGAAAAGACGAACAAAATTAATAAAAGCGTCAAGGCACCTTATTCAGGTTCATTCGGATTTCGAATTCGTGGAAGAAAACAAAGCCAAAGCAAACAAATAAACACAAGAGAAAGAAAGAAGATTTAAACATTTCATTGTTAATTTGAAAAATCGCAAGTTTTTAGTCATTAATTGTGATTTCTCAAATTCAATCAATCAATCGTTTATTTATCCACGTTACGTCAAAGAGCAAAAGCTCGTTCAAAATACGAACATGTAAAAATACAAGATGAAAATTGAACATTGCTCAACTTCTATATCACTCAACGGGGGTATAGCTCAGTGGTAGAGCATTCGACTGCAGATCGAGAGGTCCCTGGTTCAATCCCAGTTGCCCCCTGTGTTTTTCTTCATTTATTGCCCATCTTATTTATTTTGCACAAATCATTTGAAGAAATATGATTTTTTAAATGGGCGAAGGAACATGTACTCTATGATGGTGATGATATTTGATGTAAATGTCTTTCAATATTTCCTTGTCAATTTGTTTTGAATTTTTTTTCCCGTAATTTTTGATGTGCTCACTTTTAATAGTTATCAACAACTAATCCTCCGTGAGATTTCTTGTTTGTGATATCTGTTGGAAACACACATCGCAAAACTCTCAATTCACAATATTCTCGCCTGCGTGGCCTCTGAGGAGATATGGTGGCACTACTCGGTGTAGGCGAAAATATATCATTTCTATCAAAAGTCGGAGGAACGCCTGTTTTGTTGCCTGTCGCATAAAGTACTTACCCCTTTCAGTGAGAAACAGAAAGTCAAGATTGAATGCCACATTGGATACAACTGTAACGACAAAGAAAGAATATATCAGTCACGCAATGCACTGTCACGGGTTCGAAACACGACGCCACGAGACACCATCTAGTCACACTGTGTAGTCAAGGTCACGCAATTTGACAGCACACCTCTCAATACTTTAAATTAAACAATACGAGAGCCAGTGTCACGCACCTTTGGTAACGATGTACAGTTGCACTCCTGTAACGCTTCGAGAAGATTCAAGAAATTGTGACCAATTAAGTCACACATCTGGGGGAAAAAACGTGGTTCAGAGGTTCGTTTCATTACGTTACTTATGCGTGACATGTACACTTTGCGTGACGTGTTGACCTACCTCTTTTGATTTGGTAAGCAGATGTAGTATCCCAGGAGTCACAATCCCCCAGAACTCGAGAACAATGGGAGAAGACTGTTCGCTGTACTCGCCATGTAGTTTGATAACATCACAGTACAATGACCACAGCTAAAATATAAAGAGAAAATCATTCAGTCACGGGGTGCTGATGTGTTGCGTGACACAGACGCTAGACTTCCTTAGGCGGGCGCGTAGTGCATCTTGGAAGGAAATGGGACTTTATTATCTTACCTCGCAAATGTGAAAAGCGTGGTACAGGGCCGTGATGTCAAGAGAGTCCTGGAAACGACAGAATGACGTCAACATAAAAAACTGTATAAAAAAACCTTGTAAAAACTGCAAAAAAACTTGTAAAAAAGTATATTTGTCATTACCATCTTAACAAATTCAAAACTTTTAACCAACTACGATGTCAATCAAACTTGCCTTTAATGGTTCAGCAAAGCTGTGAAGAATGATCACTACGTATTTTGCAACATTGACGTTCTCTTCCAGTGCGATAGGCTGACATATGGCATGCGCCATCTTGGCATTCACAATATGAGACAGCGATCCTTGCAAAATCCAGATCAGCAGTCTCATGTTGCTGACGCACGCATTCCTGAAGCTCTCTGGGGCTGAAGAATGAAGCAGAGTGATTGGTAAGAAGTATTGGGTATTTGATGAAAATAAATGAGCCCCCTTCAACCCTGGCCTCCTAAAGCAGACGCGTGTCCAGGCTTCCGTTTTACTTCGCTAAACGGAGGCTACTTCAACCCCTGCTGTTTGTGCACTTTTCTGAGCAACCTATAAATGAAGCAAAGCAACATCGAACTGAGGAAGGCGAATCCACATCTAGATGTCTCGAATGGCCGCACATTTTATTTTGCATTGGGTTATAATAATAATAATAATAATAACTTTATTATTTATATAGCGCTTTTTCTTGTGCTCAAAGCGCTGTTTATATAATTTACAGTATAAATATATAATATGTTGACTAGATAACTAATGAAACAAGATCATCACCAAGAAAGCAAATTACGTGATGTGAAAATGAAGACTAAATCATCTATATGTTATTCTTTTCAGCTGAAATAAATCAATTGTGCGCAGACCGGAAATGACGTCAACTAAAGTAATTTTCTGCAAAAAGTTGCCACAATTCTCCGATAATTGAATTCGACTAATCAAGAGATTTCAGATAATTCCTAACTCTAGAATCAAAATTATATTTTTCTTATACGATTGCATTGATTAATATTCTTTGACTCGTAGATAACAATGGAACTGGTCAAATAGTTGTGGACGTCATGCTTGGAAGTCTTCGAAGAATTCCAAGAAATCCAAAACAATTACACTCCAGGGTATAGACCAGTGGGATAAGAACTTTCATCGCAAAGTAAGCTACTAAAACGGGATTAATTAAATACCTTATAAAGCTGTAAAGATGAAACTTTACAACGGAGATATATATATATAATACTAAGTTCCTAAATATGAGATCAGATATGAGAGAGAAATTTGGTTGGGATGATTCCAACTTGATCCCTTGATCTGTAGCCCCCTCTCCTCCCCTGTTTACGCGTTGATTCCTTCCGCGTTTTAAAACAAATCCAGTGACTATGGCGAAACGCTGATCGAAGTGCTACCAGTTCCGTTCAGTTTTTAGATGGGGAACAAACAATCGAGCGGCGATGATGTGCGGATGGGACCATTAATAGGTCGTGGGGCTTATGGCGAGGTTTATAGCGGAACCTGGCGAGGTAGAAAAGTTGCCTTAAAGAAACTAGAAAGCTTTTTGCTCGATGAAGACTTCAGAAATAGAGGGCAAGCGTTCGAGAATTTGCGCAAAGAGTGGGATATCCTTTCCCAGTTAAATCACCCGAACATTGTAGAGTATCACACGGTCATATTAAGCGAAGTAGCGCCACCGATCATCGTTACAGAATTGTGCGATTGTGATCTTCATCATTTTATTCGCGAAAATTCAAATCGCAAGGTCTGCTTCCAAGACACAGTGGCAATCATGACTGACGTTGCGGAAGGGCTAAAGTATCTTCATGGCCGAAGAACACCGATTATTCATCGGGATCTTTCCAGCAGAAACATTCTCCTTACGAAGACCAAGAGAGCTAAAATCACAGACATGGGGCTTGCCAAAGCGTTCCCTCAAGGCGCTATGTTCGCGACGGCGGGTGTTGGTACCCCAGTGTACGCAGCCCCAGAAACGTATCCGGAAAGACGACCGGGTGGACGTTTCGCACAGAAGGCGTATTACACTGAGAAAATCGATATTTTTTTTCGTTTGGAGCAGTGCTTTTGGAAGTGATTATTGGGCGACTTCCCTCTTATCCATTACCTGATCCTCGGTTGGAAGGTGAGTCCGAGTGTCTCTCCCTCCTCCTCTCTACCAGTCCACAACTTTTGCCTTCAACCATCGCATACAACTTGCTCACGCCATGCTTACAACACGAGTTGTGTCGTCTAAACTGATCAACCCTACCAATTACTTACGATACGACTCCTAAGTCATGTTGTGAGCTAGTTGTATGCGATGGTTGTACGCATGCAAATGTGTACGCAAAGGGTTAAGTTGAGTGTTGTAGACGAGAAGATCTACAAATTTGAGATCGCCACTCCTTCGATCGTGTCTTACGAAGTCGAAGAAGATGGCTATTTTGCCGGACTCGCCACACGAACTGAGCCCGACCAGGAATGCAATGAGATTCGCTCGATAAAACTGTCAACAGGCCGATATTCGCGAACTGAAACAGAGATACATGGAAGCCTTGAAAGCCTTTATCAGCTTATACGAACTTTGAAGTTAAACTGAAGCGATTACAAACCTATTTCATGGCGGATTGGGTAGAAAACTTTGATCCAGAGAGATCCAGTACAATGTACGGCAAAAGTTGATTGCAATGTAGTTGACTGAAAAGCAATGAGTCTTCCCGGAGAGACTGACGAACTGACAATCAGTCAAAGATTTTATATGGTGAATATACAGTATGAGCAAGTATGCTATTTATATCTATAAACTTGAAGATGAATTGGACTTGAATTCCTTGCATTATTGCATTTCCGTACGATTGCCATTAATTTCATTATTTATAATTTAACTATATTTATGCCGTGCTACGTCTTTGAGCTGTTCAGACTGTGCAGGCGAAAAACCGTGCCCGAAACCCCATTAAAATACGCCTCAAACCTTCAAATAATATCAATCTTTATTTCTAGCAAGTTATTTGAAGAACGAGGTGGAAAGGGAAGCTTCAAGCGAAAATCAAACTCCCAATTCTTGAAGCATTCAGTACATGCAGATCGTTCCCAACAGGGACACGAGGTACTTGCCCAGAAGCAATGTTCTAGTTTGAAATAAAAAGTAAATATACAGCAATTTGTGCGACATAGGAGCTTAGTATATTGTTCTGCTGGAATACACAAAAAAATAAAATAAATGATTATATTTATATTACTTTAGACAATATTACACGAGTCCCAAGATGCATTTCGGTTTGGAAACACTATTGAGTATCAACGTTTTTGAAATAGCTGTATA